>CM059322.1:14701042-14734544 GCA_030340685.1 Protosalanx chinensis | reverse complement strand
GATCTGCCTGTCTTCTTGGTCTTTCTGCCTGCCAGTCGATCCGTCTGTCTGTCTGTCTTGTGTCAAAGTCCCCTCATCCACACTGACAGGTAAAATAGAGGCTTGATGCTGGTGTATTATTTATGAGCAGACGCAGGATGTGGATTTCTTCTTACTAGTATTATTATTGCTGCCTTTTCACATTAGAATCTCCCTTTCCTGGCAGAGCACCACAGCCCTGTGGCAGGGTGAGGCTGGATAATGGGAGGAAATAATAATGTGAGGCTGGGAGACTTGCCTGTGGCTCTGTTGGAGGTTCAGGGTCCCCGTGATAAGCATGCCATCTAAAGATGAGAACTGTGGGGCTGAACTCTCTCATGTTCCCTGTGTTGTTGAGAGCCACTGCTGGACGAGCTCTGGAGCGGAGAGGCCGAGGCGGAAAATGGTTTCTTGGGGCTCCCCTCTCTCTGTCTCTCTCCCTTCCTCTCTTTCTTTCCCCCTCCCTCTTTGCCTCTCTGTCTCCCTCCCTCCCTCTGTCTCCCCCCTCCCTCTTTCTCCCTCTCTTTCTCTCTCCCCCTTCCCTCTTTGTCTCTATGTCTCTCCCTCCCTCTCTCCCTCCCTCTCTCTCCCTCCCTCTTTGACTCTATGTCTCTCCCTCCCTCTCTCCCTCCCTCTCTCTCTCCCTCCCTCTTTGACTCTGTCTCTCTCTCCCCCCTCTCTCTCATGCTTCCTCTCTCTCCTCACTCGTTCCGTCCTCTCCATATCTCTCTCTCTCTCTCTCTCTCTCTTCCCTCCTGGAGAGGGTGAAGACATGGGAGAAACGTATTTCACAGAGTTTGCTGCTTTGAGGGTGTCTGATTACTCCAAGTTCGTGCTGTGCGTGTTTCCAGCTGTGTGTGTGTGTGTGTGCGCGTGTTTGCAGCTGTGTGTGTGTGTGTGTTTATCATCTGTATACGGTCGTGTGAGAACGTGTCTCTGAGATCTGTGTTTATGCAGATATGCCTGACTCATCACTGTTGACAGGCTGGTTTATGGTTTCTGATCCATTTCCTGAAAGAGTGAAATAGAGCTAGATGGAAAAGAGCGACAGGGAGAGGGAGGGAAGTGTTGATGTCTAGGCGGCAGAGAGCTGGTGGGAGATTCTCTGTCTCTACGCAGAGAAGTAAGAAAGTGTCCAGCGCTAAGTTGAGAAGCACAGTATCAAAAGCCCAGGATGTCCTCCTCCAGCCCTTAGCCTCCCTGTCCAGGATGAACCCCCAGCCACAAGCCCATTGTGCGGCGGGTGAAGGGGGGGGACGATGGCCCAGATGTTTTAATCTGTCCGGGGAGATTTACTGCATAGTCAGGTCTCCCCCTCTCTGGTAAGACGTTCAGGTGGAGAGGTTCTGAACCTGCAGGTGATGAAATGCCCCGGGCCACTGACCAGATGGAGCACTGCTGCTCTGATTTAGGGCCCACTCCTCCCGTCTGTCTCTCCCTGTCTCTCCCTGTCTCTCCCTGTCTCTCCCTGTCTCTCCCTGTCTCTCTCTGTCTCTCCCTGTCTCTCCCTGTCTCTCTCTCTCTCTCTCCCTGTCTCTCCCTGTCTCTCCCTCTCTCCCTGTCTCTCTCTCTCTCTCTCTCTCCCTGTCTGTCCCTGTCTCTACCAGTCTCTCCCTGTCTCTGCCTGTCTCTCTCTCTCCCTGTCTCTCTCTGTCTCTCCCTGTCTCTCTCTGTCTCTCTCTGTCTCTCCCTGTCTCTCTCCCTGTCTCTACCAGTCTCTCCCTGTCTCTCCCTGTCTGTCCCTGTCTCTACCTGTCTCTCCCTGTCTCTGCCTGTCTCTCTCTCTGTCTCTCCCTGTCTCTCTCTGTCTCTCTCTGTCTCTCCCTGTCTCTCTCCCTGTCTCTACCAGTCTCTCTCTCTCTCTCTCCCTGTCTCTCTCCCTGTCTTTCCCTGTCTCTCTCTGTCTGTCTCTGTCTCTCCCTGTCTCTCCACGTCTCTCCCTGTCGTTCTGTCTCGCCTCTCTTTTGTCTGTCTGTCTGTGTGTGTCTCTTCTCCTCTCTCTCTCCCTCTCTCGTCTCTCTTTCTATCTCTTTCTTTCTCTCTCTCTTCTTTCTCCCCCCTCTCTCTTGTCTCTCTCTCTCTTTCCCTCTCTCTCTCTCCTTATCTCTCTTCTCTATATCCCTCTCTCTCTCTCCCTCTCTCTCTCTCCTTATCTCTCTTCTCTATATCCCTCTCTCTCTCTCCCTCTCTCTCTCTCCCTCTCTTCTCTATATCCCTCTCTCTCTCTCCTTATCTCTCTTCTCTATATCCCTCTCTCTCTTTCCCTCTCTCTCTCCTTATCTCTCTTCTCTATATCCCTCTTTCCCTCTCTCTCTCCTTATCTCCTCTTCTCTATATCCCTCTCTCTCTCTCCCTCTCTCTCTCTCCCTCTCTTCTCTATATCCCTCTCTCTCTCTCCTTATCTCTCTTCTCTATATCCCTCTCTCTCTCTCTCTCCTTATCTCTCTTCTCTATATCCCTCTCTCCCTCTCTCTCTCTCCTTATCTCTCTTCTCTATATCCCTCTCTCTCTCTCCCTCTCTCTCTCTCTCCTTATCTCTCTTCTCTATATGCCTCTCTCTCTCTCCCTCTCTCTCTCTCCTTATCTCTCTTCTCTATATCCCTCTCTCTCTCGTCTCCCTCTCTTCTCTCTGTATATCCCTCTTGGTGTGAGTGATCAGCTCTCCGGTCATCCCTGCGTGCGTGGGCCAGCTAGCCGGACGGATGGTTATATCAGAGCTTCCACATGGATAAAAGGTTGTCTGTGCTCGAGGAAAATCTATCAGAGTCTGATAGGAGCTGAGGGGGGCTGGGGGCGGGGGGGGGGGGGGGGGCTTAGGGGGGCCGGGGGGCCTGCCAAGACCCCCCCCCCCCCACCATCGCACTACTCCTGGCCAGGTGCAGTCCTCACTCACTCACTCGCTCTGCGATTGGCCCCGGAGCCCCTGGCAGGGCCCCGGGGGGAGGAGGTGCGAAAGGCGAGAGCTGCGAGTGTGAATGCCAGACAGATAGATAGTTGCTGTTTCCTGCCCCCTGTCTCACTCGACACCAGAAGTAGAAGAAAAAAATGTAAAGACACACGCACGCACACACAAAACAGAATCTCCCCACCGCCTCCGAGCTCCGAGGTGCCGATCTGTGAGCGTGCCTGGGATGCGTTGAGGCGTACAGACAGGGCGCTGAGGTAAGGCTTTGAGACGACTTCACAAGTCCTTCACACTCGAAGCGATGACCCCGCCGGTGATTTAAACAGGCAGGATACAAATGCAGAGTTCATAAATCCTCTGCGGCGCAGGTGCTCGCTCAGACGCTTCCTCGGTCAGACGCTCGTAATAGAGCAGCGGATGATTGTTTCAACGTGTCCCAGATCGCTCTCCGTCTCTCTCGCTCTCCGCACAAACGGTATACCGCGTATCTTATTCGTCTTCTCCCCCCCCTCCTCCGCTCTCCTTTCCTTCATCTCTCCCTCTCTCTCTCCCCCCTTCCCTTTACCACAGCCAGACACCCAGAGATCTCAATCACGCTCGATAGACCACGGTTGCATCATTCGTTCCCAGCTCTCCTCTCCATCCGTCAAGGGTTTATCAGACAGTCTGAGTTATTCCGCCGTGACTGAGCTCTTAACGAGCCGCAGAGACGCATCTGAATCTGTCTCCTTCCATCTGTCCTGCTCTCCGACACGTGGGAGGGTCAGGGTCAGGCTCACGCAGGTCGACGGCGTGCCCCGTTCTGTCGCACGCCACCAGGGCCCGTTCGTTGCGATCGCCGCATTTGATCGGCAGCACAACTTATAATGGGCTACTTCCCGCTGGACTTTCACATTCGGTCAAGGATTGTCTTTTTTTTAATATATATTAAATCACACTTTTATCCAAAGCGATTTACAGCAAGTAGTACAGGGACATTCTCCCTGAGGCAAGTAGGGTGAAGGTGCCTTGCCCAAGGACACAAAGTCTCATAGCCACAGCCGGGAATCGAGCTCACGACCTTCCCATCAAGAGGCCCAGCGCCTTAAACCGTTGAGGCCACCTCCCTCCCTTGTGTGGGGGAGTGGGGCTGGGAGGTGTTTATGCAGGTGGTGAGGTGTTTCCTGGGAGAGGCAGGCGGGCTGGGATGGCCGCGCGCTACTCACCGTCACTGCCAGGGCGCGGAGACGAGCTTCTGTCGGGTAAAACACCTCCCCCATCGCCCCCGGAGACCGGCCCAGAGCGAACACACCCGCGGCCTCCTGGGAAGGAGAGGAAGTGAGAAGACAACAGGGAGAGGAGAAGAGGGAGGGAGGGAGGCAAGGATGGTCAGGAGAGAGAAGAAGATATGGAATGGGAGGAGCTGAGGTGGAGAGAGAGAGAGAGGAAGATGTGACACTGGAGCCTCGAGGAACAGAGAGAGAAAGGTTGAAGCAGAAAGAGAACTGAGAGATAGGATGAGCCAGCAGCGTGTGTGTGTGTGTGTGGTGTGTGCAGCCTCCGTTGAGGGGGAGACTCTTCTGATGACCCAGGGAGTCCCTCACAGACTTGCAGACATCCAGAACTCTGCTTACCATAAATCTCTCTCTCACTCTTTGTCTCCATTTCCCTCCCTCCCTCTCTCTTTCCATCGTCCCTTTTTCGTCTCTCCTCTCCAGCTTTTACTATTGTTTTGCGCCTTGGCGACGAAGCAAGTTGATTGGCTGCTTCCCAGAGTTCCACAGCTGCCATCGGAGGGAAGACTATAAAATGCTGGAAAACCCTCAACCCGCTTTCTGACTTGCTGCTAACTCTCTCTCCATCTTTCTCTCTCTCTCTCCATCTCTTTCTCCCTCTCTCTCTCTCTCCATCGCTCTCTCTCCATCTCTCTCTCTCTCTCTCTCTCCATCTCTTTCTCTCTCTCTCTCTCCATCGCTCTCTCTCCATCTCTCTCTCTCTCTCCATCTCTTTCTCTCTCTCTCTCTCTCCATCGCTCTCTCTCCATCTCTCTCTCTCTCTCTGCATCTCTTTCTCTCTCTCTCTCTCCATCGCTCTCTCTCTCTCTCCATCTCTTTCTCTCTCTCTCTCTCCATCGCTCTCTCTCCATCTCTCTCTCTCTCTCTGCATCTCTTTCTCTCTCTCTCTCTCTCCATCGCTCTCTCTCCATCTCTCTCTCTCTCTCTCTCTCCTCTCTCTCCATCTCTCTCTCTCTCTCTCTCTCTCCATCTCTCTCTCTCTCTCTCTCTCTCTCCATCTCTCTCTCTCTCTCTCTCTCCATCTCTCTCTCTCTCTCTCTCCATCTCTTTCTCTCTGCAGTGTTGTAGAAAGTTCTCTCTGTTTCTTCTAAAACGTTGTGACTCTCAGTTTAGGTTCAGGTTCTGGGGTTGTATTACTAATCGGTAATAGTGTAATGACCAGTTTATTAGAGAGAGACTTTAGCAAATGCCTCAACATAAAAATGGCCAGGTTTGACACACCATGGTGCTAGAAAGGTCTTTCTGCAGCATGAAGGTCAGATGACACAATGACTAGAAAAGAGAAAAGGGTCAATCAACAGGTGTTCGTTATTCAGGCAAACACTACATCATAAAACACTGTGTTTTGGTAAGAACACATTCTAGACATTAACTAGTCCAAATCCAGCATAGACAAACTGCATAGCTGATTGTAATGAGCATGAAGCACATTAGAAATCAGTGATTTCCCCACACACATCCTCCCCCTCCTCCCCTTCTTAATTACACTCCATTCCAGAACTTGAGTCCGGATGGATCTGTTACAAATCCATGTTAGGGCCGTGCATGTGTTTTTCTCCCTGTAAACAAGTTCGTTCCCTGTCGATCTCCAATAATCTGTGTGTGTGTGTAGGTGTGTGTGTGTATGTGTGTGTGTGCGTGTGTGTTTGTGTGTGTGTGTTTGTGTGCGGTCTTGACCTGAGCGTCAGACGAGAGCGTGCGGCGGCTTGAAGTGGTTCCCGCCCGCCATCTCCGGCGTGCGTGGGCGGCGAAGCCTGATTGGCCATTTAGCGAAAAACCCCAGAGAAGATTTGATATTGCAGGGGGGGGGGAAACAAAAGTCATATGTGGCAGGAAATTCAATTGTCTGTCTTCGCTCGCTTCGAACTCGCGCTCCGCTTCCTCGCTAAATCAATTTCGGATGTGCGCCGGCTCTGACTCCGTCCGAACCCCCTGGAGAATGTTTACAGACGGCGCTCTCTCGTGGGCCGCCCCGGGTTGTGTCCCTGTCACGACGCGTCAGGGAGCCTGTGCGTGTCGGAGATCGGGCGCATGTGGTCGATCTGTTTGTGCGTGCGTCTGGGGCTGGACGGTTTGTGTTTATTCGTCCCCGTGTCTGCGTGGCGACTGAGTGACTGTGAGCGCGCATGTCTGCGAGGCGCGCACGAGCGGGCGTTGTCCTTTTTTTCAAGGGAACCGGGTTGCCATCGTCTGAAACGGAAACCTCACGCACACGAGAACACCGCACTGATACAATACACACACACACACACAAAGAACAGCACTTAGATCCAGCACACACAACTACAGGGCTCTTACAGTGCGCTAGCTACCGTAGTGTTTTTTTAACGATGCGGAGAACCTAACCATCCACCATCTCAACAGCTTCCCTGATGATGCAGGTTCAGTCGCGGCCTGTGCTTCTCGATAGCCTAAAACAAGAGTTTTGTGTTGCTGTCAGTCAGGAGTGTGTCTACATGCATGTGTGTGTGTGTGTGTGTGTATCCATGTCCGTGTTTATCAGTGTTTACCTAGATGAGCTCAGTGACTCGGCAGCGCTTCCCCTGCGGCAGTAAGGAGGCAGAAGCAGACAATGAGAGGAAGCTCTGCTCTCTGTCCCAGCCGGCCCACTGCCTTGAGGAGGAAGCCTGTGTCCCTCCCCCCGTCCCCCCCCCGTCTCCCCCCCCCCATGTGATTCTCACACCCTTGTAACTCTCCCTGGCGCTGCCCTCGCTCTTTCTCTCTCGCTCTCCCTCTCTCTTTTTCTCGCTCTCTCCCTCTTTGATCCTCTCTCTGTCTCTCTCGCTCTCTCTCCTTCTCTCTCTCTCTCTCTGTCTCCCCTCCGTCTCTCTCTCTCTCTCTCTGTCTCCCCTCCGTCTCTCTCTCTCTCTGTCTCCCCTCCGTCTCTCTCTCTCTCTGTCTCCCCTCCGTCTCTCTCTCTCTCTGTCTCCCCTCCGTCTCTCTCTCTCTCTGTCTCCCTCCCTGTCTCTCTCTCTGTCTCCCCCCCTCTCTCTTGCTCTCTCTCTCTCTCTCTCCCTCAGTCAGTGCGAAAGGGAGAGTGGTTCAGGAAGGAGTAGGCTCTCCCGGGGGGCTCGTGCCTCCGGTACAAGCCTGGGGTCAGAGTTCAGGATCAGAGAGCTGAGCGCAGGGGAGTTCAGGGGGCTCACATCTTGCCAGGTTGTTACAGATCCCCTCTGTGTCTGTGTGTGTGGGGGGGGGGGTATGTGTGTGTGTGTGGGGGGGGGGGGGGGAGGCTAGATCAGTTTACTCTGGCTAGAAGCCTCCTAGGGCTGTAGTCCCTCCATTTCCACCTCTCCTTCCAACTCCTCCTGACCACACTCCATCCTCTCAGTGTGAGCCAGGCCTGATATTGAACTCAAAACACTATGCTAACTCAATCACCCAGCGCCTGGGATTCTCCCTATCTGTCTCTCGCTCTCTCTTCCTCTCTCCCCCCCTTCGCTCTCTCTCTCTCTCTCTCTCTCTTCCCCTCTCCCTTTCTTCAAACAAAGTCCTAATGCTCCTGGTCCGTATCGCATAACCTAATATTCGGGGTCCAAATAGCTCCAGAGGTCTGATGGACCTCTCACTGGCCCGGGATCAGTCTTCATCAAAGTCTTAATCAGGAACCGATCATCCTCGTGCTGTCATAACATCCCCCTCATCCTCTCCTCTCCACCCCTCCGCCCTCGTCCATCCACTCCATCGCCCTGGCCGTAACCTCACCCTCATCCCCTCCGCCGCCTCATCTCTCCTCTCATCGCTCTCACGTCCGCTCCCTCATCGTCCGTGTGTTTCAATATGGCCGAGCATGGAGCTGCGGCCTGAATCTTATTAACAAATATCCGTACACTATAAAACCTCCCGTGCCAAACGTCGCTCAGCTTGCGTGTGTGTGTTTATACGTGGGTTTCTTCAGTGTGTAAGGTGACGTACGGACACGCTTGTCTCCGCCGTTTACGACTCCCTCAAGTATGTTGTAAGGCGGGTTGGAAAGACTGATCATATCGTTGCGAGTACAGGAAGAACCCATATCATTCCACGTCAGACGTGCCGAATAGGAATCCTCTTGCAGCTTTGGCAAACGCTTTTGTAAACGGTATTTGATGCTGATGGCAGGAGACGAGGTGCTGACAGAGCGATCGTGCTACCGTGTTGCGCAACACATCCAAAGTGATTCACGGCCGCCTCTCACTCCGAACGCGATGTTCTCTTAATAGAGTTAGGACCGGCCCTGTGACAGTGACAAACAAAGGCGGTGAGATTTATGGCCGTGTGATGCAGTACAACACAGGGGCATTTCGGGAGATGAAAAGCAACCGCTGGGTTAGCGGTATGTTATTATTATTTATCCGAATCATTCTTACTATAAAGATGATTCACGATGTTGGTTGGAGAAAGCCGGTCGTCTGCGGGGAGGAAACCCTTCTGGAATCTGCTGTCTGGGCCGGGATGCTTGGGTAATGTCTACCAGACGTCAGCAGAGAGAACGTTCCAGAGTGTGGGTGGCTGCGGTCCTTTAGGGTTCTCCGTGCTTCGTTGAGGCGTGGTGTGTGGCAGATGCCTGGCACGGTGGGGGAGGTGGCGGCCAATGATGCGCTCCGATGGCTTCGCCGCCCGCTGGGTGGCGATTGGTCAGAAGTGCACGTGGAGAAGTTGGTGAGAGTCTGGAGAGGAGGGGAGAGAAGAAGAGGGGAGGGGAGGGGAGAGGAGGGGAGAGGAGAGGAGGGGAGAGGAGGGGAGAGGAGGGGAGAGGAGGGGAGGGGAGGGGAGAGGAGAGGAGGGGAGAGGAGGGGAGAGGAGGGGAGAGGAGAGGAGGGGAGAGGAGGGGAGAGGAGGGGAGAGGAGAGGAGGGGAGAGGAGAGGAGGGGAGGGGAGATGAGGAGAGAAGAAAAGAGAGGAGGGGAGAGGAGGGGAGAGGAGAGGAGGGGAGAGGAGGGGAGAGGAGAGGAGAGGAGGGGAGAGGAGGGGAGAGGAGAGGAGGGGATGGGAGAGGAGGGGAGAGGAGGGGAGGGGAGAGGAGGGGATGGGAGAGGAGGGGATGGGAGGGGAGGGGAGGGGAGAGGAGGGGATGGGAGAGGAGGGGAGAGGAGGGGAGGGGAGAGGAGATCAGAGCAGAAGGAGACAGTCAGGTGTGCCAGTGAAGGTCTGCCATGTGGACCGGGGTCATGAAAGAAGAAGAACGCTCTGCTGACCTTCCACCCTTGATCTTTGACTACATTGTCTGGCAGGCACCTGCGAGTCTGTCTCCAGATGTCAACAACCACCATTCAGTTAGACGGACTAAACCGTAAACACAACTTTGGAAAGGCACCAATACATTTGACGGAGAAAAACAATTACGCAGATCAATACATGGCCATTTGTGACTGTTCTGCCAGACGGTGCGGGTGTTCTGGTGGACCAGGCTGCGTCCTGCTACAGCGGTGCGTTCCGGCACATTCTCGCTGCCACATCCTGTCTCAGTGTGATTGTCAGCAGGTTGCGGCCACGCTGACTCACGACGTACCTCACGACGTCTCTCATCTTCTTATCATCACGGAAAGTTCTGGTATTAGTATTATCTGTATTAGTTGGCAGCAAAACAACCTGGCGGTTAATATGTGGGCGAGCATTCGTTCATTCAGCCTGAGAGAAAAAGGGTGAGGTGGAAAGGTTGACAACAGAGAGAGAGAGAGAGAGAGAGAGAAAGGTCGGATTAAAGAGACGGAGAAAGACAAACTGACAGAGAGAGAAAGGAAGGGAACAGAGAAAATGAGAGAGTTGCTGCCTGCCTGCCGTCGCATTGTGGTGAGGACTTTCCCGTTGTTTGTGTGTGCGTGCGTGTATGTGTGCGCGCGTGTGTGCGCGTGTGTGTGACCGCCGCAGGATGCCTCCTCAGAACCTGTCAGATGAAGACTGACATTAAAGTGTGACGGTTTCCTTGTGACACGCGTTTCGAAGGCTCCCTTTTGTCCTTTTGAAACCGAGCTATAAATAAACCCCAGCGTGTAAATGCCTGTGTAGCCCCAGGCGGGGTGGGGTGGGGGGGGGGGGGTGGGGGGTTGGGGGGGTGGGGGGAGGGGGGCGGGCGGGCGGCCTGTACTCTTGGCTCAGGTGGAACTTTTCCAATGGGAATTTCTCCTGAAGGAGAGGTGAGCCCCCAGCCCCCTGTTTGTGTTTGTGTGTGTGTGTGTGGGTGGGTGTGGGGGTGTGTGGGGGTGGGTGTGTGGAGGAGGTGGGCGGGTGTAAACTACAAGATTGTCTGATTCCTGCTCTGTGTGTTGGGGTGGAGGGCTGCTGGGCCTGGGCACCTGATAAGGACTCTAGACCTGAGGTGCCCTGGACACACACGCACACGCACCCACACACACACAGATAGGAACAGTGTGTGGACGTGTCGGCTCCATTCTCTAGATTGTGACCTCACTAAGGATCTGTCCCCGACTGGGAGACCCTTTTATGTTTGTGTGTGAGAGTGACTGACTGCGTGTGTGTGTGTGTCCTATCATGAGGGAACGAAGGAGTTACAAGGAGTCTCCTGTTTGTTCCAAGTCCAGATGCCCAGGGGCTCCTGCCCCCTCCTGCCCCCTCCGCTCTCTTCCGCCCCCCGTGCCAAAGCACACAGTAGATAGTGGCAGGACGACTGTCTGTCTGCTCAGAGTGTGGGAAACGCGCGGGCACAGGAACTAGAACAGGAAAGACAAGCAAGAGACTTAAGACTGTGTGTGTATCTGTGTGTGTGTGTGTGTGTGCGTGTGTGTGTTTGGACTTCAAGGAAAACAGTATTCACTTGAAACTTTGTTTACCGGACAAACAGTTTTGGTTTTCATTCGTTCTCTCTGAGAACTCTGTTCATCTGTTGCATGTTGGACTTTTGGCTGTTGGAACCTTCTGGAACTGACTCTGTCCCTCCTCTGCTTTTTGTCTCCACAGTCAATGAGGTCATCAGGAACGACTTGTCCAGCATCTCTGTCAACACTCATGCGTAGACGCACACACACACACACAGATACACAACCACACACACACACACACATCAGGGGACCAATACGCAGAGCTCTCAGAAAAGAATCCTCCAAAGAAGCAGAGAACTGTCTCCATCCATCCATCTGTCCATCCATCCATCTGACCATCCATCCATCTGAGCATCCATCCATCTGTCCATCCATCCATCTGAGCATCCATCCATCTGTCCATCCATCCATCTGAGCATCCATCCATCTGTCCATCCATCCATCTGAGCATCCATCCATCTGAGCATCCATCCATCTGAGCATCCATCCATCTGTCCATCCATCCATCTGAGCATCCATCCATCTGTCCATCCATCCATCTGAGCATCCATCCATCTGAGCATCCATCCATCTGTCCATCCATCCATCTGAGCATCCATCCATCTGTCCATCCATCCATCTGAGCATCCATCCATCTGAGCATCCATCCATCTGAGCATCCATCCATCTGACCCTCCATCCATCTGACCATCCATCCATCTGACCCTCCATCCATCTGACCATCCATCCATCTGACCCTCCATCCATCTGACCATCCATCCATCTGACCCTCCATGCATCTGACCATCCATCCATCTGACCCTCCATGCATCCACCCTCAGATCCCTTACAGCCACTTGTGGCTCGTTGCATAGCAACATTAACCCTCGGTGACCAGAAACCATGTCCGCCTTTTTGTCCCCGTCAGTCAAGGTTATTAAAGAAGAGTTTATTTAGGGACTGTTTTAACTTTTGCGCCTTAAATGACAGTTATCCTAACCTGGAGGAGGAACGACCCCTCGACCCCTCCCCCCCATCCATGGACAATCTTCAGAATGTCTGGACTAGCCAATGGAATTGACCACTCCGGTCCTACTGCTTAATCATAGCAGAGCCTGCCCAAAGCCATGCCTTATAAGACCACTTCACTTGCCATTAATGACAATCAGTCAAGTTTCGTATCAGCCAGCTTATTTTTTATTGCTATATTGTTGGAATCTTTTCTGTTCTAGGTTTACAGGGAAAAGTGTCTGGAATATACAGTATAGGGACATGTGAATAGATTAGATTTATTGTATTCGAATTTTTATTATCAGATTCATTTATACTGAATGTCATGTATGATATTATTGTTATTATTGTTTTTTTATTATTATTGTTGCTACTATGTATTTGAAATGTACTTCTATCTATGCCTTAAAGCTAATATGCTGTTTGCTCTTTAGCTTGACAGTCTTCCTGTTATAATCCAGTCTATAGCGCTTCCCTTGGTCCCCTGTCCTTTCTTCCTGTCACCTAGTGCCTAGACCTTTCTGCTCTTTCTAGATCATTCCGTCCAGCAGTCTCAGCAGCATTCAGGCAGCCGTGGCATATAGCCATCCAAAGAGACCCAAAGCTAGAAAGCTTTGAACTGTCAATCTCACTGCCCTCTTCTAGAGCCTTCCGCATAGTCACATCTGGACTAGGGTCAGAGTCAGTGCCTCTGCTCTGCACTGACTTCGCTTGTAAATAAGCACACAATAAATCAAATCAAACGTTATTTAAACCTGATTTGAGCGTATGACAATCGTAGTTTGACCCCCAATCCCCCTTTCCCTCACCCCCTCCGCCCTCCCCTCTCCCAGCTGGTGTAAGATAGTGTAGTAGGGATACAGGGAGGTTTGGGGAGTACGCCTTGCAAACCTGGCAATAATTGATCGATTTCATACCAATGGATTTTTACCCTTGGTGAAGTTATTGCTCAGGGTCTCTCCTCCTAGTCTTCCTCCGTTTTGCTAGGAGCCAGTCGCAGGCCCCATCGATGCAGAAGTGCACTTTACCATAGCAACAGCACCAGATCCCCTGTCTCCATGACCACCCCCTCCTCAGAAGATCCTTCACCTGTGCCAGGAAAGACAGGAAGGATCCCAAATCTAGCCTGCATGACGGGAGCTCGCCAAGGGCTCTCCCCGTGTCACTTCCTCTCTGTCGCCACGTCAACCATATGTATAGGCCATGTATGTTTTTGTCGTTGTTTTTTATTTTTTATCTCTGCATGCACAGTACTAATGTAAGGGTCTGATTGAGCTTAGGTAGTTTGTGTACATGACTGTTATATCGTGCCTTACTCATTTGCTCAGCTACAAACAAGACTGTATCTCTGACGCTTTCCTGTAAAGGCGCAAGGTAGAACACGTTTTTTTTTCTTCTCTTTAATATGAAATATTTATGGACATTGAAATGATGTTTTTATTTACACTCAACGTGTGTTCTCAAAATGATTTAATAAATGAGAGTTGAAAATGACAGAGCAGTTGTGTTTCATTCAATTTTGTAGGACCCGGGGATTATTGTTGGACCCTGAAATGGGATATTTTATAAAGACGTTAGTTTGTGTTCGCTGTTTCCTATCGCTGTCTCTCCTGTTTAATGTCTCAATCTATGTTTCCCACCATAAAAGCCTAAATAAGTTTTCCACAAATCATTAACAGAAATCATCTGATGTTTTATTTCTACGTTTCTCAGGAATGACATAACAATTTCAGATATCTAATTCACCCTCAACATTGAAACAATAATTCTCTTGCAAAGATACTGGCCCAATTACGAAAGTAGTATTATTTTACCAGGGGCATCTTGAATGAATTTTCTGTCCTTCTCAATACATGGAACATATGGATGTGCTATATTCCTTTTCATACTAGTCTAGAATGAGGTCTAGGATTGCCCAGGATGCCCCTAGTGGATGTCACTGGTACTGCCTGACTTTGCAAACCTCAATAAAGTCAGAAATAGTCAAGCGTGGAACTCTGACATAAGTCAATCATAGCACCAGGTTTTTACACGGATGGGCACGGAATTTGGCGTGTTCCCATGAACTTATGAGGAGGTTGTAAACCGTCACGGATCATAACATGTCAGAAATGCGTGTGTGTGTGTGTGTGCCCGCCCCGTGCACCACCTGCCAGGCCTCCAGACTTTTTCCATCCAGAGTTCCAAATCGTCATGGTGACAGAAGGCAGGTCTGGGCGGAGCTCCCCTCTACACCCATGGCAAAGCCCAAAATAGACGTGCTATTCACAGACGAGAGTCACGCCTCTATTTCCTGGCAGCCTCGCTCACCTACATCTTTCGCCGGCAGCGCTCACCTTTGGCACAGTCACACAGGGGCCCCCGAGGGCCAACATGGCCCCAAACTAGAGAAACACCAGCTTTTCCCATATCTCAATCCACACTAGTAGTGTAAAGAAGTTTCCGGATGGAAAGGTAAAAGAGGATTCTGAGCCGCAGGCTGATGATGTTGAGGAGAACGGAGGATAACGAGGAGACGTTTTACTGCTTGGTTCCGGGGTCTAGCTTTCTCTTCTTCTCTCTATCCTGTCCTCCATCTTTCCTTCCCCTCTCCTCACCTTTCATCCCCGCCCCTCACCTCTCCAGCCATCTGCAGGTTGTAAAGCGAGGACGGGGCAGTATTACGGGGTCCTGCAGAGAGATGAGGGGGCGATTCTTCAGGAGATACAGCCAGAGCTGATGTCTTCACCATATTGACCAGAGTTCATGCAAGACGCTCTATTTGATGTTTCTGTGTTGGAAGGCAAATGGGAAACACATCAATGCTGTTCCGATAATCAATGCTGGGAGAGATGATTTGTGCAGGTTTGATATTACCGTGTGTGTGTGTGTGTGTGTGCGGGCGTGTGTGTGTTTGAGCATATTGCGTGCGGGTGAGTATGCGTGAGTGTGTATGTCGGGAGAGGTGCACGGATGGGTGTGTGTGTATGAGTGATTGCCCATCTGAGCCCACAGGTGTGCCTGTCTGTGTGTGTGTGTGTGTGTATCCATCCACAGGTGCACGGAGCCAGCGTTGACCTCTCTGACATACACGTGCACATTACTGCAGACACACAGACACATCCCCCTTTAACGGGCTGTTTAACAGACACTCAGAGAGACGTCCCAGATGGGGCCCAAAGCCTCTTCCATCAGACCCTCCATCTGCTACCATTCAGCCTGATTCACAATGTCTCTCTTTTGCGATGCGTGAAAGATCCCGAAATGATTCATAAACGCGGAGAGGAGGCGCGCACACCCGGCAGTACTTGAGCGCGTCTCGCTGGAAAGTCGAAAGCCTTTAGAGCGTCTGTTTATTGAGGAAAAGAAAGTCTGGATGGCGACCTTGATGTTGTGCCCCCTCGCCCTCGTGCCACGCGAGCGCTGGCTGTCTCTCTGGAGTGAAAATCCTGATGACATTAGAGACAGGAGGTGTTCTGGGAACCATCTTCTAAATGAAATCTAAATATATATATATATGTTTTTTACATATATATATATATGACTTTCAGATGATGACTGCTTTGGATGTCTTATGGGACGACGTTTGATCTGTTACCAGATATAAACGTGCGTTCATGACAAACGCAGGTGGAGGGTGTGAGCATGAGATGTCATGTGCGCAGTGTGGGTAATCAGCTTTGCGTGTGTCGATACTGACAGCGCACACACACACGCACACACACGCACACCTGTGTGCCTGCTTCAGACGTGCAGACAGATGCGTGCGTGACACGCTGACATTTTACAAACGGACCTGTCAACTGTGTGTACAGTGCGTGTGTAGACAGCTGTGTGTATACATGTTAATCATACAGACGGCGCAGTGTGTTTGTGTGTCGGTGTGTGTGTGTGTGTGTAGCATGCATATGGTTGCGATAGTAGGTTGAATAGTGTGTGTAGCGTTCAGACAGCTCTGTGTGTGTGTGTGTGCGTGCGTAGTACGCAGACAGATGAGTGTGTGTAAACAGCGTGCAGCTACAACAGGGCAGATCCAGCATCCAGAAGACCATCCTGTTGTTCCTGAAAGCTCCATAACAATCAGATAGGGGTCAGGTGGGCGCTTCCTCCTTCTGTCTGGTACAGTCTAAAATCTTTTCAAGCGTTCTCTTCCATCCGGCCTTACCCCATCCCCAACGTTGGAACCTCTCCGCCGGGGAGGGAATCCAGGGCCGCTCTCCCTCTTTGGATGCTTTTAAAGGCCTCCCAGCAGCACCATCCCCACGGTCCCCTGGCGCTTCTCCCCCACTGAGGTGCATCCGGAGGCCAGGAGGATGTCCATCTCCTCCACCTAACAGGTTTATTGACCGGCTGGCAGAGTAGAGGACCACGGAGGGGCGGAGGAGGTACGAGGAGTCTTTCTCTTGGCCCCGGCTAATCTCCCCCCCCCCTCTTAAAGAAGTCATCTAGTGAACGTTAAGACTGCTAATGGATGTTCTCCATGAACCCTGGATGACCTCCTCACCTTAAGACACACACACCGTACTACCCACACGCATAAGCACACACGCCCCCCCGTGCGAATAGTCTTCCCGACAAAGATCAGCTTCCTCTGCCAAACGTAGTGTTGGCAGCGGTCGGAGACACTCTAACTTGGTTCCCCCAGCCTGGTGGAGACGCTGGTGGGTCCACCTGCAGACAGGCAGATGATGCTAGCTGGGATCTGGGTGGTTTGGGACTCGGCCTTGGTCTCGGTCTGGTTGGAGAATTCAGAGGGCAGCGAGTCTGTGTTTTAGAGGAGCTAATAAACATGGAGGCATTTCCTCCAGCTGACCTCAGCATGGACATTCTGCTGAACTTCGTATCCTCAAGGTTTACACGCTCACACACACTCGCACACACAGGCATGCTCCCTCAGAAGCACAGACGCAGCAGCGAGCGCACACGCACAGAAACTGCGCGCAAATTGACCAGGCGTACCAGATGAGTAAAGTACTGTGCTCAGAGAAGCCTTTGAAGAGTGTGTGTGTGTGTGTGTGTGTGTGGGGGGGGGGGGGGGGGGGGTGAGGTGAGGTGCTGGGTGGGATGCCTGGGACGGGTTGCAGGGAGGGGTCAGGGAAAGGGGTCAGGGAGGGGTCCTGAGCATCCATTTCAACCCAATCTAGACCTAACCGCAAGACAACCCGTCCTCTCTGAAGATCACCTGTCTGGGGCTGTTCAATATGAATGTTTCATCATAAAAGCTTTTCTTTTTTGCTAAGTGCTCTTGCTAAGTGTGCGCTCTTAAAGTTTTGATTACTTTGACTATTGTTCAAGAAACAAACGAGCCAGAGAATCTAAACGAATGTAATGGGCCGTACAGAAAGGGCCATTTTCTTATGAGCGAGGTGCCAACTGACACAAAATAGTTCTCCAAGAAGGTGCTTTACACTCCTTTGGAGAGCGAGCTAGTTTTGACACCTCCAACTTTCTCCTCGGGATGCTTTCATAGGGCAGCCAGACAGGTGGGGGAGAAGAAACAGACATGACATAATCATATGAATAATACGGCGTGCCAGGGTTCCTATGCGATCCATATGGAGTCTAAGGCCAGGAAATATAGGATGTCAAGCATGGCTGCGTAAAAAGCTTCATTTAGCAATATTAAAAAGAGCCGGCTGCAGTCCCATTCGAAAGGGGTTGAAGCGGATCTCATTTGGGCTCGTTTTGCCTCTCTCCCTCTGTCGTCTTGAATCACTCAGACAGATTTCTCTTTCGGCTTGTCCAGACGTTGAGCTTTCCAGCTCCTCCCCTCCCCCCCCTCCACTCCCCTCTTTTGCCCCCCCCCCAATCCACCAACCCCCCACCACCCCTATCCACCCCCCCCACCCCCTTTCCAGCAGACGTTGTGTTGCGCGCGGGGGGGGGGGGGGGATTGCATAACCCCAGACGGGACCTGATCGTTCCTGGCCTTCGCGCAAAATTCAATCATTCTCGGCATTCTCCAATCCCGTGTCGGCCCATTAAAGCGCGGCGCGAGCTTAGCATTTCCACTCATATGGTTCGAATCGAAATGACGATCGCAGCGTCTGCCGTTTGCCTGGAGCGGGGCGAGCCCGGGGTCCTGTGGAGAGGCGGGCTGCACAGCGGCTCGCATGGGGAAGATGGAGGGAGCTGGAGGGAGAGAAAGTGGCTGGTGGTAAAAGAGGAGGCACCTCAGTGGTTTGAAGCACTGTCGATAGATCAAGAAGTCAGAGTTTCAAATCCCACTTTAGATAGTTTCAGGACTTTTCAGAGTTTCAAGTCACTTTAGATAATGGCGTCTGCTAAATGAGGACATCAGTTTAGCCTTTTTTTGAGTGAATAACTGAGAGGACCTTTCAGACAATTCAAAGCCAGGGTTGGGTTTGACTGTTTATTTGCTTGAGAGGTCAGAGTTCACACAGAGCTTGTGTGACATTCAGCTGAACAGCCAGTTAAGACAATTGTTTGTTATCCTTTATCGACATCTAGTGGACAGTTGGCAAAAATGCTTCAAAATCCAAAGTGTATTTCGGGGTCTGCGTCCGTCACATGATACAGCTCGCCATTTGCCAAGGTCAGTCATGACACACGCAGAAATCTATTGCAATGCAATTCTCTCAATGCATAGGCCTAACATGCATATAGGAACATGCATATATTGTAGGAATTTGGAATCTTGTAGCATTGAAGTCAATGGCAGCCCTTGGATCACAGCAGTAAAAAGTAAATATTTTTGGCATGGTGAAACAGTACATTATGAACTACCACACCCATTTTGGTTCACTTGAGACCAAAGGGGGTGCTACAGGCCACGCCCCAATTTGACAATTTGTGTCCTTTTTCAAAGTGATGTCATTTGTAGCTCTTTTGTCCTAGAATCCTGAAATTCATTACAGATGCCTTATTTGTCACGATGAACAAAAAAAGTCTCAACAACTCATAATGTCAAGTCCTTAGATTTTTCTGTACATCATAAATTCTTGAAACATGTTTTTTTGCCATTCCTCCTACAATTTTTGTCCAATCTTCCCCATAATTGCCAGTTATCATCGTCAGAAGAACCCCCACATAAGTTATCAATAAGATTTTTGATTTTCATAATTGTATGTCCGCTAGAGCCAAGGGGGCGCTAAGGGCCACACCCCAATTTGGCCTTTTTAAAAGTGATGCCACTTGTATGTCTTTCGTCCTATAATCTTGAAATTCATTCCATGTGCCTCATTCCTCACGACAAACAAAAAAGCCTCAACTACTCATAATGGCTAATCTTTAAAATTTTGCAAAAACACAACTAAACAGGAAGTTCATCTTATGATTCCTATGAAAATCTAAAATCTTTGAAAAATCAACGCCAAACTTGATATGCCACCAACAACACAATACAATATATACAACCCCATTCAATAGCTAAGTTTATATCTTTCAAAATTATTTAAATAAAATAAATTAATTTATTGCTAAGGCTAATTTAAGGTTTATACAAGTGCCAAGCAAAAACTGATAGTCCAAATTGATCACAAGTTCATATGTAGACTCTTCACAATTTGTTGTATTCAAATCTGAGAAAAAGTTGAATGTAAGATGAAAAGTTGATTAATGATGAATATTTGAAATGTGACTGCTTGGCTAAAGGCTAACGCTGTCTTGCAAATCCTCTCTCTGTCATGCCAGACCCAGTGGCTCCAAAAAAACTCACACGCACAAGAGTCTGTTGACACAGTGGGCTGAGTAAGCCCCCACCTTCACCCTGCTATTGGCTGCTGGATGGATCATTACACTGGTAGTTGTCTTGTATCTCAGCAAATCTTTGACATAGTCACACCAAACTTGGAGGGTGCACTTTCCATTGCAAGACAATTACATTATTTTTGTACATTTTAAGTAAATGGCAGCCCTTAGACCAAAAGAGTAAAACGTTTTGTCCAAGTGAAACCAATTTATATCCCTTTTGTTGTAGAGTCCTGAAAGTCATTACAGATTCCACATTCGTCACGATGAAGAATAAAGTCTCAACAACTCCTAATGGCAAGCCTTTAGATTTTTCTGTACAATATAGATTTAGCAAACATTTTTCTTCGCAACTACTTCTACGAAATTTGTACAATGCTCCCCAGGATTGACTGAATAGACTGGTGTTACGTTGGTATTACACCTTATACCACTTATTACCACATTGTTACACTGTTATTAAGTTGTTATTACACTTTATACCAGTTATTACTACATTGTTAAATTGTTTTTACGTTGCTATTATACTGTTTACCAGTTAATACCACATTGTTACACTGTTATTAAGTTGTTGTTACGCTTTATACCAGGTATTACGACATTGTTAAA
This sequence comes from Protosalanx chinensis, assembly GCA_030340685.1. Taxonomy (NCBI): domain Eukaryota; kingdom Metazoa; phylum Chordata; class Actinopteri; order Osmeriformes; family Salangidae; genus Protosalanx; species Protosalanx chinensis. Next base: position 14,714,304 of record CM059322.1, on the reverse strand, counting down.
CTGTTACTACGTTGTTATTAAACTTTTTACCAGTTTTTACCACGTTGTTACATTGTTATTAAGTTAATATTACTTACCGATGACTTTTGCAGCAATGAATCCTGATGTGTCAGCAAGACAAAATAAGGGTTATTTTGTTTTTGATACTCACTGTTATTATGTTGCTATTATACTTTCTACAAAGTTTATAATCTGGTTTTAAGTTGTTGTTACACTTTATACCAGTTATTACTACATTGTTACACTGTTATTAAGTTGTTATTAAACTTGTTACTAGTTATTACCATGTTATTAGGTTGTTATTAAACTGTTTACTAGTTATTACCATGTTGTTACACTGTTATTAAGTTGTTGTTACACTTTATACCAGTTATTACTACATTGTTACACTGTTATTAAGTTGTTATTAAATGTTTTACTAGCTATTACCATGTTATTACGTTGTTATTAAACTTTTTACCAGTTATTACCACATTGTTACACTGTTATTAAGTTGTTGTTACGCTTTATACCAGTTATTACTTCATTGTTACACTGTCATTACATTGTTATTCAACTTTTTACCAGTTTTTACCACGTTGTTACATTGTTATTAAGTTATTATTACTTTTTAAATAGTTTCAGCTGTGGTTAGTGGTTGGATGACTTTTGCAGCAATGAATTCTGATGTGTCAGCAAGGCCAAATCAGGGTTATTTTGTGTTTTTTACTCACTGAACCTGGAAATGAGCTTGTAAAACGCTTTTGATTTTGGTTTATAATTTGAATTAAATCCAGAAGGAATCCTACCATGGATGACTAAAAGTTTGAAAAAAGAGAGTAGAAAGAAGAACAATTCATATAAAGATTGTAAGTTGCTATACTGTTATTACACTTTTTAACTGGTTTTAAAAAGTTGTTACACCGTTATTATGTTGTATTGTACTTTCTTCAAAGTGAATACACTGGTATTAAGTTGGTATTACACTTTATACGGTTTATTACCACATAGTTACTGTTGTTAAGTTGTTGTTACACTTTATACCAGTTATTACTACGTTGTTAAACTGTTATTACATTGTTATAATTTTTTTTACCAGTTATTACCACATTGTTACACTGTTATTAAATTGTTGTTACAGTTTATACCAGTTATGACTACATTGTTACACTGTTACTACGTTGCTATTAAACTTTTGACCAGTTATTACCACGTTGTTACATTGTTATTAAGTTGTTGTTACACTTTATACCGGTTATTGCTACATTGTTACACTGTTATTACGCTGCTATTAAACTTTTTACCAGTTAATACCGCTGACTTTTGCAGCAATGAATCCTGATGTGTCAGCAAGGCCAAATCAGGGTTATTTTTGTGTTTGTTACTCACTGAACCTGGAAATCTGCTTGTAAAACACTTTTGATTTTGGTTTATACTTTGAGTTAAATTCACACCAAACTTGCAGGGTGCACTTTGCATTACAAGACAATTAAATTATTTGTGTAAAGTGGAAGTAAATGGCAGCCCTTAGACAAAGAGTACAAAGTTGAAATTTTTGATATGGTGTAACAGCACAACATTATGAACTACTGCACCGAATTTCGTCCATGTGAGACCAATTTGTATCCCTTTTGTTGTAGAGTCCTCATTTACATTTATTCATTTAGCCGACGCTTTTATCCAAAGCAACTTACAAGAGAGAGGTTTTTTTGTCACAATGAAGAATAAAGTCTCAACAACTCATAGAGGCAAGCCCTTAGATTTTTCTGTATAATATAGATTTAGGAAACATTTTTCTTCGCTACTACTCCTACAACTTTTGTCCAATCTTGGCAGTTATCATCGTCAGAAGATCAACCCTTACAAAAGTTATCAATAGGATTTTTGATGTTCACAATCATTTGTCCGTTACAGCACAGGGGGCACTACAGTCTTGGATGTATTCACACCAAACATGCAGATTGCATTTTGGAATTACATATCAATTTCAAAGATTCTTCTAGGAGGAATCCACCATCGCTGCTTGCAGCTATATTTACCTACTATTACATTTACCTTTAGTCATTTTAGCCGACGCTCCTATCCAGTGTAACTTACAGCAAGAAACAATACAGACAGAGTAGATATTCATTAGCTGTCTTTATTTACAGTGTGTATGCTACAACGTAATAACATCATAGTGCATATAATCAAAAAAAAATTGTATACCATGTAACCAGAAATAAGTGGTAAACAATACAAATAATAATAATAATTTAGCAGTTGACATCTAACATTTTTAAATACATTTTAAAATAAGGCACTGTTTAAGATACTACGGTAACATTAGCACGGTAACATTCGATTAGAGTTCAAGTAACAGGGATGGTTTCTTTAGAGATGGAGCTGTAGAGCGATATAAAGTACGTCGAAGATGTCTGGTCTGGTCCTGTGCTTTCATAGAAGTTTCTAGAAGTAACACAACTGAGACACACAGTGTCTAGCTGCTCACTAAACAACTGAGCAGTGTGAAAACAATAAAAACCAACACAAGAGTATTCAACACTGGTTTGATTTAACCTTAGAGACTGCAGTGTTAGTTTTGCTAATATGGTTTCATAGGTTTAAAAGGGAATTAAGTGCATCTTGGGATGTTTTTTTCTGATAGTATTTGCACATTTCCCTTCTGTGATGTTACAGTAGAACACAAACACATCCGTCTGACAGAACTTCAAATAAGAAACACTCACACGAGAATCTACATCCAGTGTTTGCCGCAGTGCGAGTGTTTCTCCCACAGTTCTACTGTCAACACTTGGTGTTGCAGGGATCTCCTGACCTGAACAGCCCGTAGACGCTGACCAGAGGGAACATCGACATGGCTCCGAGCATGGAGCCCAGCTGCACTACCGCCCCGCACCACACCAGGGCGCTGTGGCCCTCGTCTCGCAGGATCACGCCGATGATCACCTTGACGTAGGACAGAGTCAGCACGAACAGGATCCAGGCCAGCACCTGTAACAGGGAGGAGGGACATATCAATGTGATGACTCAGCTAGATTCAGGACTGGCAGGCCTCAACAGTCGAAGGGTTGGGAAGGGTTTAGGGTTGCACGTTACACAATGAAATCTACTGTTCCTACAATCCACACTAACACAATCTACTTAAATTGACGATAGAAACACAAAAGTTCCATTTAGTGACAAGCTGTACTTAGAGGAAGGGGAGGGTCTTACAATTAGGACTGTTCCTGATTGGCTGTGGACCAGTAGAGGGCAGGGGCTCAGAGCAGCCATGCCCATGATGTAGGCCCCAAACCCAGTCCCCAGCACTGTCAGAACACCCATCAGAACCAGAGACCTGGGACATACACAGAGAGTTGGAAGACAGCATAAGACTCAGATCCACCAAGAAGAACTGATTCACTGATTCATTTCCGCTCCATTCAATTCAGTTGAATTGATCAATACAGTCGTGTTTAAAACATGTCGAATATTTTACTCTGAGAGGTAGAATGACTCACCTGAGTGGCAGGAACATTGCGATGAAGCAGGCCACAGGGTTGGCTACAGCAGCCATGGTAGAAGCCAGGTGGTACGCCTGGTTTCCGTAGGGGAGACAGGAGTAGGACTGCACGGACGGCAGCACAGCGTTGGTCAGGGCGTTCACCCACGCCAGCACCCCGAAAATGAACGCCACCTCTGCCCCGCAGTAGGTTCCCGCCCCAAAGGAGCTCCGCGGCGCCCTCCGGGGGCCCTCCCTTGTACTGAGCATGGGCTTCTCCTCCGGAGCGGAGGGGTGAAGCGCCACGGCCGGCTCCTTCCTCTCCCCGCCCACACCCCCCACGCCGCCGGTGAGGTAGCGGTCGCCTTTCCTCTCCCGGGCCACGGCCGGGTGATGGTTGAGCAGCACAAAGGACGCCAGGCACACCGCCATCATGGCGCTGAGGAACACGAAGAAAGTCTGGGCCGAGAAGTTCGCCGGTTGGTAGTCGGCCACCAGGTCTCCGTTGACAACCGCCGTGGCGTTCCCTAGCACGCCGTCGGTCATGCTCGTTACGTTCCGGCAGTGGACCACGCCCACCCCCTGTATGAGAGCCACCACGGCGGGGACCAAGCCACTAAGCCCCTCCCCTACATAGTAGGTGGTGAGGTACTGTGGGCGGAGCCTGGTCATGAAGGGGAGGAAGGTGACGGAGGAGGTGCAGTCCACCACGGACAGCAGGAAGCTGAGCACCAGGAGGGGCACGCTGCGCTCGACGCCCCCTACGGGCACGGAGTAACTCCAGAAGAACGCCAGCAGGAACGTGGCCACGATGCCCAGACCCACGATGACGTAGATGACGGGCCGCTCGTCCAGGCTGCCCGGGCGGAAGCGGTGCATGAGGGTGATGAAGAGGGGACCCACGTTGGCCATCTGGATGAGCACGGTGAGGTAGGAGGGCAGGTACCAGCCCTCTGGGATTTTCGGCACCACCAGGGGGAGCTCCACCCACATGCCGTTGATGGCCACCCAGGAGCCCATGCCGAACAGGCAGGCCAGGACGTGGGTCAGTAAGGACATGGTGGTGAAGGATTCACTCACGGACTAGTAAAGGACTCAGGTCACAGATTGGTGGAGGACTCAAAACCCTGGGGTGTTGGAACGCTGTAACAAAAAGAGCAACAGAGAAATATTAGTTTATATTCCGTGATATTGCAGCAATTGGACTCGGCTAATGTTCTAACCGTGTATAGAAAGTCTGGTAACCGCTTGAGTTTGTTCAAGCTCTTGTTGAACTGAAGGGCATCCAACCACAGTTGTGTGAGGGAGCCGTGATCTGTCACATGCGTTGATAGAAGACAGGCTGGACCCCTGGGTGACCATGAGGCTTAGTGTGTGTACAGCATGTATCTCACCTTTACCCGCAATTTTTCTTTACCCCCCTGACCCCCACCCTCCCCACCCCACCCACCCGCCTTGATCCGACACAGCGTCCGTGACCTTTCACACACTAACACACTGCTCTGAAAACAGCCCCCTCACATAATCTCTTTGTCACACACACTGTGCTGCACCAGAGTCTTCCAATGCTGAGACACAACGACTCAGTGATCAACTGCTAATGACCTTCCAGGTCTGTCTAGTTCTCGTCCCTCCCCATGATCCACAGACAGAAAAATCGTCAAAGTGTTTATGATGTTCCTACCTTGAACACATTCATACAGAGACTCTGCGGCAGAGAGAGTGCTGGATTGGCTCTTCCACCTCTCTCCCTCTCTTATCCTCGTCCCGTATCGTCCTCAAAGCGTTGTCACGGTAACAAAAGACTACCGGCATTTGCATTTGCCAGCTTCCCACACTATCTTTTACGTAGAGCTCCCTGTCATACGACGTAACTTAGCTTCCTTGTTTCCGGTCTGCACCTGACACACCAGGCAGGGAGGGGAGGAGACACGCAGGCGTACACTCACACACTCACGCACGCACGCTCGCACGCACGCACACACACTATCTCGTGACGCATGAATCCCCTCGTGGCTCGGTCGGCCATGTGCTCTGCCTCTCTCACACTCCTTTTCTTTTTTTTCCCCTCCCGCCTCGCAGCTGCAATAGGAGGGGAGGAGGAGGGGCGGTAGTAGGAGGGGCACTGGTAAGGGGGGTGGCAGGGGGAGGGGACGGAGGAGGAGGTGAGGCAGAAGGAAGGGTTGCAGGGGGAGGAGTTGATTAGGAAGGGGAGGGGAGTCAGCCTCGAAAGGGCCGCCCCCCTCATTTTCTCCAACCCCCTCTATGACCTTGAATTAGGCTCTCTCTGAAACAGGAAGTGAGAATCGGTTACATGAGAGAGATAGAAGAACAGCTGCCTGTTCTGTAGATACACGTACACACACATGGATCTTATGAGATTGTCAGATCTAGGGGCTTCTGCAGTTGCTTCATGGTTGGTCATTTGGAAGGTATTACGCAATTGAAGTCTACGCCTTCAGCGTTGGGCAAACCTTCACTTCCTGTATCAAGATAGGCTCTTCCTGTTACCAAACTGCCTGATGACATGGCAGCAGCAGCGCACCGTCCTTCACCCTCCCAACCGCGACCTCCAGCTCCTCCAGACCACACACCACCCCCCACCACCACCACCCCCCATCCCCCCACCACCACCACCCACCCCCTCCCCTGTCCTTAGCTTTGACCGTCACTCAAGGAGAAACGGTGATACTAGTTTTGTTTAGGTTCCACCAAGACACAGCGGTGAGCCTGATCAGGGGGCGGTTTGGTGGAACAGGGCAGCACAGAGAGTGGTGAGGCCCCAGACCCTAAAGAGAGGGGGAGAGAGAGAGAGAGGGAGAGGGAGAGAGAGAGAGGGAGAGAGAGAGAGAGGGAAAGAGGGAGAGAGAGCCAGAGAGAGAGAGAGAGAGAGGGAGAGAGAGAGAGAGAGAGAGAGAGAGAGAAAGAGAGAGAGAGGGAGAGAGTGAGATAGAGAGAGAGAATGAGAGAGAGAGAAAGAGAGAGAGAGAAAGAGAGAGAGAGAGAAAGAGAATGAGAGAGAAAGAGAGAGAGAGAAAGAGAATGAAAGAGAGAGAAAGCGCCCCCTGCTGGTGACTGAAACCTTAAATCAACCCTTCCATGCTATGTGTCACTGTTTTTACAGGTAGCTCTACCAGACTCTTACATCATCTCTATCTGGTTATTAACGTGGAGGAAGTATGAGAGAGAAATATGTAAGTTGGTAAGACCTGGCTTTGATCTCGGAATACTGGTTAGGGCGATGCTAACGAAACACAACTTGACATTTTAAACCCACGAGGAATTTCCAGTTAGGTAACATGAGGTTAGTTTGGGCCACTTGCCAAGTACTGCGACAGCATGTGTGGAATTACATCTTCAGCCTCAGTAACTTTTAGAACCAGAATTTATGAGGCCAAATATTTCACCTTCAAGTATTATGAAATGTGATAAAAGTTTCTGCTCTGACATACATTTCCTAGTAAATCTGACATGTCTACAACTGAGATGAAGTCCATAAAAACTAGATAATAACATTGAAATGAAAAAGAAAAAAAAAAACTAATTATATTAACTAACTTTAATTCTATAATTGTAAACTAAATTATTGTTCAGCCAATCATATAGCACTATGGTGGCGTTGTTTTATAACACTGTTTAAAGGAACATTACACAATTACCTTTAGAAGTGAATTGTCACACTTTCATTTCAACAAAGAGTTGCACAATAAACATACAAAACATTTTGAAATGCATCCATCCATCTATCCATCTTACCTCTCTGAGCTCCTCTGAGGCACTGGAGCGCTGCTGCTCAACCCTGTTCACTGGTTATGTGAAAATGTGTGTGAGTGTGTGTGTGTGTGTGTGTGTGCGTGTGTGCCTGTGTGAGAGAGAGAGTGGAGGTGGTCTGGGACAGAGGGGGGGTGAGGAGGCTTTTGTCCGCTGCCAACAACATAAAAAAGGCTGTATAAGCATGACTGGAAGATATGTAATGGTCTCTGTCTGCTTTGCTGTTGTATGATACACTTCCCATTCCTTACTCTGTCCCTAATTTGTCATAATCCTTGTAGAGTAAATTCTGTAAACCTTAATAGAATTACGTGACCCCCCTTTGATTTGTTTTCATCTGTCTGCTAGCGATCATTCAGGTTGAATGGGGCTGTGCTAGGTGGTAGATGTGTTTTACACACGCTAGGTCAAGGCTACTGTATGTCAGGTGTGTAGTTTTGTTATAGCAATGCTGAATTGAAACTATGCAAGGTTGAAGCTTTACGCCTCCTCTTTTGTCACGTTTCTTCGTTATGAAAACAGCCGGGGAGAGAGAGAGAGAGAGAGAGAGAGAGAGAGAGAGAGAGAGAGAGAGAGAGAGAGAGAGAGAGAGAGAGAGAGAAGCCGAACTGGTTTGAACTGCTTTGACAAGTGTCAGTACACTCCAGCATTTGTTTCCACAAAGTCCAGTTCCAGTGTGGTCGTTTGGCTTCCCCTCAGTTTCTCACCAGAGAGGGCACTCCCATGACCTGTGTGTGTGTGTTCACTGTTCACAAAACAAATCTATATTATCCTTCTCTGCTGGGCTCCGCTTGAATTTTGTAACTCAATTCATGTTTTTGTGTGCGGGTCACTGAGGTCGAAGGTTAACTTCTGTGGAGAGCAAGGGTTCCATAAGAGGAAGGAGTGGATAGGAGGGGTTTTACAGCAGGGGCGTCAAACTCGTGCCATCGAGTGGGTGCAGGTTTTTCGTGTCAACCAACAAGTTTCTCTACTTAGTGAAATCAGCTGGAGTAGTGATTAGTTGAATCGAAAATCTGTACCATCTTGGCCCTCGATGGCACGAGTTTGACATCAACGTTCTACAGGGTTTTCAAACCAAGCATTTCTGAAGCCCACCAAAGTTTGATATTGTTCCTAATCTTTTCCCGGTGCTGCATATTAACCTACCAAGCATCTTATCTGTTATGACAGAACCGTGATGAACTCCTGTCCACATCCCTCATACAGAACACACTACATATTACTTTCACGTTTCGTTTCATAAAAAAAAAAGATTTATTTACATTGGACGTATGGTCATTAGTGACTTTCCACACTACGATATCCCCTAAATTAGACATAAGAACAAGTGCTTGACATAGAAACAGATATATACAGTACAGAAAGATTAGGGTGCATAGCAGAACAGTCTATACAGTGTACAGTACAGCAAGACTCCAGTTGTCCACGTTGCCTCAGAAGGAAGTCACACTCAGACCTCTGGACATCTGGACAGAGGCGACATGTAAAGTAGGAAACAAGGTAACATTGGTCATATTTGCATCGGACCTCTCCTTCTCTCCCACACCAAACTTTTGATTCATTTCAAACGTGTATCCGTTCAGAAACTTTGTTTACGTCTACGCTTCCTTGTCTTGCGATGGTACCGACCAGGTTTCTAGACGCAACAGGAGGCTAAAGGAGATAGCAAGACCAACACTTTGAAGGTCGTCTGGTGAAATGCCCTCTCCTGCCTGGAGCTATCGAGTGTCACATTCGATTATCGATGACGAGAGACACGGCAGAAGATTCTCATCGTCATGTATCGTTTCTTTGGGTTGATAAAAGTCAAAGTGAGCACTGTACCTGTACAATGTGGTTGCCTACATTCTTATTGGACTAGTTATGTTGAGATGGGTGGTTGATAGGAGTGATATACTGTATAAGGTGTGCTTTCCCACCATTAAGAAGGACAATATATATCAGATGCGTAAACACTGAAGCTGTGACAAACATGAATGAATTGAAAAAGGGAAACACTCTTTGAAGATCTATAACTCTGTGTCAGCTGTTATTTCCCAGACAACCACCTGAAGAACAGGTCAGTTACTTAGAGAAAAACTGTCTTCACCTATTAAACTACGTGACTTCTTTCTCCCATAAACGTGATAACAATCCTACAAAAGCAAACTCGCTTAAAGTGATTCACTCAAGCCAGGGAAATAATAAACGATTCACAAAGTGATACTCATGTCAGCCTTTCTGGAAAGAAATACAATCCCAGACCATCTACACATCACAGTTAGGTTCCACATAAACACAGAAATCCCAAATCAACACCTGAGAAACAGAACGAAGTGTAGCCGTTCTGTCAGAATGTTCACCCAAAGCACAGATGGGTCATATAGAGTAGCATTTAAAACAATACTTACATTGAAAAGCCCTCAGACAGTGTGGTGTCTACAGGTAAGGTTGGAGTATAAACAACAAAAGAACATTGTGGCCCTGCCAACACAGTATGTCTATTGTGAAACCAAAGCAAAGAAAAGTTCATTAAAGTAGAAAAAGGCTTGAGTATGCTCATGGTTATGAACATACATGGCATGTTTTGTCTAAATCAGAATAATTGCACCTGCTCATCTGGGAAAATGGCTAGATGTCATCTGATAATGTAGGCCAACTCAGTAATTGTATGAAAGTTACAGTATTTATCAGGGCTGGAACCGAGATATCATGCTATATGTATCCATGCGCATCTACCCTCTTGTCTAACCCTCTTCTACTACGAGCCATCAGAGGAGATAAAAAAAGTAAAAACAATCTCAAATGCATTCTGAACGATGGCAGAGGTTGACTACATCTACAATAAGAAACAGGAAGGGATCCTTCCTCCAGATGAAGTGCAGGTGCACCAGGTGGACGAACACAGGTGACCTGGATCATCTCTGAATATCCTTTCGAGTTGTGAAGCGAGACTTGGCAGTCTGCCTCCGCTTCTCTTTCTCTGCGTCTGTCCATGTCTGTTGTTCTTGTCGGGCCCCTGGATGCTAGCTGAGGCTCTTCACTGCATTAGCATGGTGCTGGCAGACAGCGCTGGATCATGTGGGCAGTTTCTCAGCTTCTTCTAACAAGGCAAAACATATGAATTTGTTAACCATATGCTTTCAATTCAACATTAAACACACTTTAAATCAAATACTATTTTTAAGGCGTCTAATTCGTTCGTTTTACTCGATGAAGCTAAGTGTGCCCGGAGTAGCTGTCTGTTTTGCTTCTGTTTTGGGTGTGTGAGAGAGAGATGCTGACCTGATGGAGAGAGAGAGTCATCATCTCCCACGCTGGAGAACTGCAGGTCCGATCCGAGGGCTGCGATGGAGCTCCTGGGGCGAATGCAGCGTTCACCTGAGAAACTTCTGCGCAACAGTGCCTGGAACACAGCAGACAAGACGAGTTCTTCAAAGGAAGCCCCCTTTTTTTACAGCATATTATCAATCTATGTGATGAAATTGGTCTCTAAAAAGATTACATTTTCGAACTACATCAAGTCCATTAATACAGAACGGGACAAGGCATGAGATAGAACTGTGGGGAAAATGCATTTCATATCCTGAGTGGGTTATCCTGATGATGTTTTGGCTGTGGGGGTTTGACGATCATAATTCTGAGGGTTGTGGGAACGCCACCATTTTGGATGTCCCTGTACCTTGCGTGTGAGGGGGCTGCTGGGTGCTGAGGCACTGCTGTAGAGGCTGAGGCTGGAGTTAGATCTGCTGACCGCCAGGCCTTTGGACGAGCTTCCTCTCCGAGCTCGGTCGAACGAGTCCGGAGACAAATACTTCTCCTTGATCTTCAGGTTTGTGCGACCCTTCACTAATTAACACAGCCAAACACAGGTGCTTGTCAATGAAAACCCAAACAGAAGATACTTCAACGTTTGTCCAGCTTTGATGACTTTGTTGGCTAGCTAGCTAGCTAGCCTTGGGGAGTGCAAGCTAGCTAACAGTGGAAGACTAGTAGTGGGTTAGGAGACACGGCTAATGCTAACCCCTCACTCAGAGTAGGAGACACAGCTAATGCTAACCCCTCACTCAGAGTAGGAGACACAGCTAATGCTAACCCCTCACTCAGAGTAGGAGACACAGCTAATGCTAACCCCTCACTCAGAGTAGGAGACACAGCTAATGCTAACCCCTCACTCAGAGTAGGAGACACAGCTAATGCTAACCCCTCACTCAGAGTAGGAGACACAGCTAATGCTAACCCCTCACTCAGAGTAGGAGACACAGCTAATGCTAACCCCTCACTCAGAGTAGGAGACACAGCTAATGCTAACCCCTCACTCAGAGTAGGAGACACAGCTAATGCTAACCCCTCACTCAGAGTAGGAGACACAGCTAATACTCACCTCTGCACGGATCATTTTTAACCAGGAACTCATCCAGAGCGGTCCAGCCTCCTCCTACCCTCACCATCAGGGTGCTGCGCAGTATTCGCACCATCCTCAGCTGCTGGGAGTCCCCAAACTACAACACAGAGAAACAGCCGTCAGTTGAGGAAATGTATGCCATCGTCTTCACAACAGACATAACTGGGCATGGGACTGACGTATGGACGCTGACAGAACTGTGTCTATCTACTGTGCCTGAACTCCACTCACCCTGTAGCGATTGGCACTGATTTGCTCCACCTGGAACCTTTTGGGACAGTTACACTGGGACACCTGTCGACTCAGCTGAGAGGAAACACAGGCGTCAAACAAATGTCCACATGGACACGGGTTCCATTTCGCAACGTCACACGCGCTCGCACAGTTTACCTCCTCGTTGATCTGATCTGCATCTAGCGTCCTCCTGTAAGGGTCCCTGCTGGGGTGGAGGGCGCTAACAAACTCATAGTAGTCGATGAAGCCATCTCCGTTGATGTCGAATATGTTGGCCACAGCGTTCATTTCCAGTGAGTTGGTGGGGAATTCTGCACAGACGAGGAGACAGGAGAACTTAATGACCGAACAATCTCAATGATCTGCTATAGGTTGTGGTACACTGTGTGGGGGGGGGGGGGGGGGGGGGGGGGGGGGTGGAGCTTACTAGATGCCAGGACACTGTCAATAAACTCCTTCAAGCTGATTCGTCCGTCCTGGTCCCTGTCAATAGTCCTGAAGACGTCCAGGATGCGAGACTTCTGGTGGCTGATCCACAGCATGTAGCGTTTGCGCCACATGTTGAAGTCAAAATTGGCAAACTCCTCCATCTATGGAGAAACCATTAGGTTAACATAGGTACATAAAGAGGTCAACGTATAACATGAATCTAAAATTCAATTGAAAATAACCGCCGAAACCCCCCCTGAAATGAAAGCAAATACAATAACTCCTCATCTGAAGTGGATGGAGTCTCTGAGTCACCTCTCTGAGCTTCTGCTGGTGCTGATCCAGGTGGTTCTGTCTGCTTTGAGCCAGAAGCCACAGCTTCTGCCACTGGCCGACCAGCTGGCACAGCAGAGGGGTCTGGGGGTCCAGGTGATCCAGAGGCAGAGGGGGGGCAGGCAGCATCTTCAGGGTGCTTCTCCTCTCTGGAACACACACACAATGTAGCTAGCATTAGCTTGGCTAGTTCAGCGGCGTCTTATATAGTCGACTATCATGACAACTTGGATTACTTGATGACTTGTATGATGTGATAGGAAACACAATGAGAGAACAAACTGGAGGCTCATACTTATCAGTGGCTTGCGGCTTGGGGAGCCCTGCTGTTTGGGGACCAACTTCTGTTTGCAGGACTTAGTGGCGTTTTCAACCTCCAGCAATTTCCTGTGCATCTCCTCCGTGAAGATCTGGAGACAGATATAGAACAGTTAATATCTGGACTGTCTGAATTGAAAGGTCTCTGGACTAAGGTGTGTCAGCATTAAGCTCGCTCACCAGGTGCTGAGCGAGGAGCTCCATGTTGATCTCCAGGGTCTCAGCTGGAGGCTCCTGCTCCCTGAGGAGGAGGGCCTCTTCTGCCGACGAGATCCAATCCAGGAGTTGCTGCACCTCCTCCCTCTCGGCCTGCAGAACAGCCAGGCC
>CM059322.1:14593542-14696042 GCA_030340685.1 Protosalanx chinensis | reverse complement strand
GGGCCCTGAGGACCAGGGTTGAGAACCACTGATCTAGACCAGCTCAGTGGCATCATCGTACCTGTCACAAGTATTGTAGAGTGCCAGTATAAAAGTAACTAGCATCCTGTTGACCTATCAACCTCACACACTTAAGAAGGCTAGAGCTACAAACCGCAGCAGAAGTCAATGCTGCAGCTTAGGGTTAGGTTACTCTGATGGAAGCTACCTTGTGTTTGGCCAGCCCTATCTCACAGGCCTGCAGGTCGATGCTGATGGGCTGGCTGGCCTGCAGGAGGTCGGCGGTGTGGGACAGCCACGTGTGGAGCTCGTCCAGGGTGTTCTGGAACTGGCCCAGCCCCAGCAAGGCACCCTCTAGCTGGTGCTACACAGACAGAACAGAACCATATGGTCAGTCATCTGAGCCAGATCGAATACCATTACCACAAGTTGAATTTGAGTCTTTGATTGATAATACTGAATGAATACGGCTTGTGGTGTGTGGTAGGTGTATCGTGTTTGGTATGAGTCGTGCTCGGTAGGGTGTGCGCGTGAGTCGTGTTGGGTAAAGCGTGTGCTGTGAAGCGGACCTGTCTGCTGACGGTCTCGGCCTCCAGGCCGTCCCAGCGCTGCCTGAAGTCGCACAGCGGTGACACGGAGCCCGGCCTCTCCGAGCCGGGAGACAGGCGGCACACGAAGCGATGGTTCTGACTCTCCATCTCGATCTTCTTCTGGTACAGCTCCCGCTTAAACTCCTGAGGGGAGGAACGCACATGGCGTCAACAGCAGGCTTAAGATCAGGTTCAATATGTCAAATGATAAATGTATTGTTTTGCACTTCTGGTTGGAATGCTAACTGTATTTTGTTACCCTGTACTTGTACCTGTGTAAAATGACAATAAAGTTGAATCTAATCTAATCTAATGTATTGTATAAAGGATTGTATTACCACCTATTCCAGAAATGCAACACTTAGAAACATAAATTCAGTATAATAGTCTCCTAAGACCATGGGTCAATTACAAACCCCTCTACTGAAATGAGTTCTTTAGTACTTGGTTCCAGATCAGCTGTTGTCCATTGATGCAAACCAACCTTCAGATCGCACAGCTGTTCTCTGACTGACTCCAGGTCAGTTCCTACCAGGAACTCCTCGGTGGACCTCAGCTCTGCTGACTTCAGCCACTCAAACAAGCCCTGGTGACAAGAAAGACCAACAGGACGACATGACTCTGCCGCTCGGACAACAAGCGCATTCACCCGTCAATTTGTGCGCGCCACGCTCCGTCGAACATCGACTCGATTCCTCTGAATGGTCGCGATAACTCTTTGAAGGTCTGCATGTTTAATGGGCATTGGTGGTCGCTGGAGCTTTGTGTGCTGGTGTACAGTGAGGATCCCATTGTGGAGGGTGACACGAGGCTTCCTGCTGGTTCCTGCGGCAGCACAGGCCAGTCCTCCTGGTCCTACCCTGAACTCTATGTCTCTCACAGTCGACACCCTGGGACCCATTAGTTCCCATTGGCAGGGAGCAGGGGATTCTGTCAGTCAGTTATCAGCCAAGCTGCGGGGAGTGAATCAGTAGGCTCTGCCAAGACAGACAGATGAATGACTGTCTGCGTGTTTGGAAGTCTGCCACCGGGGCTGGAGGAGAAAGTGTTAGCCGGACTGGGCTGGAGGAGAAAGTGTTAGCCAGTCTGGGCTGGAGGAGAACGTGTTAGCCAGTCTGGGCTGGCCAGACTAATCTGTGTGTGGCAATAAGAATATGCTAGCAGCTCCCACACACAGACACACACACACAGACAGGCACGAAGACGGAGGGATGAACCGACACACACACAGACACACACACACAGACACGAACGCCCATAAGGACCGACAAAAAGACAGATAAAGGCATGAACGGACACACACACACGTGTAGAAGCACACACCTGCATGGTGTCTTGGTAGTGCAGGGCCACCTTCAGAGAATCCTCCAGCTTGCTGTGACACTCGCTCCAGAGTTTGCTCAGGTTGTTCCAGGTGCAGTAGAGCTGAGACACCACACACAGTGAGGCGGTTAGGAGCACAGATATCTACACTTTAATAACGTATATTTACGAATGCTAATCGACTCAATGATAACTGACGTGACTACAGCTGTGTCACTGCTCACCTCGTCCAAGCTCTTGGTGACGTCTGGCTTGTCTGTGTCGCCACATGCTGACATGAGGTCCATTCCCAGAATGCCGAGGGAGTCCAGATCCCCCTGTAGACCATCGATATCTTCCCTTAGTGTCTGGGGAAAGAGAGAGAGAGAGAGGGAGAGAGAGAGAGAGTGAGAGAGAGAGAGAGAGAGAAAGGGAGTGGACGAGAGCATAAGATGGTATGTTCATCCTAGTAGACACTTAATTTAATTCTGTTTCCATCTCATTACCTCAATATATTAAATAAATGGTCACCCCTGGTTACCTGCATCGTCTCTATGCTCTGCCGGATGGTGTCGGCGTCCGTCCGATTGGCGTTGAGGTCCAGAACCGCCTGCTGGGTGTCGTTGAGGCCTCCGCTGATGTTGCTGACCTCGTTCCAGAACTTGAAGGCCAGGTCCAGGAGGGTCTGGAGCAGGCCGTCCCGGTCCTCCGCCTGCGTCCGGACCTGCTCCCACAGCTGGCACAGCGCCGACACTCGCTCCTGCATGGCTGGACGACAGAGGTCACAGGTCACAGCTCTGGACTCTGGACTCACAGTACTACATCAATATCTGACTCTCACACTGAACAGTCATTTAGAGAAAAACCCTAAAAAAATCTATACTTTTCACGTATACATAGCTATACAGAAAACAGCCATTACTCTCGGTGGTAAAGTACTTGAAGGTAGAACAGATCAGAGGCCACAAGTTCAAATCCCCTTCTGGATAAAAGCGTTCATCTTGTGTTCCTCATGTACCTGTGCCCACAGAGTTGTGTCCAGCAGCCTGCGTGTTGGCCAGCAGCTGGCCGGCTTGGGTCCTGATGCTAGTCAAGCCCAGCTCCAGCTTGGACAGCTCCTCCAGGGCCAGGCGGTTCTCCTGGAGCTGCTCCTGGATGCGGGGCGTCAGGCCCTGCAGCGGGACGGGGGACTGCATCCGGCCCTGCAGCCGGTCCACGCTCTCTCTGATCACCGTCATCCTCTCATTCAGCTGGAGACACCGGGGGGGGGGGGGGGGGGGGGGGGGGGGGGGGGGGGTTATCTTGAGTGTTTGAGTGTGTGCGAAGTTGTGTGTGTGTGGGGGGTGGGGGGGTGTCAGAGCAAGCAGTGGTGACGGAGGTCTCTTGCACATCTAAGTGTGTGTGGATGTTACTTGCACTATGAAGAAGAGGGGGGTGAAAAGGATTGTGTCTACACTTGTATGTGTGTGTATGTAGGTGTGTGTGTGTGTATGTGTGTTTCACCTGTGTGTATCGAGGCAGGGCCTCCTCCAGAAGGCTGGCGGCCTCTCGAACCCTGTCCCTAATGGCTCTGTGCTGCTCCTCCGCCTCATTGGCCCTCTGGAAGAACTCCTCCCCCTGGGCGGGGCTTAGCTCAGACAAGCGCTTCCCCAGCGAGAGCAGGCGGGATATTAGGGGCCTGTGTTCTGCTATGGACTCCCTCAAACCCTGGGAAGAGGGGGAGGGGGAGGGAGGTGAGCGAATAAGGTCGATACTCTCAATTTACTTGAAGAATACAAGCCTCTCTTTCTGCCTTCCATCTGTAAGTGCACTTCAGATGATCTGATAGCAGCCCTGCTAGTACTGGCACCAAAGTGGCCATGAGATGGAGGAGACGGGTTAGGGTCGGACCCTCAAAAGTAGAGAGGACGAAAGTGTGACATATCTCATTTTCCACGCTCTACCTGAGAGGATCAACGTGTCCTTTATTCCTCCAGGAATGTGGCTCTTACAGGAAACAGAGTACATAAATGAACTGAGCCCATTCAACCAACCAGTCAACAGGAAAACAGAGGACTTGAGCAGAGCGGGGGAGGAGGAGGAGGGAGGGAGGGAGGGAGGGATGAAAGGGGGTTATTGTTGACCAGCACAAAGAGAACCGAGTGGAGCAGCTCCTCTGTTCTGCCCTGGGCCGGCCCCGTACCTGCAAGAGTTCCTGCTGCTCTCTGAAGGCCTCGTAACTAATGGTACTCAGGGACAGCTGCCCAATCAGGGTTTGGGTTTCCTGTAGCCATGGCGACACCTCGGCGATGCCCTCGGAGAACTGGGCGAGGAGCGACTGAGCGTGCTCCAGACGGAGCACCACGTGTGAGTTGGTGGCTGAGTTGGAGTTGCACTGCTCCTGTAAGACATCCAGAGGGGTCTGGATGGAGAGAGGGAGAGAGAGAGAGAGCAAGAGAGAGGGAGAGCAAGAGAGAGATACATTGTTATTACTGAAGTAATGTTAAATATAAAGAGGAATGTAACTACAGGCTTAGCATGAACCTAAACTCCTTCCAAGCTGTAAAGACTGCAAACCTTCAAATAAAATTAATTTGCCTACAAATTTTGTATTAAACATTATGGAACCTCAGAACTCTCGGTCGCTGTGCTACTTGGAAGTATTCAGACCCAACTCAGCCAATAAGAGAAGCAGATAGACTTGACCAGTGGTCATTGTGGCAGTGGTCGTGGTGTACATAGACCAGAACAGGATGTGCAGGATGTTTTGAAGGTCCGGTACCTGGAGGTCGGCTGTGTCACCCTCATCTCCGTACGTCTGCAGGATCTCTGCGATCTTCACCATCTTCTCTATGTTGAAGCGGTGCTGCAGAATCTCCACAGCAAGAATCTGAAAGACAGTTTGGCACATTCAAACCTGGTTTCCAATGCTTCTGTATCGTGATGCCAAGATCATGAAGGAGTTCTGAAGAACATTCCAGAGGTTTCTCTGACCTTCTGCTCGTGCAGTTGAACAGAGATGGGTTCTGAGTCCAGACAGATGGTTTTGAGCTTCTCCAGACCTTGGGCAGTGTTTCTGAACCAGGACATCTCCTTCACCACCGCCTGCTCCAACTGACACACACACACACGTGGGGTAACAATTAAAACAATTCTTCACAGCCTGGCTCCTCTCCACCCTCCCTACCAGCCCTCCACCGCTCACCCTCTGTCTCTCAGCAGCACACAGCACAGCGTCTCCCTGGGTCTGGGCCCCAGCGGAGGAGGAGGAGGTGGCGGACGAGCCCAGCAGCTGGCTCTCGATGCGGCCCAGCCACAGATGCAGGTCCTCCTGGCTGGAGGTGCAGCGGCGCGAGGCCTCCAGGGCCTGCTCCAGCCTCTGGAGGACGTCCATGCTGCTCAGGCTCAACACGGAGCAGCGGATCCGGAGGCTGTCCACACGCTCCTGCACCTGGTGCAGCTCCTCCTCTGAGACACACACACACACATAGTTGTGTTTCCCTATTTAAGTTTTCAGATTCCATTACATCCTTCAATCCACACATCCACACATTTTCATGAAAATTCGGTTTAGACCCTCATTCGTCCAGGATTTTGTTCCATAGTAGAAATGGAATCAAGACGTTTCGGCACCCATCCAGGATTGAGGATGGCTCTTGGATGGGTACGGATATGTCTTGATTTTGAAAACAGTGTCCAGATGACTACCTCTGAAACCTTTTCCACTAAACAACATGAAAAGTCCTTCCAAACTGGGACTCTAATGCATCTGTGAGGTCATGGTGATCTGGGTACCTGAGATGTTCTCCATGAGCTTGTGACCTGCCTGCTGCACCTTCGCCAGGTCAACGTTCCTCAGTCTGATCTCCTCCACCACGGTCTGACAGTACACGAGCAACAACAGGCTTCAGAAGACAAGCACCCCATACACATAATCTGACTCTATGGCATCGTAGTGTGGTTACCTGAGCCCGCTGTGTTGCCTCAGGAAGGTGCAGCATGGCCCTCTCGGCGTGCCGTAGCTCAGCCAGGTCCTGCTCCACGGAGATCAGCCAGTACTGGAGGCTGTCCACCCTGTCCTGGAAGAGCTGGGCCAGGGGTAGGATCTCCTCCAAACTGACCCGCCTGGACACAACCACCATCGTGTTACATCCTCCATTCGAGCTCTTGACCCATTTATTATCTGAGGTAATACTGGGTAATACTTTACGACTGTAAAGTATATTTGTGAATTTGCCTTTGTGATAAATGTAAAAAATGGGCCTTCCCTTGGTTTTTCTTAAATGTGCTATAGAACTTTTACACATACGACTTGACCTGACTGTGAGAACTCCGTGACAGCCCCATTCTCACACCCTAAATAACCGTCACCACACCATCGTCACAGCACCATCCACATTCCTGCTTCCTGATGTTTACAACTAGCACACATGGCCATTCCACAGACTGAGAGATGTTCTTAGCTGGACGTTTCTGCCCGGCTGTGGCTGACCTGCTCTGGGCCTCCAGCAGCAAGGCCTCCCACTTGGTTCTGATGGTGGTGATGTGTCTGGCGGCCTGTTCTCCCTCCTCCCCTGGCAGGCTCTCCGCCAGAGCCGGCCCCTCCTGCATCATGGCCTCCATGCTGCGTCTCCGGTCCTCCAGGAGCCGCTGCAGCAACTGGAAACCAGAAACAGACCGTACTGTGACCACAGTGGGGCAGGGGGACCATGGTGAACCAGCAGATACACCATTCTGGATTAGATTCCACCAAAACGAACAAGATATACATCTACGTTGATGACATTTAAAAACACGACAACAACCATGATAGTTTTAAAAGTATTGTCTATTTCCTAATCCTGAGAACTAGTAGTCAGTGGTGTATCTAGCAGTTATTCTGACTCTGTCTTTGTGATATATTAGTGCAGGGAGACGCCTGTATCTGGTGTCAGAACTGCTTTGTCCCACAAAGGCAGGTTCCACTTCGACCGCTAAACTCACAATAGGAGCTGTTTCAGATTAAGAGGTGAATAACTTCTCCTCCCTGTTTCAGCCTCAGGGAATACTCTCCCAGGCACTGAGAGACGCACTGTCAGCATGAATCCGGCCTCAGTCATTCATCGAATGTGTGAGAATCGACTGACAAAAGAAACACTAGACAAGAAACACTTAGGAGTGCTCTGCCCATATATTTTTCTTCTTAAAAACTCTCTGACAGATGTCAGAGAGACATACATAAATGAATACATGAAGAAGGAAAAGCTTGAAAGAGGGGTTTGTGGAGAGAAATTAGGAAATCCTTCCTATCAGATAGGATTTAACTTCTCTGGTTTACAAACCTTCTGTTCCTGTAGCTGAGCCTTCACCACTTTAAACTCAGAGGACGGAGGCTTCTGATTGGCTGTGAGCTCTTCTATTTCAGAGACCCAGGTTAGCAGTGCCTCAAGGTTCTGGAGAAATGTCTCCGAATCAGCAAACTCATCTCTCAGAGTCAGGGCCGACCTCGTTCCCTAAGCCAGAAGAAAACACAACTCAGCATGAACTCTCGGTGCAGTGTTCACTCAGAAAACATGACTCGCACGAAACACCCAGACAGACAAACACCTCGACAGATGTGAATGAGAACAAGCTAAAGAGTGGACGACGAAGGTGTCCTACCCTCCATCGGTCCAGGCTGGAGTCATGGTCTGAACTGGACTGACCATCGCTGTGGAGCTGTGGGAGGACAGGACAACAAATACACCAAAGACAATACTTAACACGGAACTCGGACATGGAATGGGCATGTTCAGGCATGTTATGGATGGACATTCTGGAAACATCAAGAAGATGATAAAGATAATGGTGAAGTTCAGAGGGTGAGACAGTGACAAGGTGAAATGGAGAGGAAAAAAAACGAGGAGAAGGAGATCTTCTTCTCCTCGTGCTACAGCAGATTAGCTTGAAGGAGGTTGTAGACGGGGTATTGACCTCTGCCAGTTCCTCTGCAGCTTCAGTCAGGACCCTGACGGTCCGAGTCACTATGGGGTCTCCACTCTTGTCTCCAGAGGGATACTCGGTCACCTCCACGATCTCCGTCACAATGGTCTCGGTGACCTCCGTGACCTCTGTGACCTCTCTGGAGGCCAAGGTCTTCCAGGACCAGGGGCTACCTTCCCTGGAGTCTCTCCTCTGGAGGGTGGCCCTCCTCTCAGCTGAGCCCGGCCCAGGGTGGGCCAAGGGGGAGCGGCCGTAGTCCGGCAGCACCGTCCTTCTGGTCAGTGTGCCGTTCCTGGAGCAGGTGGGCTTCATGGGAGAGGGGGTGGAGTGCCAGGCGTTGTCCAAGGTGCTGGTGGTGGTGACGGTGGGGGCCGGGGAGCAGCGGGCGGGCTTGTCCGAGACTGGGGTGTGAGAGCGGGACACATCCTCCTTCTCCACCTCCTCCTCCTCCCGCTCCTCCTCCTTCCCCCCCACCAGCGTCTTGTCCCCGCCTGCCTCCTCACGGCATGGCTCAGCATGGCTCTCGGGGACGGGCCGTTCGCGGTGGCGTTGGTAGCACTCCTTCAGAAAGGCCTCGTTGGACTTGGCCTGCTTGGACTTCTGGCCCAGACAGCTGGGCCTGCTGATCAGGTTGCCCATGGTGGGTGTGTGGCCCGGGGGCTACAGAGCGCCAAAGGACCAGGTCGGCCCTTCACCCGGGCATGCAGGGGCTCCTTCTGAAGCCTAGAATAAGAACAAGGAGGAGGAGTGACTTGGGGTCAACATCAGCCTTGATTCATCCCTTCTCCCTGGTTCCTATGTGCTAAGTCCACTCATCATTCAATGTCTGAAAGAGTACAAGCTTCATAGAATCATATCGATCAAAGCAAGGTGTTTCATCTTTGAGACGTTCCTCAAACTAAAGCAAAGTTCTCCCACAAACACATTGACAGTTCGCATTCCCTGATAATCACACACCCTGGTCCAGAGCCTCTCCTGCACTACAGTCCCTAATGGACCCACAAATAAGCTGGCCTGGTCTGGACACATGGCTTTCTCACTGTCTGTCTAAGTCTGCTCCGGGCTTAGTAAAGCTTCAACCAGCCGAATCTTCTGGCTCTGACCTAGCAGACCTGTCCTGGATAGCAGCAGCTGGGCATCGCACAGGGAACCATGAAGTCCAATTGAAGAGGCTGGCAGAAGGTGCAGAAATGCCTGCCAGACCTCTGGCCTATCCTGGACCCAGCCTAGCCCTCGGGTCTGCTTTCCAAGACCAACTATGCTGCCCGCTGATTAATTATCACAGCCATGAAAACGCTGACATATTTCTATGCGTCAGAGTTGGGGTGGGCGGTTGAAGAGGTAGACTGGGGGTTGAGGGATAGTGCATGGTCAGATAACCACGAATAAAAGCAGGGGGAAGACCATTCAGAGAGAAACGTAACTGTCTTTCAATGAACATGATGCGCTGACCTGGCCTGAACTACACTGACCATCCTGGACCACCCTGGGTGTGCTGCCTACTCTGCTGCCTCTGCCTTCGCTAGCTCCCACTACAGAAAGAGAGAGAGAGAGAGAGAGAGAGTGGGAGAGAGAGGAAAGAGAGGGATTTGGCTAGAGCCAGGGAGGAACTGAAGATTTCAGACGAGAAGGTAAAGAATGCTCTGTGTTCGTTTTCATTAAGCTTCACATCCTTCTCTCTCTTCCTTTCACCGGGGAAATGGGAAGACCTAACAAACACTGGGACGGATTTAGGAAGAAGGCTACAGGGAGAAGAAAGCGCTCTCTGCAGTCCGTTTTGAGATCCGAAGTCTTTTAGTCGGAGCGTTAGTCGTTAGCCGGTTTGACTTGCGGTAATTCCAGGGTTCTGCCTGTCAGCTGCTGGGCAGAGAGCGTGGGTGAGGTCATCATGGGTCAGCAACTGAAGATCAGGAAGCTGGCTATTAACTGTCCAGGAGGTTTTCTAGCTCGCTGGAGCAGAAGACGGCAAATGTACGACCCTGTCCTGGTCTTTATCGCCCATTGTTTCTGGTTACAATGACTCCACTGTAGGGGATCGCCGCATGGATACAGTAAAGTCAGTCTCTGCCAGAAGTTAAAGCACGGCTTAGCGCAGGCTACATCATTAGAAGCAGCTTTTTACGTTTAGTCATTTAGCAAACGCTCTTATCCAGAACGACTTACAGCAAGTACAGGGACATTCCCCTGAGGCAAGTAGGGTGACGTGACCACACAATGTCATTTGGCACAGCCAGGAACCAAACCGGCAACCTTTTTGATTTCCTAGTCTGATTCCCTAACCACTCAACCATCTGACTCCCATTTTTTTTATCTCCCCACAAAATGTCTCTCTCTGCCTCCACAATCAAACTAATTACCAAACCAGAAGTGCCTCTCTTTAACAGGCCAGGGTGTACCTGACAGAACACTTGGTTCATGGTACAGAATAGTCAGAGTAGTCATTGTTTGGAGAACGTCTGCTCTGTGGCAGGCAGATGAGGCAGGGATGGCGTGGTAGGGGTGGGGTTGTTGGTGGGGGGCGCCTCACAGGGATAAACCCTTGCCCTCCTGCGCCCCCCCCCCTCCCCAGAACCACCAGGGGACCACCAGACAAAGCACCAGCCCCTGGATCGATCATCACCCAGTTAGACCTAATCACTGCAGCCTGGCTGAGAGCTTTCCTGGACGGGGGTCGGGGGAGGAGGTGTCTGGGGGCTGGGTCTGCGGTTAACCAACCCGCAGCCTCGCCTGTGTTCGCTGGCTGCACCCAGTGCCTGCTGGGACATGACAGGGTCCACGTTGGTCCCATGTGCATACAGGAAGGTGATAACGACTTACACAGACAACATTATCAGTCCACCCTCTCATTATCAGTAGAGACGCCATCTGTGAACATATGCAGAGGATGCTAAGATGCTCAGAGCAACAAGAGGACGGTAAACAAACCATCGAACACAGCGACCGACTGTCTCTGACTGGGACGCATTCAAACACTCTTCCCCACAGCACACTGACCCATATCCTCCAAGACAGGAAATCAGGTGGGAAGCAAATGGCGCCATTGTGGGC
The DNA here is from genome assembly GCA_030340685.1 of Protosalanx chinensis. NCBI lineage: Eukaryota > Metazoa > Chordata > Actinopteri > Osmeriformes > Salangidae > Protosalanx > Protosalanx chinensis. The sequence goes on along the minus strand of CM059322.1, from coordinate 14,685,162 downwards.
TTATCATCACACACACACACTAACCTTCTGAATCCCATTACTTAACCCCTAGAACGATGACCCCCAATGTAGACCCCACCTCCCTGGGCCAAATCACGGTTGATATATGGCAGCAGTCCATTAACTGATTAAGCTAATTGAGCGCTGTGATATAGGGGGGGTCCTCCCTCCATCTTTAAGACAACATGACACAGAGAGTCCAGACATCATCCTGGATGATTTGGTTCAGCCTTCCAATAAAGAATGTCCTTCATGGGATCGAACTGGCCTCACTGACAATCCCAAATGTCCACACAAAAAGCACACATATAGGGTCGCACACACACACAGCCACGCATCAACATTCAAACGACCCAAATCCCTCTCTCCCTCTGTTGTTCAGGGCAGAGACGTTGGTTTCGGTTAAAAGCGCCATAGCAACCATGAACCCCCCCCACCCCCCACCCCCCCATACCCCCTTCCACCTCCAGCCATGTTCCATGCTGTCTCCGCAACGGCCACAGAAGCCGAAAAGGAACCACCGGGCTGGGACTCCCTGGACACGGGTGGCCCCTGAGACTGTCCTGGTCTGGGATCCATCCAGGAGCCAGGGCTCTGCTGCAGCGGGGTGGCCGCTCTCTGGGGTCCCCAGAATCAGGGGGCAGAGATCAGCCAGGAACCCTTCTACTCTGCCGGACAGCTGTGGCCCTGTTCCGCACACCAGGACAACACACAGGGCTTTTTACTGAGGGCAGAACCATCCAGGTCAAATGCCAGTTCACTTCCATTCATTCCCATTCATTCGGAAGGCCACTGCACGTTGAGAGACGTCATCTTCCTGTCAACACCGTCTTAGAAGTATCCAATTTAGCAGAACTTTGTCGTCTTATCAGCCAAGCCTTGGGCACAGCCTGTCCTCAAACCTTTGCCTGTTCAGCTATTCTGACTGAGAACAGATTGGTATTGTTACTCACAGCAGTCCAAAAAGCATGCGTCCTCTCCTGGAAGAGCACCACCCACCCAGCCCTCTCTGCCCTCTCTGCCTCCTGGCTCCCTGGCTCCCTGGCTCTCCCCCTAGTCCTCCCCTGCATCATCACATGGCTCGGAGAGGCCATCACATAGGAGGAAACTACAAAGCAAACTTTCCCCCTGAGCCAATCCAGACCCTGCGGGCCGTTTTGGCGGTTTGCGATCAGGTGACGCGAGAATACTCACCCAGGAACGGCCGCGGAGCGGAGGAATCCGGCAAGTCCTTAATCACCATTCAGAACCGGAGGGAGGGAAGGAGGGGGGGAGGGATGGATGGATGGAGGGTGGGAGTGTGAAAACGCTGCCTTCTGGAAGCATCCTCCGAGCGTGCCCTTATAATCCAATTTGGGGTGTCCTCGCACACACACACTCCTAAGCAAACTGTCCCCAAACCCTCAGGCTTTCCTTCCAGTACCTCACACAACCTCACCAGCGAACGCACTCTCCCTAAACACGCTCGTTCCAACGGACGTCCTGATAAGCCATGCCTCTCTGTCGCCCACAGTCACAGGCAAACAATGCCCTCTCCCTGCACCCCTCCCCTCTCCTCTCCACTTCTTCCCAGCAGCTCTCCTCCCCTCTCCCCTTTGTTATGGAGCTCCGCTTAAAGGAATTCTTCCCTTGTTGCACCAATGAGGTAGATGAGCTGAGTTGAACACAATATAAAAACCCCAACGGCTCTGGTTCTCCCCCAGTCCCCAGGCAGAATCAGCTCCCAGAAGCCCAGCTCGCAGCCCTTGCCCTCTGGGTTTACTCCTGAAGCAGACAGCAGGACAGCAAGAGTTGCACGCCTCTCCAAGCCTCACCTTCCCTCTCTTGTTTAGCCTCCCTCCTTCTATCCCCCCATCGGTAGCCCCTCCCCTAGGTTTTCCCTTTGGCTCCAAAACTCCATGCTGCTACCGGGAGAAGAAAGCGAGAGCAGAAGAGAGAGAGAGAGAGGGATAGAGAGACAGAGAGAAAGAGAGAGGAAAGCCTTTCTAAAGACCCCCAGGGCCACCCCTCTGAACATTCGCATGTTAAATGACAGCTGCCTCCAGCCCCTTCTCTCTCCCTCCCGGCTCACGCAGTGACGGTCGGGACCCGCCACAAAAGGAGGGGGACCCCCCAATCCCCTCACACCCCCACCCCCCACCCCTTCCCCACCCCCAGCCCCAACCCCCGAATCCCCAATCCCCCTATTCAGAGGCGGGTGCAGCAGTCCCCACAGCAGCAACAAAGAAGACTAATTACTGTAAAAACGTCTCCTATTACTTTTCAACTCACTTCCAGCCCGCGCCTCTGCGACCCAAAGACAAAGGGCGACGGGACGGAAGATGAAATGGAGAGAGGTGGATGAACAGAACGGAGCCTTTTCTCCGGCTTCTTCTGTCGCCTGGGAAACAAGGTGGGGGCGCGGAGGCAGGGGAGTGTGGGGGGGGGGGGGGGGGGTATGTGAACAACCAACAGATCGTCTATCCTTGTCAAAACATTTACCTCAGCACCAAACTAAACACAAGGGCAGCTAGAAAGCTAGGTGTGTGTGTGGCTGTGTGGTGTCCTACAGAAGGAGACGCAGCTGGCCAACCAGGCAAGGAGCAGGCAGGTTTTTACCGGCTGGTTATTTGCTTTCTGGAGAGGACAGGTGCAGGAGCAGGTGCACTGATGTCCTGAGGGACAGGTGCATCAAAGACAAGAGTTAATAGAGCATCTCTCTTTCTCTTTCTATATCCCCTTCTCTCTCTCTGTCTCTCTCTTCATGTCTCTCTTTCTCTCTATCTGCCTGGAAGGATGCCAGATTAGCTACTTTGTAACCTGACTCTCCAGATATTCCTTTCCACCCTTCCTCCCCTCTTTATCTGCTCCCCCCCCCTTCCTCTTTGGTGAAACTACATACCGGGCAGACTGACAGACAGACTCAGGGTTCAGTACATGAGTCCCAGGGGAGTCATGCTGCATTAGGGAGTGTCCCCCGAGCCTCGTACCTCGTATCCTACACAACCTGCCCTGGTCCCTAACCCTACACGCCGGCCCCAACCCCACAACCCTACCCCTCACCCTACTTCCCAGACACAACCCTGCCCCTGAACCCATCCCCCATCTCGCTCTGTGTACACCAGGAGGAGGGAAGACAAAAGACTAAGATAGCAGGGCTGACAGGGATGAGAGCTGGGATGAGAGCCCAAGGATCTGGCAGTGGAGAGAGAGGGGCTGAATGGGGGCCGACCTCCCAGGGGTCAAGTTATTTAACCCCTTGGTGCTCAGGGCTGAGGGAGGGGGATTTGTCGGACTTAAATCATACTGTCACTAGCGGCCTCCCTAGTCCTTTTTCTCAATTCCCCTTGCCGCTGTCCCGTTATCCCTCGAACCTTCGATCCCACACCCCCCCCCCTTATCCCTCAGGGATGAGGGGGGGGTGCGAGTGCGGGGGGTCTAGCTCTGTCAGAGAACTCTGGGCGCTACCCCTCTTTCAGCGTGGTCTGGGTGGAGACAAGACAGTGAATCACCAGGAGAGAGACTTTCTGTAGGCGGCCACACCTGATCGCTCACCCAGTAATATCAACCCCCCTCCAGGCTTGCTCTCTTCATTTCACAGTGTGGCCTTATCCACTTACTAGGCTGGTACTGGGCACTGCTTTCTGAGGGGATAAAACCTGTCACAATGACTGGCAATAGGCCACCACCCTGTATAGAGACATAACCCCCTAACGGACCAGGTTAGATGTCTCAATACAATTTACTGGTGAACAAACACACTGGTAGATGAATGACTAGTCTGTTCAGAATATATCATCTTTTTTTCTCTCTGTCTTTCGCTCTCTCTCTCCAGATTGTACACACAGCTGAGGGGTCTGGTGAGGGTTGGGGGTCCAGCAGGGGCTCACAGAGGGGGTCTCTAAATTAGCGTGACTCCAAAATTTGTAGGAAATGGGGTCAAATTTGATCAGAGCCCCTGTGCTCCACAGACCCTGAGGGCTGCAAAGTAGATTAATCCTGCTGGTGAGTTCACCTCCCCTGCGTTCCCTCCATGTATTCCTGTCTTCCATTCCGTGCCTCTTTCTCTTCTTCTCCATCCCCCTCTCTCCTCCTCTTGCTGTCTCTCGACCCACCCCCCCCCCCCCCCCACTTATTTTTTCTCTTCTGCCTTTTAAATTAAATAAGAGCTCAATGGGTCCTCCACAGTACATGGTAATTAGCACTTTCCCTGCCATGCTTTCTCCCTTTCTGTCTCCCTCCCCCACTCCGCCCATCCCTCCCTCCCATATTCACATGAGAGAGGGCCGATGATGTTTACTCACCACCATAGAAGGAGTGAAACAGAGAGAGAGAGAGAGAGAGAGAGAGGGGCATTTGGCCCTGTTCGCAGGTCATGTGTGCCAGGCTTGTTTGAGATGCACACTCCACAGCAAGACCCAGGAAACACCAACCCCCCCCCCCCTTCTGAATCCACACACCAATGATCCACATCACACGCATAACGACCCACACGTTCCACACACCTATCTTGCCCCCTCTCGTGACAGAGTTCGATCCCCCCCCCCGCTCTGATGTGAGGCAGCAGACCAGGTGGGGCCATGCTGCTGTGTGCGCGTGTGTCTCGCTCTCTCTCCTGGGTATCGTGAACAGACATTAGGCTCCCAGCGTATGGAGCGCAGGATGGAGGGGGGGGGGGGGGGATGGTGAGGGATGTCCTCATTCACGCAGCTCCCTAACGAGTCCCTGCAGGTCAGCCTGAGAGCAGACAGGCTGCATTACCATCACAAAGAGCTGGGGGACGAGATGCAGCAAGGTACAGATACAAGACCCCCCCCCCCCCCCCGTATTTAACGTGTAGACGTACGTATGCACACACGCAAGGGAAAGTGTGTGTGTGTGTGTGTGTGTGTGGGGGGGGGGCGCACAGACAGCTATAGGCACCAGAAGACATGCCTGAACGCCTCTAATCCACCGTGTGTGATGACGCTGATCCTGCCTCAGCACCTGCGGCTGAAGCAGGATTTCACTGGATCTCCCACAAACCCTCGAGGGGTCCTCGTTAGGGCTTGGGGTTCGGAAACGACCAGAGGACAGAAGGAAACGACTTTCTATGTAAATTCACAGGAGGTCATGTTGGATTCGAATCGGATTCAATCCCAGATTCGAAAATTGGATCTCTCAGCCGATAGACCATCCAGCCGTCAAATGTGATCTTCAATCAATCAGTTTGATCGAGCGGTTGTTCCATCAAAGGTCCGGGTTGTGCCACCGTTAGACAAATCATTTACTGAAGTATATTGACTCCTTTGGAGATGTGTTTCTCAAACCCCACCGTGATAAATAACCCTCTGTATTGTGACGGAGACACACATTTCACCGAATCCCACAGAGCGGTCGTTACAGCATTATCTAGGGGGGAGAAAGGATGAAGAAGAATGGCACATGAACAACAAACGCCATTCTAGTCAGATCACAGCATTCCGTCTGTAAGATCCTGTTTGTCTCTTCTCTCTCTCTCTCTCTCTCTCTCTCTCTCTGTCTCCGTCCTCATCTGAGTCTAACGTCCTTTCAGCTTGCTCGCTCATGTGTGGCGGGGGCCTCCGCTGCCGAGCGGCTCCCCGTCCTGACTGGACAAAGAGCCGGGCAGCCCCTGCCCCTTCCACCCCTCCGCCTGGAGAGTGTTGGCCGCAGGACGCAGAGGAGACAACCTCAGTCCTTTCCCTCCTCTTAGCCTGTCTGTCTAGGGACACTGACTTGACTCTCTCTCTCTCTATCTTGCTGTTGTCATGTGCTTAGGCCAAGTCACTGGCTGAGTGGTTCGAACAGAGACTCTGTCTCTGCCTTTGCCACCCTCTTTTTCTCTCTTTCTCTCGCTTTCACTCCCTTTAGTAATGTTCTCCTTTTTGCTGCTCTCCTCCAGCCTGTCTCACACTACTTCTTTCACTTCCCTGTTCCCTCTATCTCTCTCACCACCTCTCTCCTGCCCACCCCCTCCCTCCCTCCCCCCCTCCTTGATTTACTGCCTCCTCCTCAGGGAGCCCTTCTCTCCCTGGAGGCTGTGGGGTACTGGATGCGGATGCTTTCCCCCTCACCATGGGAACGGCCGCATTAGAAGAAAGGCCTTGGTTACGAATCAGTGCTCCTGTATGGAGACCCCTCCAGATTCCTCCCCAGCCCACACGATTAGCGCCCCGCCAACAAGTAGCATCAAGCAGCTGACTCAGCATGAACGCATGCATGTTTTCTGTTGTTGTTGTCACCGGCCGATGGTCCAAACCCCCGGGGCGAGACATGAGAACTACTAGCTGAAACTGTTGACTGGTTGACTGGTTGGTTGGCTGGCTGGCTGGCTGGCTGGTTGGTTGGCTGGTTGGTTGGCTGGCTGGTTGGCTGGCTGGTTGGCTGGTTGGCTGGTTGGCTGGCTGGTGGTCTGGTTGGCTGGCTGGTTGGCTGGTTGGCTGGTTGGCTGGTTGGCTGGTTCCGGGAGTGACAACATTGATGCTTGCTGGTGCGTTTCCATGATGAAATAAACGATGAATGATGTTATGAATGAAATCCATGATGCTGATACACAAAAAACGGAAGAGAGAGAGGGATGGAGAGAGAGACAGAGAGAAGAGCGACAGAGAGGAGAGACAGAGAGAGAAGGGAGAGAGACAGAATCTGACCAGAGGTTCCAGGGGAGGCAGTCTCATCTCCATGTTCTTCAGCCAGTGGCGTAGAGCTCGGATCTGACCTCTGAACTCCCACTGCCATTGGCTCCACTCCTCCGTGTCCTGCCTACAAGGAAGGAGACAACTCTGTAGGACAACACAGGGAACGTCCCCTCTGGGCTGAGGTGGATGTTTTAGAGCAACTCTTTGAATGTGATGTAAAAATAAATAATCCGGAATATATACAGTTTCTAATTTGGGGGTTACTAATGAGCAAAGTTTAGGGGCATCTATTCTTCTTTGTTCTATTGGTTAGACCTGGAGCCTGGTCCAATCTGGGGTAGTGTTGTGGCTAGGCGTTTTCATGCTAAATTTTTATGATCGCATTCATCTTTTTTTGTGGGGCAGAACCACCTGAAGGCAGTGGTCCCCTGAACTGGGACAACCCACCCAACTACCATCTGCAGCTGTGAGCTCTGTGAATTAGTCTGTACATAACAGAGAATACCCTCAGTCATGATGGGACTGTTGTTTGCCCATGGAGAACTCGTAACAAATAAAAACAGTAAATACGTTTTTTCTACATGTGGCATTCCACCCTGCATGAAGTGTCACTTGTCCTGCCAGGAACTGCCTTCCTACCCAAATCTTTCTGTGGACATTGGGGTGGACAGGCCATACAGGGTGTCCTGAAACAGAGAAACCACAAAATCAAGACCATCTTCTTTATCTACACCGATCTTAGAAATGCTTTGTTGTACCTCCTTTTGTAACAGTTGGGGTTGTCCTGCTTTGAAGTTCATTGTACTACTTTGTTTTTGTCGGGCCTTTCAGTGAGTTACCTCTCTTTGTTTCATTAGCTTACCTCTTTATCTGCACTCTCTTGTGCTGGGTCCAGTGATGGGTCCAAGTTTTGGTTTAGTACTGAATCCAGGACTGTGTCTAGGATCGGGCCCAGGGCCGGGTCTAAGGTTGGGCCCAGGGCCGGGTCTAGGCCTGGGTCTAAGCCTGGGAAGGACAGACTCAGGGCAGGGTAGCCTGGGCAGGAATCCGAAGAGGTTGACAGTCCTTCGTGGCTAAGAATGACAACGTCCTCCCTCAAACCATGGGGCTAATATTGGTACAGACAGGCAGACACAGAGATGGCTGAATAGAAGACGCATGACCATACTCAAACCTACACTGCATCAATTAGATTACACACTAACAAATACATGAATGTGTTGGATGGACAATTCTTTAAATGTATGTTTATTGTATGTGCTCTGCTGTGGAAACATTTAGGGGTTGCATGCCTAACAAGACTTGAAGTAAGAGACTACTTGGTTTAAGAATACATTACATCTCAATGGCGCCACCTTGTGGAGGAAACGAACAGTACGTGAAGGTGTGTGCAATAGCCTCTTTGAAGTGGCGTTTCCCTGTTGTCCAATAGTCAGTGTTTTCAGTGTTCTTATATTGTATGCATGACTGGCATGAATAAATGGATGACAATAATCTCTTCATAGCGCATTTATTTACATTATAGTGTTATCTTTAAAACATACACCAAAATCCACTTACCATATCACTCAAACCACATATCTTCACAAGCAAAACCAACCAATTTGTTTTGATTAAACATCTTGTTAATCAATAAGCATTTAAACAAAACATGTTTTGCTGAGCAGATATGTTTTATTCTCTTCATCATACATCTTTGTTTTTCTCCAAAATTGTCATAATCTAGTTAGTAAAACATGCAAGGCAAAAAAAAGCAAAAAAAATGCATAACATATCAAAAACATGATGAAAAATTATATTTTAACATGAGGATTTACAGAAGTAAAACACTTTTAAGATGCAGAACAGAGCAAAAACATACTGGGAAATGAACCCAAACACTGGGTAAAAAGCTCAATAGAACTTACAGATACATATTCTCTGCAAATTAAATTCCTGTATCCTTTAAAACACATTCATACCGGCAGTGTAGTAGAACAGTTATTAGATCTTATTCCCCTACAGGAATACCAATGGTGTTTTAACCGGTTGTTTGTTTTTTGGGTTAAGAGTTATGTTAGTGGGCATTGCAGTACTATGCGGCCTGACAAGAGACTATCATCTCTACCATTCCTCCTCAAACTAGTCACCAGAAGAAAATCTTAATACACAGAAGTATAAAGTGTACATCTAAGTGGTGTTGACCAGAAAAATGGGCAAATATGACTGACAATATAACAAAACAACTCAGATGAATGTGTTCCTAATATGGAGTCCGAAGAAGATTTGGTGACAACCCCCAACTCTCTTCAAATAGGATGTGCAATGAAGAAAGGAGAAGACACATTCATGGCAGCTCTAAAAAAACAGAACAAAAATCATGACTTGGAGCAAACCAAAACCAGCCAATCACACAGCAAAAAGAAACAAGCACGAGAAAATAATCTTGAGAGAGAAAAACGTATGTAGGTGAGAAGAAAAAAGTATGCATGCAAATAAATGTGACGGTGCATGGGTGTTGTTGGTGCATCGGGGGTGCTATGTTAACTGGTGTACCTGCATGCGTGGAAGAGATGGTGGAACTAGGAAGGCTTCCACACCAACAGGCTCCTTGACCATGCTTCTCTGGGGAGTCCCTCCCTGTAGATGGCTGCCAGATGGTGATGTCATCTGCCAACACAAACAAGTCAATGATCGATAACAACAAAAAACAGGTCAGGATCTCCCGGATCTTTGACCAATAGAACGGCAGGACTGGAACGTTACAGGATCTGATGAGAAGATGGTCTTAGTATTTATGAAGTGGATGACAACCGAAGTGGAGGAGAGTCAGGGAGGAATAGAGGAGACAAGTGAATGTGTTGCTGATGTTCAACTTACAGAAGCCAAAACCAGGGGAGGTGGGATGAAGGCTGACTTCTTCTGAGGACACTTTACCAGGAACAGGTGATGGAGGAGGGGATGTGGTGGGTGGAAGCATTTTGTTTGGGATTGGAGGATACAATGACGAAATCATAACTTAAGGGCAAGTCTATTGAACTCAGTCAGGATTATATATTTGGAACAGTCCGCAGAACATTATTGTTCCTTTCATCTTCCAGTGTGTGTAGTGTTTATCTGCTCTGTGAATTGAACTGTTACACTGTTAAATCTTCAATCGAAAAACTTATACTGGTCAACTCGATATAAACTATCAGAAAAAAAGAAGACATTTAGATGCATTTTTGAATCTTCTAATAACATCAGGATTATATCAAAATGTATCATCAAACAGAAAGGAAAGGAAAGAAAAATAGGAAAAAATATCTCTGTTCGAAGTACATACAGTAAGTATTAGCTTCCAAAAAGCATAAGTTGACAAGTTGTGTTAACAAATAAAAAAGGCAAACTATAAACTAAGTTGTGGTCACTTAAAAATTGCCGCATGCCATTAAAATATAAATTGTCTTTACAGTCAATAAAATTACATCTGATTTGTCTTGTAGTTGTCTTAAGGCAGGGGGTAATGGATTGGCTTAGACATCTATAATATATGAGCAACTGCATTTAGTTAATTTGCTTATGTGACCACATGCAGAGCAGAATAAATAAATGATCGTTTCTTTCTTATTTTGAAGGTGTTTTTCCTATGAATCATGCAACTGTTGTGTGCATTGGCATAATCATTGAGGGGATGGCTCCCAGTTCTTGGGAGCTGCAAGGCCTGGCCATGACTAAGGCAGAGAGTGCCAGGACAAGCTCATCCATGTTGGGGCTGGTCTGAGGCCCTGCTTAGAATCTACGACCGTAGCTGGAGGAGGTGAAGGAGGACGAGGAGAAGTTCATGCTGAAGCCGGAGTTGCCGGCATCAAAGCTGCCCCTCCTGGAGCCTTGCGTGGACCCAGTCCTGGAACCGGACCGTGAGCCTGAGGACGAGCCTGGCCCACTGGCGTTGTAGGGGCTGTACAGGCCTTTACTGGACTGGGAGGAGGCCTCTAGAAGTCTGAGGCTGGTTCCTTCCTCGACCATGCTTCTGTCCATGGCGTCTTTGTAGGAGATCTTTAGCTTGGTTTTGGGACATGTCAGGTACTTAGAGTAAGCGCTCACGTCTCTTAGCTTCTGGGCTGTACGAGCATCAATGGAGCCCTTCTTGATGGCTTCATCCAGGGGAACTCTGGCCTCCACATCAGGCTCAATCAGCCCACCTGTTAGGTACTGGACCTCCAGGAAACGCTGTCCAGCTTCATAATACAGCCAACCTTTCTTCAAGGCCTGAGAGGCAGACATCTTGACTTTGGTTCTGGGATCTTCAAAACCATTGAAGGCTTTCTGTGCCAGGTTAATACGTTCGACCATGATTTTATCTACAAGTCCTTTCTCGGTGGCATCAGTAACAGAAAACTTCTCTCCTGTGGTGGGGTCAATAATGCCACCTGTGCAGGCCTGAGCCTCTAGCAGCCTCTGGCCAGTGATGTTGTCTACTAAGTTCCTGTGCATGGCCTCGGTGATGGACACTTTCTCCAGTGTGTCTGTGTCCAGGATTCCTGCCACTGGGCCTGTCTCTTCAGTGGGGTCATTCCATATGGAAGCTGGAGGTTTAATAGAGGGTATGGGGCTCATAGCAAAGGATGAAGAGGAGGTGGATCCGATTGAGGAGGTTCTGGAGCGGAAGCCTCCCATGTTTCCAGACAGCATGTCAGCAAACTCAGTGATGGATAAGTTCCCAGAGCGGTAAGTGTCCAGGGATGCCTGATCAATGAGGCCTCTCGAGAGAGCATCGTCGATGTCATACTGACGTCCTGACCTCCTGTCAATGATCATGGACTTGACGACTCCGTCGGAGGAGGTGCTTGTGATTTCTTCCCATTCACACTCCTGCTCAGCCAGCTCTAGGTAGGTCTGATGGTCAATGAGTCCCTTCCTGTAAGCCTCATACACAGTCATCTCCTTGCCGGATTCGGGGTCTACGATGACCACTCTGCGCTTACGGACCGAGGATTTGGAGGAGGTCTTCTTGTCACGTTTCTTCTCTTTGAGGAGCAGGAGGACCAGGCCAGTGTCTGGGTCGACGATGCACCGCTCCATCAGCTGGAGGTAAGTGAGGTTCTCCTCAGTGTTGGGATCAAAGAAGCCCTTGGTATCATCAGATGGATCGGTGAGGATCTCGTTCATCTCTTCATCAAAGAGGCCACGGTTGTATGCCACCTCAACGGGCAAGCGATGACTCTCCTCGGGATCGATGATTCCTCCTGTGGCAATCTGGGCCTCCAGGAGGCGTATCCCATGATCCTTTAGGATGAGTCCCTTTTTCATGGCCTGGAACAAGGAGATTGTTTTACCAGAGTAGGGATCTCTATAGCCAGTCACAGCACGCTCAGCAGACAACAGCTTGTCTTTGAACTCTGGTCCCACGATTCCCATTCGGACAGATTCGTTTACAGTGAGTTTCAGGTTTTTGATTGGGTCAATAACGTAGCCTGTAGCGGCTTGGGCCTCCAGGAGCTCAAAAGCGGTGCCTGGCCTGATCATGTTCTTCTTCATGGCCTGATAGATTGACAGGCGGTCCTTGGAGTTTTCCAAGAAAACGCCAGCAATGCAACTGGTCCCCTCGAGATACTTCTTAAGCCTTGTGCTAACCTCCTCTACTGTTATCAGACCTTCGTTCAGTTGGGTGACCGTCAGTTGGTCTATGATCTCTGAGCGTAACAGTTCTTCCATGGTGATCTGTTTCCTCAAACCCTTAAACATCAGCCTCTTGTCTCCTAGTGACAGCAGACGCAAGCCTCCTTCCAACTTGCATCTCTTGAGTAGCTCAGCGTAAGACAGCTTCTCGTCCGTGACGGGGTCAACGAACCCTTTCACCTCATTAGCCAGCCTCTCGTTGGTTTCCTTGTTGATGTATCCTCTCTGCATGGCCACGTCTGTAGGGAGGTGGAAGTAGAATTCAGGATCTATGATGCCGCCCGTTGAGGCCTGAGCTTCTAGCAGTTTCATTGCATAGTCTTCAGGGATGAGTTCTTTTTTCATGGCTTGGTAGAGAGAGATGGTCTTGCTGCTGTATGGGTCTTTGAATCCTGTGACAGCTCTCTCAGCTGACAGAAGTTTATCGTGGATTTCTGGCCCCACAACTCCCTTGCGGACAGCCTCATCTACAGTGAGGGTCTCATTCTTAACAGGGTCAACAATGTACCCTGTGGCAGCCTGTGCTTCCAGGAGGCTAAGTGCAACCTCAGGTTTCAAGAACCCTCTCTTCATCGCCTGATAAATGCTGATCTTGGAGCTGGAATCAGTCATAACCCCGGCCACTGAGCCAGTGCCAAACAGGTACTTCTTCACGCTCTGTAACTCTAGGATGTCACGGATGTTCCTCTTCTCCTGTTTCAGCATGTTGAACATCTCTAGGTCAATGATGCGGGCATTGTAGAGTTCTTCGATGGTGACCCTACGTCTGATTGTCTTGCAGGTGGTCTTCTCCTCCACATTAATGTAGATCTCTCTCTGCTCCATGATCTCTATGATTATGATGATCATGCGCTCTTTGCTCAGTTTACCAGAGCGGTACTCATCCATGAGTTTCTTCCTCTCATCCTCCGGGAGCAAGTTGGAGTTCATCACATCCCAGAGGTTCATGGCCTGTCCAGAGAGCCCCTCGAGGGGAATGTCTATCTGGGTGCTGGCCAGGTCACTCTGAGTCTGTTCTTCAGTGTAGAGGTATGTCTTCTCCACCACCGTTGGGGCCTGAGGCTTAGAGAGAGGGAGGAGGTTTAGGCCTGTCTCTGGATCTTTAGAGCACTTGGCTTTCAGCTGTTGGTACGTTACGGACTCATCTGTGTTAGGGTCAGAGAAATATTTGTTTGCCTCTGAGGGCTCAGAGAGGGTCTTGGATATTTCTTCGCTGAAGAGATTCTTCTTGCAGGCCACATCTAGTGGTACACGGTGGCTATTTACAGGATCGATAATTCCACCTGATGCCAGTTGAGCCTCCAGCAGGGGCATGGCGTGTTCCTTGATCATCAATTCTTTCTGCATGGCTTGGAAGAGCGAGATCTTGTCACCTGTGAATGGATCTTTGTAGCCGGTGATCGCCTTTTCAGCAGAGAGCAGCTTTTCATGGAGCTCAGGGCCAACAATGCCTGCTTTAACAGCCTCATCTACTGTCAGGTACTGGTTCTTAACTGGATCAATGATGAAGCCAGTGGCCGCCTGGGCCTCCAGAAGTGCAAGACCTGTGTCATGTCTTAGAAGTTTTTTCTTCATGGCTTGATAGATGCTGACCTTCTCCTTAGTTGGTTCAAGATAGATGCCACCAATGCTGTCAGAGCCCTGCAGGTATTTCTTCACGTTAGCATTCTCGCTGACCTGTTTCGGTGTCTTCTTACCCTGCTGCAGCAGGTCAAATGTAGCTTTGTCGATGATTTTGGATTCAAATAGCGAGCTTGCTGGAGCTGGAGCTCTCAGCCCCTTGAAACTGGCCTGTTCTTGTTTCTTGGCCTCTTTCTCATCTACGATCGTGATGACAATCCTGATTATTTTCTCGATAGTCACCTTGCCAGACCTGTACTGTCGGATGAGGTCAAGTCTCTGCTCCTCAGTCAGGTACTCTGAGTTGATGATTTCCCAGATGGTTAGCTTCTTGCCTTTGAAAGGCCCGGACTGGAGCTCCACTGTAGCCTGCATCATAGCATCTTTGGCCTGAGTCTCTGAGTATTTCTGTTCCTCCTTCGCATTGATGGCTAGCTCGGACAGGGGCAGAAGCTGAAGGCCAGTCTTCTTGTCAGTGACACATCTCTTGAGAAGCTGGGCGTATGTGACATTTTCCTGTGTGTTGGGGTCGTAGAAGCATTTAGTGGTGTCAGTAGGGCTAGATAGGGTCTTGTTAATCTCATCATCAAAGTAGCCTCGTTTGCAGGCAACATCATGGGGGACACGGTGGCTGTTCACTGGGTCAATGATGCCCCCTGTGGCGAGCTGAGCATCAAGCAGCCGGATCCCTTGGTCTTTGGGAATGAGTTCTTTTGTCATGGCCTCAAACAGAGATACCGTTTTTCCAGTGTATGGATCCTTGTATCCTGTGACAGCTCTTTCTGCTGAAAGCAGCTTTTCATGCAGCTCAGGGCCCACCACACCTGCTTTGACGGCCTCATCAACAGTCAGTTTCTGGTTCTTTACTGGATCAATGACAAATCCTGATCCTGCTTGAGCCTCCAGCAGATTTAAGGCAGGGCCTGGCCTCATCATGTCCTTCTTCAGAGCTTGGTAGAAGGACATTGTCTCTTTGGTGGAGTCAACTACTACACCGGAAATACAGTTTGTACCCTTCAACGCCTTCTGAACAGGTTCCATTTGAGAAACCTCTTGGACTGTTTTATTGCCCTTATGCAACTTATTGTAGAGGTCTTTGTCAATGATCTTGGACTCCAGGAGTTCAGTTGCAGGGACAGGGGATCTGAGGCCATCAAAAGAGATTTCATTCTTCTTCTCCTTGTCCTCTGCCACAGTGATAACTATTCTGATGATCTTCTCTATGGTGATTTTGCCGGTCTTGTACTGGCGAATAAGGTCTCTTCTCTGGTCCTCAGTGAAGTACTCAGAATTAATGATCTCCCAGATGGTTATCGTCTTCCCTTTGAATCTTCCAAACGGCACAGATACAGTTGTCTTGCTGAACACATCCTTTGTCTCCTCCTCTGTGAACGTTTGAGAGCTCTGGGCAGCCTTGTCAGTGATAGGTAAAAACAACTGACCAGTGGCAGGGTCTGTTGTGCATTTCTCAATCAACTGAATGTACGTTAAGGGTTCCTTAGTACTGGGTTCAAAGTATCCTTGCGTGTCTTCTGTGGGGCTCGCTAGTACCTTGTTCATCTCTGCATCAAACAGCCCCTGTTTATAAGCTGTTTCAAGGGGGACGCGATGGCTGTTGATTGGGTCAATTATTCCACCGGTTGCTATCTGGGCATCAAGAAGTCTAATGGCGTGCTCACGATCAATCAGTCCTTTCTTCATGGCCTCAAACAGGGAGATTGACCCGCCTGTGTAAGGGTCTTTGTAGCCAGTCACAGCTCTCTCTGCAGACAGAAGCTGGTTGTGAAGTTCAGGTCCAATCAAGCCTTCCTTAACAGCTTCGTTCACAGTGAGCTTCTGGTTTTTGATGGGGTCGATTATATACCCAGTGGCTGCCTGTGCTTCAAGGAGGATCAGGCCTGTTCCAGGAGCTAGCTTCTTCTCTAGCATTGCTTGATAGATTGATATCTTCTGCTGAGGTTGTACCAACAAACCGCCAACACAGTTTTTTCCTTTGAGAGCTGTTCTGAGTTTTTCATTCTGACTGAGTTCTTGCACATTGGTTTTCCCTTTCTTCAGTTTATCCATTTCCTTTTTGGTCAGAAGGCCAATGTCTTGAAGTCTGCTTGCAGGGACCTTGTCACGAATGCCATCAAAGGAGAATGGAGAGTCTTTCTTCTGCTGGACACCACCATCCACATCATCACCAACGCTCTGTCCGTTGACAGCTTTCTGGGTGGTCTCCACCATGGTCATGTGGATTAATTCATTCTCAGGGACATGGTCAGTCTGGATGTCGATCTCTCTGGTGTGGGATGTTGGCTCCTTCTGCGCCACTTCTAGCTGCAGCAGTTTCTCACGCAGATTCTTGTTTTCCTCTGCCAGCAACTTTTCCTGCTCCAGTCTTTTTCTCTCCAGCTCCTGCATTTCCTTCTGCTTGTTGAGCATCTCCCTTTCTGCCTCTTTCTGCTTGTTGAGGGCAGCGTCCATGGTGGCCTGCAGTTTCTTCTTCTCCTCCTCCATCTGCTTTCTCTGATGCTCCTGTTCGTTTTTCAGAGCCTGGGCCTTCTTCACCTCCTCCTCAAACTGACTCTCCAGCTTTTTCTTCTCTTCTTCAATGAGCTTCTCCTTCTTGAGAAGCATCTCCTTCTCGTTGATGAAGGACTGCTGGAGCATGGTCTTCTCCTGCTGGATTTGCTTCTGCTGAGCATCGGCAATCTACACGGAGACAAAACAACACAATTAGAATGTTCTCAGTGGTATTTTACAAGTATAATACCAAAATGTATTGTATATGTATGTATGGTGCTACAATGCACTCTGCTTATAGGATACATGTAGAATATAGTGCAAAATAAGTATGATAAATGGTCAGGTGATGACAATAGTATTATACTATCGTATCATTATTTGGTTGGTTTGGAGAAAATCCCTATTGAACTGATGGGGAAGATGATAGAGCATCCTGCTATCCTGCTAGTGGGAAGTCCGAATCAAGTGACACTTTCAAAGATAAACAAACAACCATTGAGATACATAAGCTCTTCATAAGCAAAGTGCACTGCATCAAAACAACAAAATATGACGAGGGTAAATGGTTAGTAAAGGAAGAAATTAAGAACATCAACGGAAATAAAAGGATTTCAGATGATTAGTTCAAGGGAGAGGGTTAACAATGACATCAGCTGCTCTGCTTTGCCACATTTGACACAATACCTCTTTAGATTTAAGCTGAAGGTCTTCAGCATCCTTTTTCAGTTTAGCCTTCTCCTTTTCTAGATCAGCGATGGCTTTGCGCAAGTCATCGGCCTCTTTGTTGCTGCTTAGCCTCTGCACTTCGAGTTTTTGCACAGCAGTCATTCTCTCTTTGGTGGCTAGCTCTGTCTCGTGAAGACGGGTACTGATCTGATCCGCTTGCTGCTTGAATTTCCTAGCCTCGTTTTCAGCCTTGATTTGGGCATCACTGAGCTGGGACACCTGGAGTTTGAGTTTCTCTGCCTCGGCTGTGATTGCGAGCTGTCTCCTGTGTTCCACTTCAAGGGATTTCTGGAAGCCCTCCGTCTCTTGCTGTAGACGTTGCTCCATGAGCTTTTTATCCTCTAGCAGTCTCTGGGCCTGCTCCTGAGCCAAGGCTTTCTGTCTTTGGAGCATCTCAGCTTCGGCTCTCAGTTTAGACGCCTCCTGGATGGCCTGCATTTTCTCCTTGAGCATTTTCTCTGCCAGGGCTCTCTGCTGGGATAGGTCAGACTCGGCTATCTGTCGCATGCGCGCCGCTTCTTGGGCCTCTACGCTCAGCCTTGCAGCGTCCTCCGCCAGCTTCTTCATGTTCTCAGCCTCCTCGGCCAGGAACTTCTGAGTGTTGTCTTTGTCCCTTTTCATGAGACGCTGATTCTCGTCCTCCATTCGGAGCTTCAGTTTCATCAGCTCCTCCATCTGAATCTTTACTTTGAACAGCTCCTCCTCCACCTGATTCTTCTGCTTGATGGCATCGCCCACCTCGTCCTTAAGGCGCTGCAGCTCTCTGTCCAGAAGAGATTTCTGCTTGTCAGTTTGGTCCAACTGAAGTCGGACCTTGGTAAGCTCTTGTTCCACCTGAGATTTCTGTTTGAGGGTTTGCTCTGCCAGCTTTTTGTGTTTCGCCATCTCAAAATCGGCCTGTTCTTTCTGTTTCAGGGCGGCTTGCTCAGCCTGTGCTCTTTTGGCTGCCTCGAACTCTGCCTCCTTTCTTAATCTCTCGGCGTCTTCCTGAGCTCTGGCTTGATTGGCTGCCTCCCCTACAGCTGCCTGTTTCTGGCGCTCTGCTTCCTCAGCCTGTTGGCGCAGAAGGGCCGCCTCCCGCTCTGCCTTCTCCTTGGCGAACTCAGCTTCTTTAGCGAGCTTCTTCGCTTTTTCATACTCGGCCTTCAGTTTCTGCTGCGTGATGCTGTCCTCCTTCTGTTGGACGAGAACGCTTTGAGCTTGCTGCTCAGCTGCAATGCATTTTTGGGCCGCCTGTTTGGCTGCGATGATGTGTCTTTCTGCTTCTTTGTCAGCCTCCTCTTTTTGCTTTTTGGCTTCCTCTGCTTTCTTAATAAGGCGCTCCACCTCGTCCTGCGCTGCTTTGCGCTGTCTGGCAGCCTCTTGTTCAGCAGCAGCCATCTTCTTCAGTTTTTCTTCGGCTTCCCTTCTGAGTTTCTCCTCTTCCAGAGCATGTTTCCTCATTTTCTCAGCCTCGTCTTCGGCACGGAGCTTACTCTGTTGAGTTTCGTCTGCAATGTTTTTCAGCTTGTTCAATTCCAGCTCCAAGTCAAGCTTTCCAGAGGACGCCTTCTCGAAGTTGAGCTTCAGAATGCGGATTTCTTCCTCGACAACACGCCTCTGCTTAAGGGTTTCATCGACGATGGCCTTTTGCCTCTCCATCTCAGTGTCAGAGGACTGCTTGAGCTTCAAGATCTTCTCATCAATGTCTTGTTTGTGCTGACTGGCTTGGTCTTCCAGGGACTTTCGCTGGTAGGCCTCGTCCTCAGCTTTGCGTCTGAGTCGCTCGTTTTCGGCCTCCTTCTCCTTGAGGGCGATTTCTGCCTCTGTTTTGAGACGTGTGGCCTCGTTGATGGCAGCGAGTTTCTCTTTAAGGATTCTCTCGGCTTCAGCCCTCTGATGCATTGCCTCTTCCTCAGCCACCTGCCTGTGTCTCTTGGCCTCCTCGGCGATGGCTCTGAGCTTGCTTGCCTCTTCGGCCAGGCCCCTCATTTTAGCGGCCTCAGCCTCGAGGAGCTGTTTGCTCTTCTCGGTGGTGGACATGCTGTCTTTCTCTGCCTTGGACTTGAGCTCGAGGAGGATGTTCATCTCACTCCTCACGGTGACGAGTTCATCTTCCAGCTGCTTCCGTTGCTGTTCAGCAGCCGTCACTTCGTTTTTAAGGCGGTAAAGCTCGTCATCCAGGAGGGATCTCTGTTGCTCAGCGTGGTCGAAGTCGGCCCTCAGACGTATGAGCTCTTGTTCGGCGGAGAGCTTCTGCTGCGCTGTGCCCTCTGCCAGCTTCCTCTGCCTCTCCAGCTCCTGCTCGGCCATTTCTTTCTGCTTCAGGGCCGACTCCTCAGCCTTGCCTCGTTTCTTGGCCTCGCGCTCCGCCTCCTCCTTCTGCTTCTCCGCCTCCTCCTGGGCGACGCTCTTCTTGTGAGCTTCCTCCTCCGCCTGGAGCCTGAGGCGGAGGGCCTCGTTGGCCTTTTGCCGCCATTTCTCAAGCTCTTTCTCTGCCTCTGCCCTGGCATTATCAGCCTCTTCCTGCTGCTTCTTCAGGCGGGCAGCTTCTTCCTGGAGTTGAAGGACGGTGCCGTGCTCCTGCTTGAGGGACTCCTCCAGTTTGGATGTCTTCTCCACAAAGGACATGCGTTTGCTCTGGAGCTCAGCCGCAGCACTCTTCTGAGCTATTTCCTGAGCAACTTGAATCTGCCTTTGTTTTTCAACCTCAGCCTGTTTCATGTGCCTCTCTGCCTCCTCGGCCTGGTGCTTGAGCTGCTCCAGGTCCTCCAAGGCCTTCTGTTTCTGCTTGGCCGCTTCCCTCTCAGCTTCGGCCTTCAGTTTGAGTTCCTCCTCCGCTTTGCGCTTCTTCTGCGTCTCCTCGTTCACCTGTTTGCGGAGTTTCTCGGCCTCTTCCTGAGCAGCTTTCCTCAGCCTCTCGGCCTCGGCGGCCTTGTCGCGGAGCTGCGTGACCTCCATCTCGGCGGTAGACTTCTGTTTGACGGTGGTCTCCAGCTGAATCCGGATGATGCGGATCTCCTCCTCGATCTTGGAGCGGCTCTGGAGGGCCTCCTCCACCTGCTGGCTCTTGTTCTTGATCTGCTGCTCCGAGAGGTTCTTGAGTTCGTGCAGTTCCAGCTGGATGTTGTGCTTTTGCTTGGCTGCGTCAACAGCAACGACTTCCCTCTTGCTGACCTCTTCCTGCATCATGAGCTTCAGTTCCTTAGCCTCCTGCTCCGCCTTGGCTACGGCCTTGGCCTGAGCCTCAGCTAACTGCTTTTGTTTGTCTAACTCGGCCTGCATCTCGGCCATTTTTTTCCTCTCTTCTGCTTTCTGCTTCTCAGCAGCTTTCTGCATTAGTGGAATCAAATTGTAAAGAAAGGGTTATAATCAAGCATGACAGGTTAAAATGTCGGGTAGCACTGTACATCAATGTGCCTCTGTACTTGTGTAAAAACACTGTCATTGTTAAGGCAATTGCAGTGTACTTACGCAGGTATGAGGACAATTTAATGTACAGTGTTGCCAGATGTTAATTATTAGCTTAAAGATATGATTAGATGTAAATTCATGACAATGTTAAAAAAAAATCACGATGCATGTTAAGGTAAGTCATACAAAAAGAGGGATTTCAAGACGGAAGTATTATGAATCATGAGTTGTTCAATTAATGTATGGATATAAGACATCACTTCACAACACAATAAGGAACTCATGTGGCATGCAACTGTAGCTTTTTAAAGATTTGTCTTTCTACGCTTATTAGCTACACTAAACTGAAGTCTTATTGGGTGATCAAAAACGATCGTACCTGAGCATAAAGATTCAAGACAGCTGTGGTTTGATAAAGTCGGATACAAAGCATTCTTTGGATCACTATCAAAACTATCTCAAACTAGTGCTTGAGGAAGGAGAAAATGGCTTCTGAACATGCCGATAAGTAACTAACAAGGTGTAAGTCAACATATTAAGTCTAAATAGTGTGATAGTTTGAAATGAAGGGATTAGTATATGCAGTGGAAAAGAAATATAGACTGCAACTTAAGATATAGAATTCTGGAGTCAGATGGAAAAGCTTAATAGTCTGAAAGATTAAATATCTATTTAAGGTTGAAAGAAGAATGACACGATACAGGAGATATATCTGGGATTATTTACCTCTTTAACGCCCAAACAAGATAAGCATTCATCATGACAAAGCACTGGCAAGCAGTTAGGAGAAGCAAAGAAACAAAACATTAGGGTTAGAAAAGAAAGGGAAAACAATACGTAAATGTGTGTTAATCTTGGAGGAAGGTTGAAATACAAGTCGACCAGCCTGAAGCATTACAGAGAGCTTCGATAGAAGTATAAGGGAGAGTAAAGCCAAGGGCAGAAGGAAAAACCTGAAGAAAAGAACCCCTTATGTCATATCTTGAATGGCGACACCACAAGAGATGAATGGAGATGGACAGACCGAAAGAGCAATTTAAAAGACGTCAAGATTTTCCATTTGAAGGGGTTTTCTGCTCTAAATACTTGAAAGATGCTCTCTAACTTTTGCTTCAGACTGAATATTTAACTGTTATCAAATGCCACACTCAGTCAACTCAACAACAACACCGTGCAAGACCTCTATCTTATTGAATGCTGAGAATTATGGTCCGAATTCGAGGGGCAAATCTGATACAATGTCATATGTTGGGTTATCAAAATTCCACAGAACTGACTCCATTGGAATTGAACTGGATTGTATTTTTTACCAGGTATTAGTGAATGGTGCCAAATGACCAGTTACGGACAGTGAAACATGGCACACATTGATACTTTCCTCAGCTTGCCTTATTGTCTGATCACTCCACACAAATACTGAAGCTACAGTCATCATGCCAACGTTCCAAGCTTCATGTCAATACGAAGAAATGTCCATTAACCAATGCATTAACTGTGTGGGTGTGCGTGTGTGTAATGGTGTGTGTGTGCGTGTGTGTGTCGTGTTGTGTGTGAGTGTTTGGTTGTTTGTTATGGGTTAGAATTAGTGGATCTTAGTATGGTTGCTCTCCCCAGTGAGTTGTCACGCACCTCCTCGTCCTCCAGGCGGCGCTGTGTGTCCGTGATGAACTTGATGTATTGGCTGGTGAGAGTCATCAGCTCACTGTAACGAGTCCTCAGCGTAACATACTGATGGAGAGAACAACAACATACACCAAAACAACCTCAGTTTTGCATCATCACTTATTGAGAATCCAAACCTTTCCCTGAGACATGCTCGTTCGGTTGTTTTCAACCTAATGACGACATTCTCTTCAGTTAGACTGGTGCAGGAGGGGACCGACCTCTTGGATGATGTTATCAGAGGCAGAGTCCATCTTGCTTTTCTTCAGAGGGGAGGCTAGAGGCTCCACCTGAGCTTTGTAGGCCACTAGCTGGAGCTCGTAGTCCTGCCACAGATAAATGTCATTTAGCCAGTATTTTACCATGATAAGCAGTCCAAACTAAAATGGGTTCACATTTAATTAACAAATGAATGTCCTGAATGTTTACCTTGATGGTGTCAATGTATGCCTTGGCATATTTCTGACACTCATCAACCTTCTCTTTGTTCTTCTCAATCTCTTCCAGAAGTTTCTGTAAACAAGAGCTCCATGAACAAACTGAACAGTCCTGACAATATTAAATATTGACATACAGTTAAATATTATTTACGGATGTATTTAGAGTCACCAAGAAGACAAAACTAAATTCAACCTCAGAAGTATAACAACATTCAAAAGCACATGTTACATGATTCAATTTCTGTAGTATCTAAACAGGCCAAGGTGAAATCTAAATGATCATGAGCACCTTCTCCTGGGCGAGCTGCTCCTTCAGAGTCTTGCTGTCACTGATGGTCACTGCCTGGATGTTCTCCTGGCGCTGCTTGGCGTCGGCGATCCAGCGGATCAGCCAATCGTAGCTCTCGCGGTAGTAGCCCAGCTGGCGGCCCAGCTGTTCCAGCTCCCGCTGGCGCAGGTCTATCTGGGCAAACACGGCTTTCCAGCGGTCCTGGAGACCGGAGAGGAGATGGCGGTAGTGGTCCAGCTCTGCGTCGCGCTCGCTGTGGACGCGGGACATCTTGTCGCTCACTGCAGACGCCTTCACTAGCTCCTCCTCCAGGGTGTCGAAGACGGGTTGGTCTCCTTCTGCTTCGGAACGCATTTTCTACATACGGAAGCAGAGAAGTTCGCCGGTTAGAAGACCGTGGAGTGTTTGACTCATCAGTGGAGCACTGTTTTAGAGGACCTTATTACACATAATTGAATTACATCCAAACAAAAAGGTTGAAAACATGGGTGAGTTCCACACTGTTCAAAAATGGCCAAGGAATAATCCAACCCCTCAAACAAATTAAGATTTTCTTTCACTACCAAGCATCTGATCGCTGCCAACAGAGAGAAGACAAGGCACACTGTGCCTCGTCCCAGAAGGTGAGTTCTCAGGACAGAGGCCTATTTGTTAGTCTAAAAGGATGTAAAAGGTTAAAGGGAATGATGAGAAAGGGAGAGGGAGGGGGGCGTTCACCTTGAGCTGGGTGCGATAAGCCTCCACCTCCTTGACGTCATTGGGAACCTCGTGGACGTCTCTCAGCTGCTGCTCGTACTTCTTCAGGACAGACTCTGCCCCCTGCGTGTTACGGATGACCACCTCTACCGTCTTCAGCCTGTAGCCAGGGAGAGGAGTAGACGGAGGGGGAGGGAGTCAGGGGTGGCAGGTGGGAGGAAAACAGCTGTGACATTCTACACTTAACTAAGATAAATCTTTTTACTGTACTCCAACATGCCTCTAAGTATGCTAACTAGGTAAGTTTGAGAGACAGACAAACTGCGGAGTTGACTCACTTCTCCAGATAAACGGAGGACAGGATGTAGACCTGGTCCATCTTCTGCAC
Organism: Protosalanx chinensis; assembly: GCA_030340685.1. Lineage (NCBI taxonomy): Eukaryota > Metazoa > Chordata > Actinopteri > Osmeriformes > Salangidae > Protosalanx > Protosalanx chinensis. The sequence goes on along the minus strand of CM059322.1, from coordinate 14,661,180 downwards.
CGTGATGTCCAACTCGGATCGCAGGACAGGAGCAGAGGCGGACTGAGGGGAGGAGGAGGCCAGGACCTGCTCCGTCTTCTCAGCCACCTGGTCCAGGTCCTTCTTGATGCCCACCAGCTCCGTCTGAACTTTCTGGAAGCACCAAAGAAACGAACACAGCAGGTTAAAAAAAGTGATCCAAGGAACAGCTTCCTGCCTGACAATGTCCCTCTCCTTTTGATTCTGAGGCACTTTCGGGTCCTAGAGTGAGGCGACCTTTGAGCGGCCTTTCTGTTTCTCCGGCTCCCTCGTCCTCAGGAGGTGGCGGTGGAGGAGAGAGAGGAGGCCCAAGAATGTGAGGACCGACAGGGTGCAGATCAGCCGAAGGAGCAGACTGGCACCCGCACCTGCCTCACTGCCTTCCTCATCCTCCATGGATCAAGACACACTAAGAGGAAACTTCCAGACCTCGCTTACACCCCCTCCCTACTCCTCTCACCTCAGTGCTCTAGAGACCAGCCTGGGAGAAGGGTAACACAGCGCTGTATCCTCCCCACCATGAGACCCTCCCTTCCTCCATTTCTGCCATCCCTCCTCCTTTCGGTTCAGTCACTCCTCCACTCCTGCTCCTTGGCTGCAACCCGTTTCTCTGGTTTCTCATTCCTTCTCCTTATTTCTCCCCGTCTCATTCCCTCCTCTCTCAATCTCATCTGTGTGTAGGGCTTTGTCTGGTTTCTGGAGCCAGTGAGGTCAGTATCACATTCTCGGCAGTCTCTCCCTTCCCTAAACAGTCGAGCTGCTTATCACTGAATACCATAATGCCATTTAATTCACTGACTCTGTGGAGTCTCAACACATTGACTATCAAATGTTTTGGGCCATCATTATATGTTACTTTATCCAAAGAGAATATGTTTAACAACATGCAGTCATTATGCGTTTCATCTACAGATTCATTGAGGACAAAGTCTTGCAGATATATTTTAAGAGGGATTCTACTGCGGCCAAGTACCTTCTGAGCTTTGGTTTTCTGTTCGCAGTCTCTGAGCGGGTCCTTGTCGATGGGCTGGCGTATCCTGGCAACGGTGCGGTTCTCACAGTCCTCCAGGCGCAGACGGAGGTCTTTGATCTGGGAGATGTAGACCTTACACACAGACTCGTCCTGCTCACCTGTGGATGTAGACACAGACACAGAGGCAGGTCAGAACCAGAACCATTTGGACCTCGTCCTCACCAAGCATAAGCCAGATGGGACGAGGTCTTGAGGTCTTGCTGGTCTTCCTTATCTGTTCCAGCATGAACAGATATTGATCAGTAAGTTGTCAGACGTGCATACGTTTCACTTGTGGAGCAACATCCTGATAAATGCTCAAACAAAGCATCTGGTGGCACAGGAGAACCAACGCCTGGGCACATACGCTTGACCGAAACATCTAGAATTCATCTAGAATTCACAGAATGCAGAAACAGCTCAACATCTGTTCTATGAGCGAATGCATCAAACTCATGCTGTCACTCAAAACCCTGACACTGGCAGAAAGCATCACAGTGGAGGTGAACGGCACAATTCTAGGATGAAGTGATAAAAAAAATTTGGATTTTGAACATCCCATCTGTGGTTGAAAGCATGGCCATACGCTGGTTGTGTGAACCGGAGCTTTTAGCGTATTGCTCATAGCTTAGCAGCACATAGCCCAACATGACACTCACCTTTGGGTTTAGCCACAGGGCCTAGAGGGTGAATTGACAGTTACCCAGTGTTGTTGAACTTTGACATCAACACAAATGCACAAAACGGCATTCAGAGGAAATTTGGCACCAGATGGAATTAGACTTGAGTCATACACCCCCCAAAAAAACACCATCTTCACTGGATTTAACCTCATTTTCCTCACTCCCTTTTGGGACTTACCACAGTCTCGTATTGCACCAAGTAAACTTAAAAAATATCCTTGAGGTACCTCACATAGGGCAAAAGAGAGATGTATTGAGCTGCTCACCTTTCTCCTGGGAGCGAAGCAGGTTGTCAAAGTGCTGGGTGGTCTTGGTAAAGTCCCCTTCCACCTGCATCCGGTCTGCGGGGGCAAACTGCTGGGAGTCCTGGCTGTCCCTCAGGAAGTCCTGGTAGTGCATCTCCAGGTTCCTCATCACCAGCCGGTACTCATCCACCTTCATCGTCTTGAACTGGAGGGGGACAGGGAGGGCACACCACACAATGCACTTTGATCACAGGACTTTTGTGTACAATGCAGACTTTGCTTGACAGGACCCCCCACCATGACCACATTCAATTCCACAGCCTCAGAAGCGCCTCTAATTCAATAAAACACGTCTGCTTTTTCACAACTTCTCATAAATGTACCTCTCACCACGACGTCACCGACTAAAATACATTGTCTTATCAACTGAGTGGATTTAACTAACGCTGTCAAAAAGGACCAAACCACTAACAATGAGAAATAGTGAGGTGATAAAGGCTATCTACACAGCCCTGATGCATGTCCTGATGAGACCAACCATGGTGATGTTCCAGGTGCGTATCTGCTGGATGTCCCTCATCAGATACTGCCAGGAGAGCAGGCTCTTCATGTCCACATGAACCGTCTGCCAGAACAGCAACATCTGCTGGCAGCTTCCATCCAAACTGGGGAAGTAGAGGGAATACAGTTAGCACTGATCTCTACTATCAAAATGCACAAGGCTCTAAATTCTAAATTCCCTTTGGATCAATGTGTTTGTTAAGTCACAGGTGGATTCCAACAGTAGGGATGATGTCACAGAGTAGATCTACTCAGACCTTTCAGGCTGGGCTGTTGTTACGGTTACAAGAAAAGCTAGCCTATACTTCCCAGTGACGATGTGGCTCTATTCTAGTCTATCCTGAAAGCTTCCTGGACCAGTGTGTGTGTGTGTGTGTGTGGGTGTGCGTGTCAGCATGCGCAGGAGCCTCACCTGGACACGGTGTCTACCGCCTCCTTGTTGACAGGAGGAACCAGGAAGCAGACTGAGGGGACCAGGGCCTCGTTACCAGAGCGGTTCAGAACCTTCCACTTGAAGGGCTGGGAGTTGTTGAGCAGAGCACACTCCTCCCCCTTGTGGACCGTGATCTACAGAGAGGGAGGGATGGCGTGAGCGAGAGCAACAAACGAGTCACAAGAAAGACTTTGAGAGAACGTGAGTGAGAGTGAACACTAACTGACAGATCTAGAGAGAGTGGTTGCCATGCCTACCTCCATCTGTTTGAAGTCACAGACTGCCTGGATAGGCAGCTTCCCCCTGATGGGGGCGGTGGGGTTACGAGGCTTCAGCTGGATGATGGACTTGGCTCTCTTGTTCAGGCCAGCGACATGGGTCTTCAGCTCGTTCAGCTGCTCCTTCTCCTCCTGGGAATGTGAACAGAGATAGGATATGTCTTAACTGTCTGTCCAGGGACAAGTACTAGAGTAAATGGAGGCATTTGTAGAGGTCAGCATAGAAGATCCAAAATGGCTTCTTCTTTATTTTCTTATTCTTCCATAGTGCAGCTAAGCAGACGACTAAAGGGGATTTAGTATGGAGATGTGGTCCCAAGGAGCGGTCACCCACCTGTGCGTCCTGCAGCAGGTCCTCCAGGCGGGTGGTGGTGGTGGAGCGGTCGCAGCTGTACTTCTTCTTCATGGCCTCCTGCATCTTCTTCATCCTCTCCTGAGTCTCCTTGGCGTCCGAAAAGAACTACGACACACGAGCAAAGGAATACCGGTCAATGGCGGAACTTCGCTGAAGAGGACGAGGCAGCATGGGATGCGGCGAGGGTAAGTCCGCAGACGGTTTCGGGGCCCTCGAGTTTGAAGGTTTGAAGGCCATGTACCTGATAGTAGGCTGTGTTTTCTTTGAGGTGAGCCTCGATGCAGCAACACAGCTGCAGGATCCAGCTCCACTGGGTCTGCAGGGCGGCTGTGAAGGCCTGGTGTTAGGGGGGGGGGATTCACATTGTTTAGGGTTCATGATTCTCACATTTGGGTGTCAGCATGACATGAGATTTTCCGCACCAGCATGGTGTTATGGCGCGCGGTGCCCAGACGAGGACGCTGTGATCTCACCTCCACAGTCTTCGTGCCGGGGTGTCCCTCCTTCAGGAGCTTCTCTCCGGAGGCCTGGATGTCATTGACCTTCTTCTCCCTCAGCTCCAGCTCTCGCATCAGGCCCTGTGGAGGTACCAACGGACGTCAGCTCAGTCCGCCTATCCTATCCTCGTCTACGCTAGGCTGTCCATGCTTATGCTACCCACCGAATAGCTTTCTTTCTTGGCGGTCATGTTGGTGTTGAGGTCGCTCCAGTCGTAGTTGACCTCCTCCTCCTCCTTGTCGTTCAGCCACATCAGCTCCTTGGTCGCCGCGGTGACAAAGATGTAGAGGGAGTCCAGGTTCCGGAGACGGGACTTGGAGGCGTTCTGCGAACAGCGAAGCAAAGGCCATTTTAGAGAACATTGAGGAACCGTGTGTTCAGGGATATGTTTATGAAGGCTATCTTAGACTACTAAATACAAGAAAAGCAAGCCATTAGCCTTTCTAATAGGTTTTATACTTCTTGTTTGAGCAGAAAGATCTCTCACCAGTAGCTTGGCATACTGCAGGTCCAGTTTGCTCAGGTATTCTCTGTACTTGCCCTTGCTGACTGGAGACAGCTGGTTCTGTGAAGACACAGTACACAGCATACATCAGATGGGGCACAGCTTGAGAGGACACCATGAACATGAATACCTGGACTCCGTCGGTGTTACCTCGTCAGCCTTGGCCCGTTCTATCTTGGTGCGGAAGTCCTCCACACTCTGGTGCAGGCCGCGGTGACTGCCCAGCTGGGACTCGACGGCGGGCAGGTCGGTGCCCCACTCGCCCTCTTCGATGCGTCGCTGGTTCTCCTCCACCCAGGCCAGCAGGTCCTGGGCGTAGCGCAGGGTGACATCGTCCAGTTCTGGGCGCATCTGAGGGGCAAAGGGAAGAGTTAGGGTCAGTCAGTGTGCACCCTCCAAGGCTATGGCAGTCACAGATTCATCCCTGAGTCTTATGTAGGTTGATCGAATGTGTAAAGGCGGGCAGGCAGTCGAGAAGTCTGGAGTATTTTGAGGTTAGCTCAAGGGAAAACCAATGTATCTCCCATTTATTCTAGTGTCCTAAGAGAGGACTTGAACCACGGCCTGACCGAAGCCACGTACCTTCATGGATGACTGTGTGGTCTGAGTCTGCTGAACCTGGGCGGCGGACACACTGGCCTTCAGACGCAGGTTGTAGTCGCTGCGCAGGTTCACCAGGCGCTCGTGGAGGCGGTAGACCCTGGAGGGGCAGAGAGACAGGATTTGAAATGTACAAATGGAACTGTCGTTACAGTTGTTAAAATACTCAGGATATGTAGGTGATTTAGATAGAAAAAAATGCTTATGCGGGAAAAAAACAGATTTGACAGAAAATTTGGCTCAACAGTTTAGAGCTGCTGAGGACTGAGAATCTCCTTTCACCTGCGGTACATCTGCTCGGCCTGTTGGTGGCGCCCATCCTTCAGCAGCTGCACGTCGTTGAAGAGCAGGCGGATCATGCCGTCGGCATTGTCCAGGTCTCGCTCCACCTCAGCCGTGTGCTTGGCAGGCTTGCCCGAGTTAAGGAGACGGATATCCTGGAGGGAGGGGATGGGGTGGGGTGGAGGGGAGATGAGAAGGGGAGGAAAAAAGGTGTCAGTACTGCTCAGGATGTCAAGATTTAAGTAGCGCAGATTTGAGTCACGCAGTTTCGAGCAGTGAGGTATTGAGAGGGTTGAATGAGGCCCACAGACTGACTGAGGGAATGTGTGGCGTCCTGTGAAGCTCAGGCATATGACTAGCCGTGACATGACTAACCCTCCTGTTGAGCTGATTGGGTTCATTGGGGACAATTATGCCTGTTCTAAGAGGATTGTGTTTCCCAGCTTCTCCCAGTTCCAGGTGGAGGACTCACTGTTTGCAGCAGGGTCTCCAGCCGGTTCAGCTGCTCCTCACAGTTCCCAGACTCCATCTGGACTTTGGTGACGATCCTCTGGAGACGTTCCAACCTGCGGAGGAACAGCAGAACTTCAGTGTCCGGCGTGTGACCAGCCAGCACTCACTCAATTTATATTTTATGTGTCAATAGATCACCCATGGTCCTACCTCTTGGGCCTTAACCGTACCTAGCTCCTAGCCTAGCTCACAGCAGCATTATTTTCCTATAGTGATTTAACAAACCCACTACAGTAGAGCATGTGGCAATGAATTGCCTGAATATTATGAACAAAGTAACATTAAGATATTATAAGGATCTTGGTAAATGAGCCACAAACACAATACACACCCCCACAAACAGTACACACAAACACACACAGATAAAGACCACAGAAAGACAGACTTACGATTTCCTGATACGTAGCAAATACTCTAATCTCAAGGGGTCAGTCACAAAAGCCATAATCCATAATCTCCCAGTCCTCTCTAGGGTATAATCCCAGGTACAAGAGGGGCAGTGCCTCCTCCTACAGCCAACCCCTATGAGGTGTGTCCTCGTTTAGGCTGCGTCCCTCGAGGCTAACGTCCACCCTGCTAGGTCAGCCATTCCTCTCTGCTTGCTCACTCTCGATCTCAGAACAACTCCCAGACAAAGATGTCTTATGACCAAACCTGGGACCAGCCCAGATCTTCACAAACACAAGCACACATACACACACTCTCAAATCTATATATTATACTGTACAGGATGTCGCTAATACCATTTTAAAGGATGGACCTGCTTCTTTTTGTGTTACGACATCAGGACCGGCCAGATCTGGCAATCTGTCCTCAGAGATGGTTGTGTATTCGAGAGGAAACGTGAGGACATGAGGACAGAGGCAGCAGACCTACCGATTCACAGGAAGTGAGTGACAGTGACCAGTAGAAACACTAAGCAAAGCTTCTTCTTTAAGAAACGTCTCCATTCCTATCATGCTAAGCCGTCTCAGCCCTCAATGACGGAAAAGACTTGTGTCTGACCAAGACTTAATGGAATTATATTTCTTCCTCCCAGGTTCACGTTAGGAGATGACAAAGACACGTTAACTCCTTAGGACAACCGCAGGCTTGCACCGACTTCCATGCCAACCACCAACCGCAAACCCCAACAAACTAACGCCCAACCACAGACCGTGAGAACTGTGACCAACAACAATGACCTGCTTTCCACCTATCCCCAACCAGTGTTCCTAATGACAGGGTTTCATAGAGATAACCACCAACTGTGGATGTTGCTACAGCAGACTCAGGGAACAGATGAGCACGGTCCTCCACTCACCTCTCAAACTCTACCCTGAGCAGGCGCTCTCTCTCCAGGATGGCTACGTGCAGGCGGCCCCATTCCTTCTCCACGTCGATGGGGTGGTAGCCTGGGGGGACCTTCACCTGGCCAGTGTGCACTGCACTCTGAGGACAGAACCGTCAAGAGGTGAGGAGAGGCGAGGGGAGGAGAGGACAGAGGATAATGGAAGGTGAGGGGGAGATGATAAGGGAAGAAGTAAAGAGAAACAAGGAGAAGTGAAGAGTAGAGGAGAAGAGGAGAGAAGAAAGGAGACAACCATGTAGAGGTGAGGAAAGGCCAGGGGAGGAGAGGGGAGGACAGAAAATAATGGAAGGTGAGGGGAGAATATAAGGGAAGAAGAAAAGAGAAACAAGGAGAAGTGAAGAGTAGAGGAGAAGAGAAGAGGAGAGATTAAAGGAGACGACCGTGTAGAGGTGAGGAAAGGGTAGGAGAGAAGGTGAGAGATTTACCTCAAAGGACTGGTAGATGAGCTTGGAGCGATCTTTGTCGGTCTCTTTGGCAGGGAGCTCCGTTTCTTTGAACTTCAAAAACTGACGCCACAGGATCTGAGGGGAATTCAAGTTGGAAAACGTACATTTTCCAATAGATTCGACTTCAGGCAAATAGATAAACCCCAAACCAGATGCTCGAGTTAATCTGTGATCCTCAGAATCGAACGATCCCAGTGAGAGTTTCATCATTAAAACATTTCAAAAGGTTTTGTCGTCTAAAACATCTGTCCTGAACTGGTAACAACTGTTAACTGTCACCGTTAGCTGACCAATTTATACCTCCATCATGCTAAAGATGGCTTTAACCTGATTACATTATTGCTGCATTACCATGGCCAGAATTCCCAGACACACACACACGGCCAAACACACATAGAGGCACACATAGAAGCACACACGCTCAGTTAAATGTTGTGAATTGATATTTTCAACGAGCCAAAACCCAAACTAGATTATAGTTCCAATCACAGTCAATCCTTTTGAGGTCATAAAAGCTAATGAAATAAGTCTATATCTATTGGGAAGGCCAGGGACTTGGATAACCAATATCAAGAAGCAGCAAGAAAGATAAGATTAGAATGTCACATCTGATCAACCATGCTCTGCTATCGACCAAAACTTTGAGCCAACCCACAGCTCAGCTGCAAGGCTACGCCCTGACAGGGGAGGGGCACAGGGGAGGAGCACAGGGGAGGGGCCCAAAGAGAAAGTTCCAGAAAGGATTAGTTGAGTCAGATAAAATCTTTGCCTTCAGGATCTGTTCTTCTGATCTCCAGAGACATTCCACCAATGGCTGCCCAGTCTCACACAATGTGAGCCGAAACAAGAGAACTCCGCAGTGAGAACACGCAAACAGTGTCATAACTTGATCAGGCACAGAGTTCCAGACCGCCCTGCTCTCCTAATCCCTGAAGTCTTTCAGCCATGTACAGTACATCCGCTGGCTGCGTTGACAAAACAAGTTGAATGTAAAATGCATGAATGGGTTAAGGTTGCTGTATCAGCCAGTATTTCAAAAGACACATTTGTCTTCGGTTAGATCCTTTGTCTCCCTTAATATGACCTAAAATCACTATTCTGGGTTTCCCTAATGGAAGAAATTAACAAGTGATGACAAAAGGGTTTGACCGTAATCTTGCCACTCTAATTGTTTGGTACTTATGTCTAAAAAGTCAAAACTATCATCACCACAACCACCTCATCATCACAGGGACGATGACCATCATCAACCCCATCATCATCCCCACTGCCATCATCCTCCCCATCCTCAGCGTGATGCTTCCATTCACCCACCTCTATCTCCTCGTAGGTGCCAGGGAACCTCCTCTCCTCGAAGATGATGACATGATGTCTGATCCACTGGAGCAGTAAGGTCACCAGCTCGTAGTACTCCTGCCAGCGTAGCTCCAGCTCCTGGGGCACGACAACACACGAACACCTGTGTCAGGTAGCTGACACACACACACCACCGCAGCAGGCCTGCTCGCAGAGCGAAAGAGACTCCAGAGCGTCTCTCTCCTGTCTACCAGCCTGCCCTCCATTCTAACTCCCTAACTCACACACCACACTCAGTCAATTAGGGGTCAACAGCGCTTGCCTTGTCTAAACTGACAAGCGATAGAGGGAGAGAGAGCGAGAGAGGGAGAGAGAGCGATAGAGGGAGAGAGAGAGAGAGAGAGGGGCAGAACGTCCCCTAACACACCCATCGGTGTGTGTGTAGGTGTGGTTGTTCTGTGTGTGGTTGTGTTGTGTTATAATTCTAGGCTTGGATCCTGGTCAGCTGAGGTAAACACCACAGGTTGCTAATTTCCTGTAGCCAAATGGACTATGTTGACATTCCAAGTACAGGGCATACTGAGGACATTTCATAATGATGAGCAGGTTAAGTTAAACCTTTATTTGTTATTATTTACAGGCTCTGTCAACTAACATGTAGGACTAGCAGAAAGGAGGCTTTGATAAAACAAGTCTATCTATTCCAGTTTAGCAAATGTCTTCTACTATATGTTGTTTGTGATGTATTTTCTGCTTTGTACTATTCTGTATTGTACTGTCTGCTCTATCTAGTTTAGTGATGAAGATGTGTCGTACTCACATTAGCCATCACTCCATCTTGGACGTCGGGCACGCGTGGCATGGCGTCATACAGTGATGACACGTAGGTGATGATGGACTTCTCATCGGGGTGAGCAACATCCACATCTGGAGAAGGAACCAGAGAAGAAGATGATCTTTCCACCAATAGGTGGAGAAGCACCCCCCCCACCACCACCCTCAGACTCGGGCCTCTCTGGGCCAACATTTAATGTGTTCACATCCTAATGAGAAAGACTTGGGGGTTTCAGTTGCAACGTAGGACACGGCCATCTTTTTTTTCAGGAGACAGCCACTGTCTTTGGTGATCCTTACCTTCTGGATCAAGGAGCCGGGTCACTCCAAGGTCCTTCTCGGCCACGGTGAAGGCCTGCTCCAGGTTCTCCACGTTGGTTTGACGGTACACCTTGCTCATGTCGATCAGTCTGGGCCTGGAAACACACACGCGAACAAACACAGCATTAACGGAATAGTTCGTACCCAATACATTCGTTTTACAGAGAAAGTCGAAAAGTTTCATTCGATCATACTTCCATCTTTTGAGATATAGAGTAGATATACCCTGCGATTTCCACCCCTGGAGGACAAATAAATGTTTATCTAATCTAATACACATCAACAGATCCCCTGCCGTGACTGAATTATTGTACAGAATATCTTTATAAGGTGTGTCAGCAGCCTGGGAGATTGATAAGAAGCACAGGGAGTTCATGGCTGGAGGAGAACCTGCCACCTGTCTTTCTGTCATAAATCTGAGGAGAACATCTGCCTGCTGCTTATCGTCTGGCGGCGCTGCTCGTGGCTCCCCTCAGCACACCTCACAGGAATGTGATGCACTGCAGGGCTCCAGAGACACATGCCTCATTCCAGAGCACCTGCTCTGGGACACAGGGGCTGGACAAGATTGTGAAATTATTTTCCAATTGATTGAATCAGAGTTTCTGCAGAACCAGCAGATATGTTTCACGGGAGAAGACTGTAGTTGTATGTTTGATACTGCAACAAGACTGCCAGGACTACTTTCGAAATGCTGTAACCGACAGAATTATATTTATCAATTTTAACAGTGACGTTCCAATGACAGGCTTTAGACAGGGGTCTTTAGAGAAGACAGGCTATGACAGCAAACCAACAGTGGAGAAAGAGAGAAGAGAAACTGTAAGAGCTGGTTCAAATTAGCAACCAACAAAGAAACAAGTTCTTGACACAGCACACAGCCAGGGCATGAAAGCTGACCAACACAGTTTAAATGAGTATAGAGACACTGTGCAACTCCTACAGCTGTTTGATGTGAAGGGTGGAACGGACAGCGTAGAGGTCTCCAGGGCTGGGGGCGGACAAAGCCTCCTGGCAGCGCACCTCCCGGAGAGACAGCTGCCTGGCTGGCCTGCTGGGGCTTGGAGCCTGACGTCTCCCTCCCTGGAAGCTGTAAGAGCTCCAGCCTTGGCCCACCTCCTGGTCCCCTGAGTGAGACTCGCTGCTGGAGAGGGTGCCCGGACTCTGGGAGCCCCTGCCTGAGTCCCAGGACGAGCCCTCCGAGGGCATATCCTCGCACAGCATGACCACGCGGTCCTCAACGTCACTGATCGACCCGCTCACGCTGCCCGCAAGGCTGCCACTGCGCTTCCTGTGTCTGAAACGCTTCTTCAGGCTTTGCATCATGATGGCTTATGGGAGTTAGAGTTCCTCAAGCACAAATGAATTTGGTCCTCCAAAAGTAGGTGGAAATTATACTCGTTCAGCTGACTATTCCACCTCAGGATCTCTTGCACCAGTCATTATGGCAAACACTACAGTAGATGGTTTGTGGCCAGGTTCCAGGTTCCAAAAAATTTCCTCCAAAGTCCTTTAGATGTTCGGTCAAATCTTCTCCTCAGATCATCATGTTGAAAATTGCACTGTTTCAGAGAGTTGTTGCTCTCCCTCGCCCTCCTTGAGAACAGAAGCCTCCTAGTGCCAGACCAACGCCCCTGCAGTCATCTCCTGTCACCAAAGAACCTCAAAACCTTTCATAACACCAGCTTGGGCCAGGCCTGACCAGTAACCTCAGCAAGTTCCTCAGGGGGTTTCCATGGTCTGCGGAGCGACAGCTTGCAACCGCGTGGTGATCGCAGAGGCGAGAAGCCTCACCGAGGTACAGAGGAAGGTGTGTGAGTGGTGACTGGGCGGTGCTGGAGTTAAAGCAGAGAAAGGTCCAACACCACACCCACAGCACCTTTACGTAAAACAGCCATGAAATACCCTGCCCAAGGTCCCCGGGCACACCTCCCTCTCCCTCTCTCTTTCTCTTTCTCTCTCGCTCTCCCAATTTCCCGCTCTCTCTCTCTCTCTCTCTCCCTCTTTCCCCCTCCCTCCCTCTCTCTCTCTGTCTCGCTCTCTCTCTCTCTCTCTATTCCTCTCTCCCTCTCTATCTCTCTACTCCTCTCTCTCTCCCTCTCTCTCTCTGTCTCACGGCGTTGCAGGTACATGCTCAGGTTGAGCATAACCATCCCCTGCAGGCATCTCTTTATCCCTCTCCTTAATGACAGTAACAGGAACCGCACCTCCATGCCAAAGTATTTATCTCTGCAGCAACGGTTCACTTTTTCTCACCATCTCTCTTTTGATTTCAGTTCTTGTCACTCTTACTTTTTAACACTTTTACAAACCAGGTCTTCAGTATGTCTCCTTGGAGCAGAAATAAGGGGCAACTACAGTGCTCCAGAAGAATATACAGCCCCTGCAGAAACCCCCTCGATGCGTTCATTTCCATCATATTTGTGCAGATGAAAACAGTATCAACTCAGCATGTCGCAACAAGCTCACCCTCCAACAGCTCGTTTGTCATTTGGAAGTTTGCCCTAATCTGCTGAGCAACACACAGACCCGCAGGACAGCGATGTGTGGGAACAAGCCCCTGCATAGCTGTGTCTCCCAGTGAGACCGAGGAAAGACATTACCACGTATCTGGTGCACCCACAACATGCATTACACATGTAGCATCCATATTGAACTGATGTAACTGGTGCACCCACTGTGTTCGGCGTAAAGGCGGAGGTGTTTCGAGGGTGTTCAGGTGCTACTCACTGGTGTTTGTGTATGACGGCGTTGAACAGCTTGCCGTCCCTCCAGGAGGTGGTGAAGTTGTCGCAGCGTATCCCCTGGTAACCCTCGGTCATCCTCTGAGACCACAGCAGCAGCTTCTCCTTGGCCGTCATGTCTTCCGACTGGCCGTTGACCTGGATGTCCGAGATCTGGGGTGGGGTCAGAGGTCGAGGGTTAGACCATGGAAGTTGCCTTCGCAGTGGAGGATTATGGGGGATGATGACAGGAGGAGGATGTAGAGTGAATGGTTTTAGGCTATTAGGATACAGGTGTAGGTAAATTACAGAAATGTATGTAGAGAGTATGGGAGACCGGGTATTGTAGTGACATAATACTCATGTCAATTTGTAATTCAATTTCTCAGAGGTTATATAGTGACACTGTATTCAAAAAAAAAAATACACCATATGTCCTTTACCTCTCGGTGTGATTTATAATGTAACCCAAAAAGTGCTGTATGTTCCAACAATACCCAGTTTCCCTTACAGAAGTAACCTAAGTAAAACATCTGATGAAAAGGATGAGAGTTTAATTAGGGAAAATATAGAATCAGTGAGAATCAGTCTCGTCAGTGTGTGAGTGTGCGTGCCACACCCTGCACTCTGAGGACATAATGGCTGAATGACTCACCGGCCACCACCCTCCTTTTTCAGTTATTTTGTGAAATAGGAGACGCACCCTCCCTCTTTCTCTCTCTCTTAGTCCCTCTCTCTCTCTCTCTCTCTCTATCCTTCTTTTCTATCTTAATATTCACAGAAACATAATGGTCATTTCTAGGAGCAGCAGTCTCATGTGACTGAGAGGTGCAGGGTGTTGGGAGTCTCCATAAAAAGCTCCTTTATGAGACAATGCTAAGTGAAGCAGAGACCACAGCCCTAACCACAGCCCTAACCACAGCCCTAACCACAGCCCTCTCTGAGGTAAAATAGCTCACTTCAAATTGGCCACTTTTTTGGAACTGGTTGATTGGTGTCACCGGCACTAAGCTGAACCCAACTACTATATAAAACTATATATAGTACAACTATAGCTCACTATATTTTACTGCCCAAAGGTCAATTTTGGCAATACGAGAAAATCTCATATCATGAGTTTCAAAGGGATTATTGAGATTGAGATCGGTTGACATCGCAGTTGATGGGAGTTGATTGGCTGAGATCCAGGAAGAGGTGGCGGCATAGTCAAATGAAATGCAACACTGACAGAAACGGACACCTGGAAGTGAAGAATGATGGTCCATATCAGCCCCAGGGTCAGCTTGGGGTTACCATCGGCGATGTCATCGTTCCGGATGTTCACCAGCTTGACCTGTGATTGGACGAGACAAAGAAAACCCTCCGTTAGATTTGTCCTCTGAGATCCTTTAGATCAGGGGTGTCCAATCCTGGTCCTCGAGGGCCGCTGTCCTGAAGGTTTTAGATGTTTCCCTGCTCTAGCACACCTCCACAGAGCACCCTTCATTAGAATCAGGTGTGCTGGAGCAGGGAAACATCTAAAACCTTCAGGACAGCAGCCCTTGAGGACCAGGATTGGACACCCCTGCTTTAGATACTATTGGTTGTCTAATTTTAACATACATTTTAACACAAGATTACATTTTTAAGAATAGAATAACGATTCAAGTCACGATCGACGCCTGCTAAATATTGTCTTCAAGTGACAAGATGGAGAACATCATTTGAATCAGCATCTGATCCAGCCGAGAACCTGATGTGTTCTGTTGCTGAGCATGTCTGCCCCCTCTTACCTGCCGGTGCCTGAGGAAGTCCAGAGCGATCTGAACATTCTGCAGCTTGTGGAAGCGCATCCGGCCTTTTTCTCTGGGCTGCAGGGGACGGAGAGAGAGAGGGAGAGAGAGAGAGGTTAGAAACTAACGCAGAGAGAGCATCTCAGATGGTCCCTCCTGATGGTCCAGGGCTGGAGATGAATGAGGGGACTAGTTAGACAAGCAGACAGGACTGACTGTGTTCTCCCATTTAACGCTATCCAACACGACCACAAGGAAGAATCCATATTACACCATCAATATTATCCATAGAATGATATATGGGGGAAAATGACGGGGACGATCAAAACCAAGCAATAAAGCTGAGTTAAATGCCTGTATAATTGCTTCTTTCATTAAGTTCCCTAGAGGCTGGGCACAGCTGTACAGAGGCAACACAACAGATAACAGGAAATCAAACAAGGAAAGGAAACATCCTAAAGCTGCAAACCAGGAAGTGACATCATGCAGAGCCGAGCCAATGGGAGAGAATGGGGTTGGGGGAGGGGGGTGACCCAGGTCACATGAAATAGATGAAGCCGGAAAGTTAAAACGACCCAACTCACCAAACGCAAATTCCTGGCCACGTCTCGCTCCCTCGGCTAGCCCCCGCAAGAGCAGTGCAAAGAGAGGAGTCAGGGGCCAGAGGGTAAAGGTCAAAGGTCACAGGAGAGAGGGAGAGGAAGGGGATGGAGAGGGCAAGAGACAGAGAGGAGAGGAATAGGAAGACAGAAAAAGAATAAAAAGGAAAGGAGTGGGACGGAGAGAGAAGGTGATGACACACAGCATGGTGGCAGAGGGGAAAAGAGAGGTCAAAGGGGAAGGAGAGAACAAGGATTGAAAACACACCATTCAGGGCGAGAGACAGAGAGAGAGAAGAGCAGAGAAGCCATCGTGGGTTAATGTGTTAGAGGCACCAGAGAGAGAGAGGCTGAGGCTGAAGCTGAGAGAGGCTGAGGAGTGATGAGCCAGCAAAGAGCAAAGCTGCAACGGTTGAAATTCCAGGGCGGTTGTTTTTGTGGAAGTATTAACAATCCTGTTTTTAAACAGGAGTAGTGGGGAATTCTTAATGAGTCCAAATTATTGTGTGGCCAATAGGGTCTACTTAGTGTGGTCAGCTGGTAGGGCAGTCAGTATAGTGTGGTCAGCTTAGTAGGGTCAAATTAGTGTGGTCAGAAGATTTATAGGGGCAACCTAGACAGCCCTACTTGAACTAGGTGTGATATAGTTGGTTGATACCTCGAAAAAGGCATGTCTGGATTTACATTTTGGCATGAGATAACGTGGCTACAGGGAAGTCATTCCAATGTGAATTTGATTTAGGAGTTTTTTGTGAGTGGGTGTGTTTCTGTGTGTGTGTGTGTGTGTGTAGCCGGGAGTGTGTGTATTACTGTATGCATTGGAATGGGGTTCGAGGAGGGAGCTGGACTGGTAGGTTGATAGCACGCAGAGGCATAGCTCAGTCCATTCACCAATCAAACGCCAGGGTCAGAGTCAAGGGAAAGAGGTCAAAGGTCACTCACCAGAGTCTCCCCGGAGAGGACCTCCAGCAGAGAGATCAGGTTGTGTCCATCTCTCAGGTCCTCATACAGGTCAGTCACATGGCGCTGTGCCTGGGGACAAACAAGAGGGACATTTGATTATTATAAAAGTTCATTACTATGATTTCACATAAATAACTGTCAGTCCCCAACGCTTCTCTTTAGCTCCCTCCTCGACCCTCTCCCTCCCTCCCTCCCTCCCCCTCCCGCCCTGTCTATCACCTGCCAATCTCTCTCCTTCCCTCTCTCTCCCCTTCCCTCCCTCTAACTCCCTCCCCCTCCCCTAGAACTTTCTCTGTGGGTACATCAGTGGATCCAGGGCATGTATGCATGTCGTCCTGCAGCCAGAACGCCTGCTCCTCACCTGTCCGTTCTGAGACACCCGGTGTCATAACAGCCCCTGGCAGCTACAGCCTCGGCTCACACACTGGTTGGAACTGGCAGAGACAACATAACCCCTCTCCGTACGAAGGCTTCTCCTCTATTTCTTTCGCTCTTTCTCCCTCTATCATTCATCTTCAGCTCATTTCAAGTGCTTTATGGACTTGTTGAAAAATAGTGGCAACGAAAACATTCCGTTCAAGCAGGTCAACGTGCAGCTTCACCCCCCCCCTCTCTCTCTCTCTCTCTCTTTCTCTCCCTGTTTCCCCCTCTCTGTCTCCCTGCCAACCTCATACTCTTCACTCTGCTTCTCTCACACACAAAAACACAGACATGCAAAAAAACACATGCACTGGCAACTGCAAAACAAAGGAAACTCCAGTCACGTAAAATCCCTATAAACAGAGTATATATCAGCACCAGGGTGAGGCTGTTTCAGTGGCCTGCTACGTTACTTTAAATATAAATTAGCGGTGTCAGCAACACAAAACACAGGATGAGGGGGGGATGGTGAAGGAATAAAGGAATGGAAACAGCAACAGTGAACGGAGGAAAGAGAGAGCTTTGTGTGTGCGTTTCTGTATGTGTGCGAGTGCGTGGGTGTGTGTGTTTACATATGTGTGTGTGAATGGGGGGGGGGGGGGGGATGCTGGGGAGTGGATTTCATGCGTCTGAGCCTGAGAGCTCTGAAGGATTCTCTTTCTCATGAGCAGTACCTACCGGAGCTCTCCAATGCTGGGCGTAGGGAGAGCAAGGGAGGAGATGGAGAGAATAACAGAGAGAAAAGGAGAGAGAGAGAGAGAGAGAGATGAAGAAGAAAACACAGTGACCACAGGGCATGATGTTTAGGTTAGAGAAGAAACTGAAATGAGCACAACAAGAGAATTACAAGCCTGGAAGATGAATGAATCGTTAGCGGAGGTCTCAAAGGCGTATGGTTTAGTCGGTGATGTGTGTTTATGTCCACAGTAGAGATGGAAGGGTTGGTTCACATTAACAGAAGCCGCCACTCCTCCTGGTGTATGACTTCATATTTCCCCTAACAGCTGCAACACTATCTGGTTGGTTCTAGCAGCACTCACCGCCCACCCCCCACCCTGAGCTCAACTGTCTGCCTAAATCCAACAGGAGCCTTCTGCAGTGAGGGTTATGGCCACTAGGGGTCCCTGTTCCTCCACAGGCAGGTTCCTTCCGTGGGTGTGGGCTGACTAGAGGCTCTTTCCAGCACCTCTATCTGTTTCAACACATATTGAGGAGCCGTCTGTCAACAAGACTCCATAGTTGCCTGCAGTGCAGCCAGGCTAGTCATGGACACATTGTTACTGCTGACAGTGATTGTTAAAGGATGGATGATCACCTCACAGTCAAGTAGGCCGCCCCGTGTTTATGAAGTGTGTGTGCTTGTGCGCGAGTGTCGCTCCTCAAGGTTAAAACCGTTAGGCTCAGTCAACACAACGACTGATCAACATTTTCTTGTCACTCTGACCCACACTTCATCCAAATAAACACGCACATGTACGCACACTGTAAAACATGTGCTTTTAAGTGTGTGATTCTGTATAACAAAAGCATGCACATTAGGCTATACATTGCTTTTCAGCAAGTTACAGTTCTGTGACCGTGTCTACCCCATTTATGGATAACGAACGCTTCAGGCAAGTCGATCTACCTCTACAGAAAAGTCGTAACTTTGTCAAAATGGAAGGCGCCTCTCCCCTCCACACCTACATTTACTTTTAATCATTTAGCAAATGCTCTTATCCAGAGCGACTTACAGCAAGTACAGGGACATTTCCCTGAGGCAAGTAGGGTGAAGCGCCTTGCCCAAAGACACAACGTCACGTTGGCAGGGCAGGGATTCAAACTCGTAACCTTCTGATTACCGGCCCGTTTCCCTCACCACTTGACTCCCCTCCAGAACTACCCCTGGACTTCCTGACAAGAGAAGATTCACGATGAGCTGGGAACCTCTCTGGAGAGACAGGCTTTTACATCACCCCACCCTCTTAGAACTCATATGACTGAACTTGTAGGCTGTGTTAATAACATGATATCTCAGTGGGAGATCTCTAAATACAGACTCACAGAGATGGCTCAGCACATGTGCTACTGTTGCCCCCCTCCCCCACCCCCCCCCCTCCCACCAGGCCCAGTACCCAGCCAGCAGAACCAGCCTCAGAGGAGATCTAAGCACACCCAGATGTCTGTGACTCACTCCTCATCACACGTTCACAGAAAAACTCTTGTAGAAAAGGGAGCTTGTGTTATATCAGGACCGGAGCATGTTAGCAAGGCACATCATGGAAATGAAAACAATTTGGGGGTTTTGTGTGGGCCTTCGTGTTTCCAACCCCCCCCCCCCCTCTCTCTCTCTTTTTCCATGTGAAAGGAACTAGTTTCCTTCTTCTAAGAGAGACTGGGTCTTCCGGAGGCCTCGGACCTGTTCAGGCTCGGGTACGAGGGGCTGTTAGTCAGAGGTAGAGTGACAGCAGCCAGGGAATTTATAAATGTAGTCTGTCAAGGGGGTCATTTCTCATTTTTAATGAGAAACTCCCGAAGGGCCATGTTCAATATTCTACCTCCACCCAACTCACACGTCAAACCTCCCATTCAGCCTTCATGTCCCCCCCGCCACCCCCACCTCTCTTTTTGGTGCCCCTGGCCGATGGAGCAGAGGCTCTGCGGCCCCACGTTTGGGATGGAAGGAGGTGAGGTAAGTGAGAGGAGGGGAGTGACAACCGTGAGTTTATAAAGTCCTTCAGACTAGCCAAAGTGGATGGCCTGAACTGCTACTGCTACTCTTGCTACCTGCAAGTCCTAGTCTACAGAAATAACGCTGACTTTCATCTGGAATCAGGACAGAAAAATAAATAAACATGTCGCCAGCAACGTCACAGTAAAGGCCACACATCAGCCGTTTCAGTAATTACAGCCAGAGGGATCTTGGGAGCTGAATGTCAAGGTTTGGCCAAAGTCTAAATTGTAACCATCAAACAACACACAGCCAAGCCTTCTGTGGTTAAGGGGCCAGTATGAACGATGATTCACAGTAGAAACATTTAAAATCTGCCTGCATGAACAATCTGGTGCTTTACCAGCTTCTGTGGTCAAAATAGAAACCAGAAAACCACTTGGCCATTTGGTTAATTGTACCTGACTGTTATAGAAGGCATTGATTGAAATGATATTGACTTGTGTGATATTGATTCACATGTGCAAGTACAGGTTATCAGGTAGACTGATGGAGACCTTACCTTTATCAGGTGTTTGTTCACCCATTTGGTGAAGGTCTTCTTCTGGACTCTATCCCGTTCATCTGGAAAACACAACACAGATAGGAGGGCGTCAGACGGAGAGAAGAAGATTATCCCTCATTAGTCCCACAGTTGGGACATTTTGCAGGCACACTCATGTTCATTAGCCGGGAATCAAACCCCCACTGGGAATCAAACCGAGGCCCAATGGATGGTAGGCTAGAAACCTACCACTGAACTACAGCTGCTGCCCTAGAGAGAGAGAGGGCAGATGAAGTAAGAGGGCAGGATGGAAGAGGACAGGAGGTTGATGGGACGAGGAGGCCAGAGAGGATACATATCCAGTCTAAAGGTAAATTACGAATTGCAATTACGAATGACCAGTTTCAACGACCAATTAACTCTTGCTAGATGTATGACTATGTTAAGCCTGTGTTCTACACCTTTCTTTCACCAGCCATTTATGGAGGAGAGGATCCCTCACTGAATTGCTCCTCCCAAGGTTTCTCCAATTTCTTTCTCCCAAGCGAGTTTTTCTGGGAGTTTTTCCTTGTCTTTCTTGAGGGTTTAGATTGGTTGAGGGCAGTTATATGGGCATATATGAAGCCCTTATAAAACCACGTAACGGACACAGTAAAGCAATCCACGACTGTTTGATTTGGTTGTCTGTAACTAAGACGATGTATCACCTGGTGTCATTACACTTCTTATAGACAGTGTGTTAGAAGTGTGTGTCTGGGGGTGTAAGTTCTGTCTGGTGAATGAGTGACTCAAGTGACATTCGGATATATAGTTAGGTAGTCATAGACTCAGGAGACTCCTAGTTTCTGGAAGGGCACACTGCACTGTTATAACAGTATTTTCCGTTAGATAATGTTTCCGATACACCAAAATGTCATTAAGTCAATTATTTAAACTAACAAAGTCATCAAACAAACAGTAGCCAGACCGCACCTGAAACATGATCAAGCTAATTATGAAAAAACATCAATTACTAATTGCGAATTAGATGGTGTTCCCCTGTTGAAGGATCCAGAACATCTCAGCCTTATGA
This sequence comes from Protosalanx chinensis, assembly GCA_030340685.1. NCBI lineage: Eukaryota > Metazoa > Chordata > Actinopteri > Osmeriformes > Salangidae > Protosalanx > Protosalanx chinensis. The sequence continues at coordinate 14,640,206 of CM059322.1, read as the reverse complement.
TGTTGTGACACACCTGGAAAACCCCCTGTAGGTGTCCTGGAACATCCAGTCATTATCCCCAGCTCCCAGACAGTACCTCACACTGTCTAGTCTCTGCAGGCCCCACATCTGTGGCTTTGTCAGAGGTTACCACCTTGACTGAACTGATGTCCTGATCTTCAGTTATCATTGGTTACATGGTTGTATGGTTGTATCAACAACACTCAACATCACCATGTAAACACAACGTTCACTCACGGACGATGACAACCATATCAAGTCTCACTGTACAACAAAGACAAGAGTATGAGACAGTTCTAATCCCAGTCAAAATGTGATTCCCTAGGAGAGGTCCCTCCCTTTCATGAAGATTGGTGACTCATTCGCTTAAGTGCCAAGGATGAGCCAGCCTTTTTTCTGAAACGCTTCTCATCCCATTAACAAGCTAACCTAACGGTGATCAGGTCTCCATGGAGCTCCTCCCAGCCATTACGGCTGAAGTACGGACCTGCTGAATCACGTCTGACAGCTATGCTAACGCTAACGTCACCAAACCCTCATGCTAGGCTCACAATGCTAACGCTTTAACACATACATGCCCTGAGGCTACGCTTTGTTTTCCCAGGTGGGCGTTGTCAAGACGGACCGCGTCAGAAGGGCGGCGTTGTCGCGGAAACAGGGAGGTTTGTTTTGGAGACTGTTCAAACTTTGACCCCCTGGTTTTGTCTGTGAACTGAAGTCGAACTGCAACCCGGACTCCCCTCACCACTCCCCTCACCTCTTCCTTTCCTGAGGGTGAAAGGTCACACCCAAGGCAGAGCTGCTGATTGTCTGACTGGTAAAAACAAATTGCTGTATTTCCCTAACGATGGGCCCCATGTCTCCACCTCCGTAACCCTCTTAAACGTTGACCTCTGGTCATTCAACACTAGAGACCTGAAAACACATGAGACTCAAACGGCTGCAATTAGAGAGCTTTCAGAGAAAAACACGGGATTGGGAACGCAGGGAATTGTGAAAGGCTGTGAAAGTACAGCAGAAACTACAGTATCAGGTGTCAGGCAAATGTCACGCAAACACAAACTGGTTTGGATGGAGAGATCCACCACTCCGGGGTCTGGCTAGAACCAGTGTTCTCTGTAGAACTCCTGCTGCATACATCAATAAAGCTGTCGTACTGATCTGTACCTGCACAATACAAAAAAAAACACAGGATTGAAAAAGGGCGGACAAAGTTCCGTCTTCAACGCCCCGCAGCTAGTTAGGTCCTTGATGAGCCTTTGAGCCTTTCAATGCAGGACAAATAACTTGTTTCTGGACATCTAAGGCTTGGACCGTTAGTCACCCACTCTGTAAATACCTCCTTTGCTTTTAATCCCTCCACTGGATATGACTTTTATACGAATGGAGATAACATGGGTGTGACACATTATTTGTCAGATATCTAAATTGTGTAACTCACATAACCTTGAAACATGCAGTTCCATGAACTGTTGATAGATAAACATCAATGTTTTAGACTCTGAAGTGAATCGGGTCTTCCTGACCAATCAGATCAGAGAGAACCGTCTGGAAGAGGCGGAACATTCTCCTGTGGGCACCAAAAGCTTCCTGGATCTCTTTCACCTCTTTACGTTCAACCTTGGACAAATAAAGGTTCAATAGCAAATGCTAAAATCTCTTGAAAGGACAACAGTGAGAACAACACAACCTTAGCGGAGACACGTATCCTCATTCGGATCCAGCCACCTAAAGACATATGGACCTTTGCCTGTCAGCCTTTTTCCAGTTAGACAGTTCCAGGGACATGAAAGGCATCTTTAAACCCAACCCACCACCAGGCCACAGCCCTGAACCTCAGTAAAGGCTTAGAACAGCAAAGAACCTGAAACTCATCCAAACCTGAAATTACAGCACATCCAAAAACCTCTTTCTCAGAGAGAACTTCCTACACTCCCTCTCACACAAACAGCAAACAGAAAAACACCACCTCACAAGCTCGACAATCAACCAAACTAAATATGCAGCATCGCACGTAAACCCTGAATGCGGAGCTGCCAATTTGTGGCAAGTGAAATCCCTCAGTCCCGCTGCTTCGATGTGTGGTGTTGCTGTCATACAGATACCTTTCCTGCCATCCATGGCCTTGAGCATGCCCTGGTAGTAGCCATCATCTGAGGAGACTCTGTCTCTGCCCGCACTGCCTGACGAACTGTTCCTGTACCTCTCCATGCTGCCTGGCTGAGCGGCCTTTCAATGAAGGATAATCTTCTATGGGTTTTTTTAATCCAGTGAGTGCTCCCAGTTTCCAGACAGTCTCCAGTAGCTACTGTAATCTCTCTCTGACTCTCTCTCTCTCTGGGTCTTCCCAGGTCTCTTCAGAAAGTTCTCTAGTCCTCTAGTTTTCTCCAGTCAGAACATGCAGTCTTGTGGCTAGGATCCAGTCAGCACTTTAGAACTATGATTTCTCCTGTTTTCTTTCTCTCTTTCTTTCACTCTCTCCTGCTGTCTGTCTCTCCTTCTCAGTGCTGTGCCGTTATTTTCTTCTCTCTTTCCTTTCCCTCCTCTTTTCTCCTTGTGGGTGCCTGTGGGTGAGAGTCTGGGCCTGTCCTGGTGTGTGTGTGTCTGTCTGCCCGTATGTGTGTTGGCTGTCTGTGAGTTAGGAGGACATTGTGGAACTAGCACTAGACCACGCCCCTTCCTCTGCCCTGTCATATCAGTGGGTGCAGAGGATGGGGGAGGAGACAGGAGGAGTCATCAGGGGGGAAGGTGTGGCGACCACTGTCACCGCCGTGACGTTCAAACCACTCCTGTACGCATGCTCACTTTCTCCCTCTCTCTCCCCCACACACACACACACACCTGTGTTTAATCATTACTTAGTCATGAAAATCCCTAGAAAAAAAATATGTCACTCAGGATGAGGATACAGAGGTGTATGAGGCAAGACATGGTGTCCTTTCACCCCTCGAGGTGAGGGAAGTAACTTGGAAATGTTCTTTGACCTCTCACAGCACCCACCTGCTCCAGGCCACCAACAACTTCACAAACAGACATACAGTCCAGGATTTTCTCCAGAATTCTCCCATCTAAGGCCCAGAAACATGCTCCCTAACAATCCCATCTCTGTATCCCTCCAAAACACAGACACCTCTGGCTTCAACGATGAGCATTCAGAGCGTGAAAGATGTTACAGAGAGTTACAGAAAGCCTCAAGTGTCACATGCCAGGGAAATAGCTCCTTAATACCCAGCCCTTTGGTTCTGGTCATATCTGAACTAGAACACATCACTCCTCCCTGCCCATCCCCTGAAACAGAGAACATTAGCTCTTCAGGGTGTTGCTCCACAGAATCACACACTACCTGTATGAACATGAAACACTGCTGTCCAAGTGTGCTTGGTGTGTGTTGGTTTTGCGTGTGTGTTTACATTATCGCCAGCCTAGTTTACTAATGTGCAGACACGCCTTAAATAATAGCTTTTTGTCGTTCTATTCGATGTTGAGGCAGGCAGAGGTATGAAGGAGTGGCAGGGGTAGACCACGCTGATTTCAGCCAGGTAAAACACAACGTTATCCAACCTGGATTAGAAACACATCAATATATCAACACCTCACTGATCCTTTTTAGCACTGAGGAGGAACTGTTCACACTAGGCATGATGGGAAGGGACTGTAATTGCAATCAGTTACTAAGCAATGAAAACTGAAAGAGATCAGAATTGAATATTTGATTTCAACTGAAAGGAATGGAGTGTGTTATATATGCTGTACACAGAGAGGAGCGAGGAATTTAAGAGAGAGGGGGAGGGGAAGAGAGAGAGAGGGAGAGAGAAGGAGAGAAAAAAAGAGAGAGAGGGAGAGAGAAGGAAAGAAAGAGAGAAAACGGCTATGTGAGAGAGAGCTATCATTAAGGTCAGAACATGCTCATTACTCCACTCCCTCCTGTGAGATTTCTGCTCATGGTTTTTCAAGGCCTAGCCTTAACTCAAGCCATAACTTTAGCCCTCACTATCCCCTACTCTTTGCCTAACACTTTCACTAACGCTATTCTTAAATCCAGCCTAATCTCTTGCCCTAACTCGCCCAAACTCTAGTTCCTCCTCTAGGTATAGCTAGCATTAGCTTTGGCCCTTCATTTAGCCCTGAGCCTTCCAGCGCTGAATGCGACACATTACTTCCCTACAAAGACAATGCTGTAGCTTTTCTGGTGCCTAGAAGGTGTGGGTATGCATCGACTGGCAGACCATTATGGAACTCATGGGGGGGGGGGGGGGGGGGGAGGGGAGGGGTCTGCCTCAGGGCTTGGAAAGAGACACCAGTAAAACATTTTTTATCATTTCAAAGAGTTGGAGTTGAAAAAAGACCTGACGCGTCAATATCTCTGTCAAGCTCCATTCAGGTCATACAATGACGTCTGCTTCAAACACCAGTCCACTGCTGTCCCTGACCCGAGCAGAGGATTTAATGGACAGGCATGAACACAACCTATAATCAATAATAATTAACCTCATTTCCTGCACACCTTATCAGTGAACATTCCTACAACTGTAAACATTTACAGTTTACAGTAAACATACACAACGGTAGGCTTTTACAGTCTGGAGGACAGGGTGACCACGGTGGCACCCCCACCTTGGATAACACATACACTACATAGCCACACCCCCACTATCTCCCTGTGGTGCTGCTGAGGGTCAAAGGGCAGACGCATCCTATTTCACAGTCCTGGACACCTGACAAAATGTAAACAAGGATATGAAAGGAGAGAAGCATCCGTCAGCCTGGGTTTTCACAGTACGGTCGGTTGAGAGATAAAGGTGTTTTAAGAAGAGGGCACACACCCTTCATACCTGCGCAGGGCGTAGCCGCACACACGCACTCGAAGATTCAGGATATTATTCCTTCGAGTTACCTGAGAACGCCCCCTACCACCTACGAGTGGGAGCGTGTTCTGGTGCCACACCCTGCAGGGATTGGAATGTTAATAAAACCAGCAGCGAGCAAAGCAGGACGCTCCCTCAACACGCCCTGCCTTTGACTGGGAGAGGAGGAGGAGGAGGAGCAGAACAGGGAGGAGGAGACGGAGGTAGACCGGGTAGATCCGGAGGAGGGGAAAGAGACGGTGCAGCAGGAAAACAAGTAGGAGAATGGATAGGAGAGAAGGGGAGCATCTGCTGTATCCACCTACTTCGTATCTGTTTACTAAAGAATACCGGCCGGCTCATACAACCTCTTATCTCTTCTGGATCTGTGTTCAAATGTTACCCTGTGAATTAGCCCAGAGATAAAGCTTTAAGCCAGATATAACTCCATCCTTATAGGACAGCCCAGCTTAACTCTTGACAGCTGCCTGCCAAAATAACTAACTGGTCTGGTCCCAGGAAACCCCCATCTACACCTCTCTCTCTCTCTCTCTCTCCCTCTATGTATCTTGCTATATATCTATAACCTCTAATTCCCTTTCTATATCTCTTTATGCATTCACCTATCCAGGTAATACAGGCCTTGTCTCCATCTGCTGGTAAGATACACAAACAGCACACATTCAACGTGCCATTCAGCTCTGCAAATACCCCAGTGACTCAATGTGCACAAGGAGCGTTACTTCTAAAAATCTCCACCCCAACCGTCACATTATATTATGGGATGTTTCCAGCTCTAACTAAGGGTCTGACTGTGTGGCGATTCAGTTACAGACCAGAAGTTTGAATGTGGAAAGTAAAAAGGGGAAGTTGAGCGTGCCGGTTGCCGTGGTGACGTTTTCCAAACACACGGTAGTATTGCCGGTGGTGGGTAACGTCTTCCTGACTCAGATCTGTATTAATAGAATGTGGAGTAGGGAGAGTGGGGGTGTTGGGGGGGGGGGGGGGCGGTGGAACGTTCTCCACTCTGCAGAGAACAGCCCGGAAAAAGAACAGACTGAGTTTTGAACACTAGGTGGCAACAAATCACAGTGCCAAAAAGGACCGGGACACTGAACGTAATGATTATTATAAAACAGTACCAAACCTGGCCTAATGTTCACACTGAACATTCTTTGCCTTTAGGGGCATCTGTGCAACAGAGCTTTAGTCTACTAAGATAAACAGGACCGAAAAAACTCCATAATGATGTGGTTGGAGGCTGCTTTTAATCAGTTGTCCCGTCTAAATAGAGGATAGCTTATCAATCACGTTCATACTCATTCACACCTGTAACAACAGGAGATCAGTAAGCCCTTTGATCAGAACAGGATGGATCTGACCACAGGGTCTGCAGGACCTGTAATTGTCTATCTGAATGGTTTTCTAATCGGACAGGAAATGACTACACCTGGGTGAGCTAACCTCAGAGCACACACACGCTGATGTGTGTAAAGTACACACACCCTTCCGTCCACTCACTCAAACACACACACACGCACAAGCACACACACACACTGAGGTGTATAAAGTACACACACCCATCCGTCCACTCCCCCATACACACACACACACACGCACGCACAAGCACACACACGCACAAGCACACACACATGCATGTGCATTACTACAAGACAAGTAACAGATCCTCTCCCATTAACAGAACCTTATCAAGTCTGAGCTGGTTGATGAGTAAACTGGGGCAATCATTGTGTTAGTGTGATTCACAAGACCCCACCCATTGTAAAGGCCTGCCAAGGCCATTGATGGCAGTAATTCTCGAGAGAGTGTAAGTGCTTTTTCAGCCTTCCACCAACATTCATAAAAGGCCATAAAATGGACAGAGAACAGCTGGAAGGAATCACCAGTACATCCGCTGTGGGATGAATGAGAGCCTGCATGACAAATACACGCGCACACAGCGTTTAATGCTCGAGAAGACTTTCCATAAGAACATTTATCAACTTTAGGTAATGAAAAATATAAAAACAGAAATAATTTCCTACGTTTTTTGGTACTTTTTTGGGGGGTTTGTTCGTTTGTTTTTACCATTAAATTAAATTACATTTCACATTTACATTTGAGCAACAACTCTTAAAAACATGTCCTTAAGAAAAGCGCGCCACACGGCAGCCACAAGATGACGGCTTTGGAAACGCCTCCAAACTCACACACTCCTCCCATTCACACTCACCTGCACAGCACATCTTACTGTACAAATATCTACTTCGTTCTCCGTAGTTTATCTCGTTCAAATAATCCCCTCGTTCGTAAATCATTCCGAACGTTCGGTATTGCACAGCGGCTCCGGTAAGGGAATCTTCTTGACTTTCCTCCGCTCTCATGTTGCCGGAGAGCTGTCACCTTCCTACCGCTGTCACCTTCCTGCACTATCGCTCTTCGCACCAGCTGCAGCGATAATACATCAACAATAAAAAGACGAGCCGTTTTTTTTTACTTTACTAGTACTGTACCAGTAATTAGACCCAGCCCCATTCATTCATTTTGAAACCATCCACTTGTAGCCAATTTGATAACTTTCCTTCGTTTTCAAATGTGCAGCACTTTGATCTGCTGTCAAAGATTAGAATAGCCTCAATTGGTATTGATCTGTGATGATAGCATAAGGTGCTAAATGTTTTCAAATGACATACATCATCACGTGTGTGAAAGTGTCAGTTCACGGAGGTGGAACAATTCCGATATAACATCCCAGTGAAATCGTGAACCTGTCTCAACGGTTTTAAAGACACCCTTGGGTGACAGGTTTAGTCCCCCATATATCATATATAAGTGAAGAAAGTCAAAAACATGTACGTCTCCTGAGGCTCCTGAAGACCAAGTGTCTGACTGTTATTACATATTCAGCATTCCATGAGTGTGTTTCTGGCATAGCTCTTATCCTCCATAAGACACCCGTACACACACACACACACGCACACACGCACACACACACACAACACCATCATAATCATACTTCGATCCAATTTACATTTGCATGAGGTGTTCCATCCCATTTGTATTTGCATCAGGCTTTGCACAAAAGCTTGTTTTGATCATAACAAGCCCATGACATTCTCAAAAGGAGAGAAAGGCAGTGTTCCTCCACACTTTCTGGAAGACTGTCTGTCGCCTGCTTGCCCAACCCACCCCCCCCCCCTCCCCGTCCCCCGGGGAAAGTACAGTGGAAACATGAATAGACAGTTATGGTGCAGGGAGGTCAAGAGGATTGGGGATATTAGGAATGTTCTGTTTGGGAAGACAGAAGGTCTCTGGCGGTCTCGGCAGGAGGTTTGTCCACGAAGGGAACCCAGCATTCCCACAGCGTAGGAACCACACAGGACCATCCATCCGAGAACATGTCTGCACGGCTGGGTTCCATGGCTGATTAGAAAGCAGGGGCCAAGAGGAGTTGAGGGGAGTTAAGGGGCTAGCACCTCGGGGTAGGGGGCTAGATGGCTGGTATGCTTCGTGGATGGAGGCTGGTGGCTGGGAGGAAGGTTTGGGGGGCTTAAAAATAAACAGTATACTGAGTACCGGATGTGTGGACATTGTTCCTGCAGGACCCGTATAGCCTGAGTAATGCATAGACCCTTTTACCCCCCCTCTCCCAAAACCCTTACTTTCTTCTTCTCTCTCACACATAAACACTCTCAGTCTATCTGTCTTTCTCAATCTCACACACCCCTCTCCTGAGAGAGACCTGAGGAGCATCTGAAGCCCACAGTGTGTGTCAAACAGCAGGCTTGACTTATACCCCACTACCCCTCTGTGGACCTCCAGCACATGCTCGCTGTTTATCTGGGCGCCGGGACCACTGTACCAAGCCAACCCTGCTCTGCTTCGTGTCCTACCGCCATTGACGTTCTGGAAAGTTCCAAGTGAATTCAAGCGAGACAATGTGACTTCGCTTGCAGGCTGCATCAAACCGGTTAAAGCTGGCTCTAAGAAAACCCCACTGTGACGGCGGCTTTTACAAGTCGAAGGGAAAACCCCTTGCTTACAATGATTCACTTTCTTTGGAAAACAAAACAAAAATTGTGAGAGACATACTGACTACTGTATTTAGGCCAAGCAGACCTGTCAAGCTGTTAATACGTGTCTGAGTACAAACTGACCATGCATACTACACGTGCAGTACAACAGTCCCTGCGGAAGACAACCATCTTACTTGGAGGACCCCCCCGGGAGCTCACGCTAGGCATGGTGACCCTGGGCAACGGCACACAAACACAGATGCAGAGGTCATAGGTTGCGGAGGGATACATAGTGTGAATGGTTCGACATAGCCACCTCCCCTTCCCTGGTGACCTTTCTGTCAACCTCACCGAACAGGTCAAAGTGCTGGGTGTTCACCTCGATCCAGGACCTCAGCCCTTACAGACACACCATGGAGGAATCCTGCTGTGTGTGCACCAGTGTGTGAGATAGCATGAGTGCTCTCTTATCCCTCTGAGCTCTGGGCTCACACTAGGGAGCAGAGCTGTCATCGGCACAGCTGATGCCAGGAGATTGAAGACTGCTGAGACCTCCGACAACCCTGGTATCCATGGTAATCCAGGTAGCTTTGGTAACTCAGGTACACATGATAACCTAGATGCCCAACCTAGATTTCCCCCTTAGCAACACAGGTAGTTGTAACCGTAACTGTAACCAGAGAACAGGCCAGGAGCATACGGTAGTGATCATCCAACCCTGCAATGGTAGGACTGGCTATATTCAATACAAGGACTGCTTAGAAAAATGCTCCTATTCATTGGAACAGTCCCTGAAGGAGAAACTCAGGGACAGCAACAGTCCGAACAGCTCTATCTGTTAGATTAACCTGGTCCATAGTCCATAACAAATGTAACGCAATATTCTTGTACAAATACTATTGTCTTTTTGGCTACGATTTTGAAATCAACAGGGGGTGTTTGATCTTGTGTCATGATGTACCCTGACACCTGGAGAGAGATATCAAAGAGCAGCTGTAGATTTTTCTGCTTCTTTGTAATTATAGTCTTCTCTTTGTGTGTGCCTGTGTGTGTGTGTGCGTGCACAGGTGTGTGTTTGTGTGTTAAATGTTTTCTCAGGTGATGATTTAACCCACCTGTCAAGTTCGGGCTAGTCCTACTGTCGGCCACACCCACTGTAGACAATCACACCCACACACTTATTCTCTGTTTCTATCTTTCTATCTCGCACACACAACCACAAACAGACTTCTACAAACAATAAAACAAAGGTCAATAGACTCGGGAGGGACAACCTCATCAAACAGAACCTGACAGCCCCTCATCAGCACAACAATAAACGCAGCCACAGCGTGAGAGCATGCGCGAGGGATCGCACGGCCGGCAGCAACCTGAGCCGCAGCGTTTGGCCTCCTAGGCCGCCCCGCTGTAATGAGCGTTAAGCCCTGCGACGCGACAGGAAGGTCAGTGTCTCCCAGTGACGAGGGAGAGCGTGGCCCCGTGCACGCAAAGCGCCCAAGACGCCTCTCACCAGTCACGCTCCGGCAGCAGGGTCTGACCCCCAACCCCCCCCCCCCACCCCCTCACCCCCCCCCCCCCCCCCAAAGGTGTCAAGTGGGGGGCGGGGCGTGGGGGGGTGGATGTGAGCGTGACATCCTTCGCACGCAACCAGGGTCACAGCGCGAAGAACCAAGCGAGTGCCGATCCTCCCTCAAGTCAAACAAGACCCTCCCTCTGGTGAGCCTGTCACACAACTTGCTTCAGGTGCTCAAATACTGCTTCAGGCCTAGCAAGGCTCCTTTTCAACCCCTCCATCGTCCTCGGTAGAGCTCTGACTTACCTTTCCTCTTGCGCCTCCTCCAGAACACCGCCAAGGTGGCTATGTGGACGATGACCACCAGGGTCGGCACCAAGGCTCCAGGCCCGCTCTCCAGGGGCATGAGGAGGACCAGGATAATCTCCCTGGGAGCCCGGGGGACAGAAGGCTGTGGCTGTGGTCCACTGACAGGTGGACGAGCCCCGGAGGGAGGGGAGGGGCGAGGGAGGCGCGGCAGTGGGGCGGGACTGGGGGTGGAGGAGGAGGAGGGGAGGGCGTCCGGGACCGTCCCAACTGCTCCGAGTTAAAAGTGAAGTCCCCCAGCTCGCTCTCCTCCACTCACTGAGGCTCCCTGCTGGAGCAGCGGGCCCTCTCCTTCTTTTCTCTCTGTTTCAGCTTTCCTTTCATCCCTCCTTCCCCCCTTCTAATGTTCCCCTCTCTGTTTACACTGCCGCTGGTCTTTCTTACCCTCCTCTCTTCCCGGAGCCGTGCTCTGCCTGAGTCGACCGTAGATATGCCTGATGTCTTCAAACATCGACTGAATGTTTACTGTCAACCTCTAGGCCATAGTTTATCTACAGCACACACACTTGTGGGCCTATTGCCAAGTCCTGCCTATAGGACTACAATGTTTACAAGGTCCAGCAGCCCTGCCAACACACTAATCTCTCTACCTGTTCTGTTTGAGTTACATGCATGAAGACTGCGAGAAGGCGTGTGTCAATAGTGGCTGTATATGGTGTTTACTTACATATTACTGTTAATGTTCTCACGGCTGGATTGAATCTACCCTGAATCAATCCATCTCTTAGAAAATAACATTTGTGCATATGTCTCCCATTACTCTTACACTTATTATCTTTCTGTGTCTTCCTATCTATTCACAATCTCCTCTCTCTCTCTCTGTATCTCCCTCTCTCTCTCTCTTTATCTCTCTATGTCTCTCTCTCTCTCCCTATCTGTCTTTGGCACTCTCTCCTGCTCTCTCTCTGTGTAAGTGATGCTTCCCTTGCTGTGCTGTGACAGTCTTATACCACATCAGCCCATGCCCTGAGGGCTGGTCTGCGGTGTGGCTTCCTCCTGTCGCTGCTCACTGTCTGGTCTATCAGGATGGATTGGTTATTTAAATGGCAGGCACACATCAGGAAACAGCCAAGCCCAAACCAGTAATGATAATGACTACTCCCCCTGTGTAGGCAGATACTCCATTAAAGGTGCTTTATCTGAGGCATGTGTTATTTCAGCATCAGGTCTGTCTGCTGTGACTTGGGTCATTGTTGATACTTTTGTGGTGACTTGCTGTGCCAATACAGAGGTGTGATGTATCGCAGTAGAGAACCTCACATTCCTACCTCTGGACTTGAATGGAACTAGTTACATTACTGTATACACCAAGGGGCCCCATCCTTATAACATCAGTTGCTATGTACCATGACAGGGTAAAACACTAACAAGTAAACAAAAATAAAACATGATGACCAGGCCAACAACAACAATCCTGCCAAATGCTCCGAAGTATAGGAGACTGAGTTGTTTACAAGGTTTCTATGAACAACACCAGCTGACATCAGAGACGGCATTGCTCTTGTGCAATAAGACAACAGGTGGATTTTATAGCTGAGATAGGCACATCGAATCTTCAAACACACACACACATACTGTACCGACAACCTGTTGATCTGACTCATTTCCTGTCAAGCCCTGGACTAGCACATAACAGCACACACAGAAACCCTTTAAATACAGCCAGCCACATTTTTGGTAATTCAAGTCGGCCATAGTGTGAACGTGTTTAAATATGGAAGAGAATCTCTGCTTCGCCTGGCTGAAGGTCGCGGTTTAGAGTTGGAAAGTACGTGTGCGTATGTGTTTGTTTGTCGGTGTGTGTGAGTGAGCGAGTGCCGACGGTGAGTGTATGAGTACAGTGTGTCGTTACCCCCCCTCTCCGTAACACAACAACACCTCACGAGGCGTTTGCCAAAAAAACAGACGCCCGGGCAGACAGACAGACGGACGAACACGTACACCTCCAGACAGACAGACAGCCGGCTAGACCTACCAGGTATAATCTTCATGTAAGAGTCAGGGACGACAGAAGAGGTGGAGGTCGCAAAGCTGGTAAAAGGGGGAATGAGGGGAAAAAGAGGAGTGCCGGTGTTTGCTGAGCTCTGGCCCGTTTGTCCCTCGGTCTCTGTTTGACAGCTTGTGCCTGCTGCTAAGGCTTGTCAGGCTGCTCCCCAATGGCCTGGTGGGGGAGGGGGTGGGTACAGGGGCGGCAGGCAGGCAGGGGAACTGGGGCAGAGGGGGGAGGGAGTGTTAGGGGGTGGGGCTGGGGGCAGAGGGGGGTCTGGGAGGTTATAAATAACCCCACCCTGGCCCAAATGATCGCACAGTCCGAGTTAGAAGCTGATGGAACTGCTCTGGCACCCTTGCTAATGGTTGCCCTGGAGATCTCGCCAAGATCTGTCATCGCAGATGTTGAGGATGATGATGGGTTTATTCTGACGATGATGTCACCGGTTCCAGCGCGACCAGGGGTACGCATCATACCCGTCTGGACCGAAACAGGAGCTCTGGCCCATTAAACTGGCAGGAAATCACGTAGAGCTGGCAGAGAAACATCTCTGACCCTCTCTACTCACTGCTCATCCAGACAGCACATCCAGCAGCCTGCAGCACATCCTCCAGAAAGCACATCCTCCTCCTCCACCCCAACACTACTTTGAGACCAGAGGAGCTGGTATACACATGCAGTGGGGACGGAAACTAGCATGGTGGTCTGAGAAATAGACACACAAATGATATGCGAAACTGTAAAAATGCCAGTGAACACACCTCGCATGGTGAGAGATAGATGGAGCGTTCAGCGGGGTCTGGAGTCCTCGCCTCCCTCGACGTCGCCCCCTCAGCGTCCCCAAAATCCCCTCAAACCCACAACAATCCCTAAATATAGCATGTTTGGGCCGGTCCATATGGCACGGTGAATTATTGCGTTGACAGTGGGGATCCCTTTCAAACTCATGTTAACACTTACTCTACTGACCACATGCTGAACACACATTTAAACCGTCTTATCCTATGGTAAAAACCTTGCAAATGTCAGATTCCTTATTATAAATATTCATTCTTCATATTCATATTGTGTTTTCTGTAAACTTTACATCACTGATTTGTAAGAAGACGTTTTTGGTAGGGCGGAGTGGGGAACCCTGTTTGTAGTGAGAAAAACTTGTCGGAATTTCACACAGCTCAAGTGGAGACCACAAACAACAGAAGACCTTGACAATGATGCCAGGATCCCAGTTTCTCTAACATGTAGAGAAATGCCACTTATCCACCCATCCCAGTAGAGCAGAGAGATCATATTCATCACCTGGACCACTAGTATGACAATTCCTATCCCAGGCAATCTTTCACTTCTTGAAATGTTCAGATCGCTCTTTTTACATTGACATTTTTACATTCATTCATTTAGCAGACGCTTTTATCCAAAGCGACTTACAAGCGAGAGCTTTTACAAAGAGCATCAGTTGAAGTTGAAGAAAATATCATTTCGGGGGCTTTTCTTTGCTGTGAAAACATAGGGGTGGGATATATTAGAGATAGACACTATCGCAGCAGGGTAGAGCAAAGCGTTAGATCCGCTGGGGTCGCACCCTGAAAGATGAGGGGGCGCTGCTGACACACGGCTAGTCGAGGTAAAGGTCAACATGCCTCTGAACGATGGAATGAATACACACACACCTTCAAAGAACGTGGGTGTGGGTGTTGTATTGTGGGTGGGTGGGTCCGTCCAAGCTCAACCTGTTTGCCCGTGTGTTTGAAAGTAGAACTATTTATTTTCCCCCACTACTCAAGGTCTGAAAGCAGTCTAAGGCTTTTTTCCTACCAACCACGGCTTCTGATCACCATCCCACCATGGTGACCCAGAGTGGGAGACGTATGTTAAACGATCCGTGTGTTTGTTCCAGAGTCGAGTCTGCAGGGAGTTGTTCCTGGGCTGCAGCCCCTGTCCTGGACCCTGTGAGGCCGGCCAGCCGACACTCATTACCGGGTACCGGGAACTGTAATTACTGCTGCTGCTGTTTGAGTTTCTCCTACGAGTTAGCCAGCTTTGACTGGCGACCACGGGCCCACTGGAGAACTGTTCACAAGCAGATACTGTGAGAGGAGTGATTCGTACAGTAATGAACATTAGGCACTCCCAACTCAAGCTTTTTATCTGCTTTTGAAACGTACATTTAGTCATTTAGCAGACGCTCTTGTACAGAGCAACTTAAGGCAAGTACAGGGACTGAGGCAATTAGGGTGAAGGGCTTTGCCCAAGGACACAACACAGTGTTGGCACAGCTGGGATTCGAACTCGAGGTGGAAAGTGAATGTGTGCCTGTCCAGTTAGGAGGGGTAAGGAAAAATAACACACTTAGTTCTTAGCGATGACAACTTTGTTTTGAAAACAACAGGAGGAGTGATTTACTACCCCTGCACTCATATTCCTACCCCTCCAGCCCCCTCTCTACGCCCCTTTCCCTATACTTCCCCCCCTCCCCCCATTACCCCATTTCCTCCCCCTGTGTGTTGCCCTCCGGCCTCCATAACTGCCGTGGCACAACACAGACTATTGATAGCGGCGTGGCAAACAGCTCGTCCTGCTCTCTTCACCTCAGAAAGGTCAGGCCTCATAATCTGGCCCTTTGAGGCTGAGTGAGTCACACGGGCCCAGCCTGACCGGGAGGGGGCCGCAGTGAAGCAGGACCCCTCTGTTCCGTCACTTACACAAATATGTTGGCTGGTATGCATGGCAACAAGCGTGTGGGGGGACGGACGGACAAAGAAATGGACATTGGTCTGGAGCCTGGTGTTGTGTGTGGGACTGGTGTTTTGCGTGATTCCACCCCCCCCCCCCCCCCCCCCCCATCTACAGAATAGCGCATCCATCACTGGCTGTCACTGTTCTCAGTTTGGGCCAAAAAGCTGCGAGCGCCACACAATCCAATCGCACGACAATCCCACCAGTCGGGGTAGCCGTATCGCAGTTCTCCAGGAGTGAGTGGCTGGCCCAGTGGCTGCTGAATAAGGTGAGGCTTCAAACGTTGTTCCGTGGAGCAGAGCAGAGGGTAGGAGTTAGAGCTGAGCCAGTGAGAGCTGAGCTCCAGAGAGAGAGAGAGAGAGGACTGAAAGACAGGCTTGATTAAGCTGGATAAAAGCAGACAGGCCTCACTGGAGGGTGTGACACACTGCTCTGGTGACAGATATTTAATCCACACACATTCCACAGATGCTCCTCACAGCAGGAAGACGCACCGTCTCCAGAGGATCCAAACGGAGACTTGCGATAGGTCGGTTCTGGAATTAGGCCTACATCTCTTTAAAGTCACTGTGTATTAATACTAGCAGGCTCACCAGCACTTTCACTCCTCGTAACGTAGCGATAGTCGGATATTCTAGTGGAGCTATGCGAAATGAATACATGGAATTAGCTCTGAGTTATCAAGCTAAGTCCATCAGGAGATGAACTGTCTTGTCACGGTTCCAAAACAGGTCTTCAAAGGTCAGTAGGGGGCAGCAGTGAGTTAGTAAACACTGGATTACCAACTGTTTAGGATGGCTTAGCTGTTGAACCAGAGTGCTTGACCACTCCATACATAAGTAATGCAGGGGTGTATTACCCACCTGCTAACCTAATAACAAAACAACACTAATACTATAATGTTATGACGGGCTGCGTGTAATAAAAAATGATATTTTGACTTCATCTTAAATTAATTTTATGATTATCTGAGTCATGCTCCTGGTGAGTAACCCAGTCTGACCACCCCTAGCCTGAGAACGGAGCTGCTTAATCAGTCCCAGACTGCACAACCTCAAGTGTGGAACCAACGACACACAGCCACAATACCAGAAGGACACTATTCCAATTTCCTGACTCACATTCTCTCGCTCTCTGTTTCTCTTTCTCTCACACAGGCACCACACACACATCAGACAACGCCCATGTGCTGTGCTTTTTTAATCTCTCTCTCTCGGCGAATTGCAACACCCATAATCATTTAAACACTCGTCTCTACATTCCCTTCCTCAAACACGATCCTCCAAGAGAATTTTTTAAAGATTCAGTCAGAGGATAACATCTTGAAGCGATAAGAGAGGAAAAAATGATTCCTAGCATCAGGGAAGCACGGTGAGGTTCGTGCATCCAGTTTTGCTCGGGCCAACAACAACATGAACGAACAGTCGGCAGCATTTTTCATCACATTCCAGAAGTCTCCATGTGTGGGGGGGGGGGGGGAGATAATACATGATGGGGCATGGAATTGTTGTTCCGTGCTCAGCTCCCCCTGTAGAGAGCACAGGCCAGGGCTGCACATCCCAGAGCCAGGAACCCTGGAACAACAGGCTTCCTGGAGCCATTCTACAGAGCACCACACCCCCTTCTCTCATTCATTCTCCCCTGGCCTCCATCACTCCTCCCTGCTGAAGAAAGAACGAGAGCAGTGGGGAGAGAGGGAAGAGGAGGGGTGTGGTCGGGGACACGCCCGACTGTCAGGCAAATCGGGCCGCGATCAACAGTTTCCGATTTCTGTGTTTGTGTAAGATCTCTGTGTTTGTGTGTCTAGGTCAGACAGTTGGCTTGCTCAAGTTATCGCCGCCATGCCGGAATTCCCCTTCATTAAAAAGGGTTTAGGAAAACATGAAATATGAACGCCTGTCGCTAACGCACGATGTAGCGTTCGTCATATGAGTTCCACTTAGGCAAATCACTGGACAGGGTTGTGCAGCATTCGTGCCACAGCAGGGTGTTGTGATAGAAATAGATCTTAGGTCTATAGATGTCACAGAAATGACTTCACACATTCTATAGAGGCGAATATGCTTCTCCCCCTTACCAATGAACCTAATAGCCTCTAATGTTGAGGATGACTGACTGTATCGCTGATAGCTCTTTCACACACGCGTGAAATAAATCGCAGTCGCAACTAAAAAGTTCAGGGCATTCCTCAAGAGAACATATGTAATACAAGATCTAAAGCTAATCAAACGAGGCTTAAGTCTCAGAAGAACTGACATTTACAGGAAAAGAGGTGGAAAGCACCAGTTGCCATGATGTCTGAAACATTGTTTATACCCTCGCAAACCATAACAATGAAGCACATGTTCAGCTATAGATTACAGAGGAACTTCCACCACAATGGCCGCAGCCCTCCCACTCTCCAAACAAGGGCAGAAACCCTGGCAACGTCTGTGACATCACACACACAGAAAGGGACAGGAAGTAGTAAGAGAAGTGTAGCTTGGGGAACCCAAATGGAACCACGGTTCTCTGACCTTCTAAGAAGTTGGGCCAGGTCTTGTCCTCCGGGTCTTCCAGAGAGTGATCCCAGTCGTCTTCCGGTACTGAGCTTGCAACGTCCGCCCCGGCAAGCACTGCCCTCTTGATGGCAATGGCCTCCAGAACATCCATATCCAGCTCCTCACCAGTCGCTTCGGTGATGGCGGCCACGGGCGGAGGCGATCCTCCGGCTGCCCCAGGGCTGGCAATCATCTTCACCTCCACCACCTCCTCCACCACCACAATCTTCTTTCTCATGGCTGCCTCGTCCAAACACTGGTATCCAGGCTCGCAGTCCTTTGGCTTTATGTCAGAGGTTGAAGAGCTTCTGTCTGAGGGCTTTTCCGGATCCTTCTCCTCCTTCTGGTTCTCACAGGCCTGGCTCACAGGCAGGCTGCTCTCCTGCTTCTCTGTGCTGAGTGTTGGCTGGGCGGCTGACTGTTGTGCAACTCTGGGAGGCTCCCCCTGCTCACTGAGGGGGCTGGGTCGCTCTGCCTCTGCCGCTGCCTCCGCTGCTGACGCTATGCCTCCGCCAGCCGTTGCTTCCCTCGCAGTGGAGGATGTTTTTGCTTTCGAGACCTCCCGTTTGATTTTTTCAGGGGAGAGAGGGGCTGGCTCCTCCTTCTCTTTGTCTACCGGGGCCACAGGCTGCACAGCTGTTGCCGGCCTGCACTCTTCACCTCGCATATTTCCTGCAGCGTGCCCAGCAGAGCTATCCTTAACTGCTAACCCTGAGCTGGGGTCGGGGCTACCTACAGCCTCGGTCAAGACCTCTGTCTCGGAGTGAAGGGATGGCTCTGGGGCCGCAGCCTGCTTTTTCCCTTTGGCTTTTTTCTTTGACTTTGAAGAAGCCTCGAGAGCAATGTTTTCGGTGGCTTTAGCCTCAGGATTTGCTGGGGGTTTAGGAGGCTCTGATGCTACAGCAGAGGGCTGGGTCATCACCTGAGTGAGCTGGACCTTGCTAGTCTCCTGAACAGCTACTGTTTCCACCAGGGTGATGGTGGTCTCTGTTATGGATGTCACTGTCTTTGTGTGGGTTACAGAGCTCTGCTTGGAAATTGACGTCTCCTCATTGGACCCCAGTGGTTCCTGGGTCAGCTCGCTGGCTTTCGCACTGACTGTGGCAATCTCCTCTTCCCTCTTCTTCTCCAGCAGGGGGGATGGATGCTCAGGCTGGGGAACTTCTGGAGGCTGGGCTGCTGGATGGGGTGCTGGAAGGGATGCCTGGGGCTGGGCTGCTGGAGGGGGTGCCTGGGGCTGGGCTGCTGGAGGGGGTGCTGGTGGGGGGGATTCTGGTTTGACTGGTGCATCAATCTGGACCTCTGTAAGAACAGGTTTGAAGGCATTCTGCCCCATCTCTCCATTAGATCTTGGGACCTGCAGGGGCTCTTTGGCATCAGGTGTTTGTTCCAGAGGCTCTGATGGTTCAGGAAGGTCTGGCTTCACCAGCTCAGGTTTAGCAGGTTTTCCCAATGCTGGTTTATCTGCTTTAGGTATATCCTGAGATTTAAAAACAGCCCCAGACGACACCTTCTTAGATTCGGTTGTCTTTTCGTTTACTTTGTCATCTTTGGCAGCGTTACTGTTGTGCTGTGGTGATGCAGGTGGGGGTAGTTTTGAGGGTGGAGCTGATTGTTTAGAGTTCTCAGATGACACTGAAACTCTTTCAGCTTTCTGGATCTCTGGAGCCACCTTAACCTGAACGGTCTTCTTCTCCTTGAGCTCATTGGTTGAGGCAGTGGATGGTTTGGGGGTCTCAACGGTCACTGAGACCACCTCAGCTTTCTTGGTCCCCTGAGCTACCTTCACTAGGTCTGTCTTCTCTTGCTTGACATCTTTGGCAGGTGGAGGTGTTGGAGCGACAGGCTTTGAGGGGATCTTTTCTGATGCAGTTGACTTGGTTTTCTGTGTCCCTGACTTGAGGGAGTCAGCCAGGCCCTTGGCTGCCAGTGCACCTCCAGCACCTGTTGCTGTTGCCACAACCACGGGGACAGATGCCGTGGGGGGGCTTGACTTCAACACGGTCTGTGAAACTATGGTGGTCTTCTGGACCTGGAGCTCTTCCGTCAGGATTGTCTCCTTTGATGTCATCACTGGTTTGGCCATTGGGGCTTGGCGAGAGAAGGTCTCCATGGAAACTTGTTTCACCTGGCTGACGGTCACAGCATCATCCCGCCCTTTCCTGGGTGGGGCCTGGGCTTGCTCCTTGGTTTCCCATGAGGCTCTTGGTTTGACAGGCTCTGCAGCCATTGGACGACCTCGGAATCTGGGGGTCCTATCGGAGTGTGCCTCCTGACCGTTGGTCTCATCGGCGCCTGGCCTGCGATGGCGGTAGCCTTGTCGCTCGGCCTGGGCCTCCAGGCTCTCTCCTCGGCCCCAGCTCCCAGGCTTGGGGGCGTACGACGTGGGCCCCTCCACCTTCTGGAAACCGGCTGCCCGTGCGCCCATGGCCAGAGTGGTGGCAGGCCTACGAACCCTCTGCAGGGACGAGGGTACGATCTCGGCGGGCAGCCTCAGGTATTCACGGATAAACACGATGCCCTCATTGGTGAGGTACCAGTAAAAGTGTCTCCAGGCGAAGGTCTCCCTAACGTAACCTCGGGACTTGAGGGAGCCCATGGCCCGGATCACCTGCAGGTTCCCCACAGCTGGGATCTCCGGGTGCTTGGTCTGAGGCCGCTTGTCCTTCTTGGCCACCATGACGCCATCTCGAAACAACAACTCGTAGATAGCCCGGAGCTCAGCCAAAGGCATTACCATTCCAGCCACCATCTTGTTTTTCCTGGTCGGTCAGTTCCTGAGCGTTCGCAAGGTATATTGGTGTGTGTGTGGCTGGATTTGTACGTAAACAAATGAATCTTTTAAGAACGACTAACAGCTACGTTGATGCTGCTATCGCCAAAGTAAGATGAATTACAAGATGACCTCACTCCTGGGTGTGCAAAGGGCCAGTGGCCAGCCACGTGCTCTTCTGTGTAATTAAAGTATAAAAGTCTCCTTAACTCTCTCTTGACGTTTCTTTGGTTGTCTCCCCCCGTGTCGCCTCGGTTCTTGTCAGGCAGGAGAGGGGGAAAAGGGAAAAAAATGGAGCAACGTTCTCTTTGAAAGCCGTTGAAAAAAGCCTCAAGAAGTCCTGCTCCCACTCTAGTCAGAGTAAGCTGGGAAGTGCACACACTCTGGTTGCTTCCGCGGCAGTAGGGAGAGAGCGTGTGTGTGTGTGTGTAAGAGAAAGAGAGAGTGAGAGTGAGAGAGAGAGAGAAAGAGAAAGAGAGAGAGCTTTACTCAGCTCCTCCTACCTTTGCTCCTCCACTGGTGAGGAAAAAGTTGGCATGGAAAAAAAGCGCAAAAAATAAACTGAGCAGAACCACGTCAGAGGAAGCCCAAAATGACTGGACTGGCTAACGCTGTGCCATGAATGTGAGAGAGGAAGAAAAGTTTAGAGCTGTCAAATGAATGGCGGAACACACCTCTATGGGGCGGCTGTGCTCAAGCACATGGAGCTATGGACAAATGGAGACGCCCACTCAAACACACATACACTTCAACACACACACACACGCATGCACGCACACACACTCTTCTGGGAGTCATATGCTCTCCCTTGGAGTGGGCAGGACCAGCAGAGATTAGTGAGAGAAGGGAGACACCCTTTAGGCATACTATCATGTACGAGAAACACACACCAGGCATTCAACCACCACTACTTACACATCTCCTATCTAGTGTCACTGTGTGACTTCTGCCCTACACACTGCACATAAAATGTATTTAGCTGCATGTCCCACGAGGAGAAACCACTCATGCAATACATCCTGTGAGATTTAAATCGCTTTAATAATTGTGATGAATACTGGTGAACATGAGTGTTTATTCTGGAATACTGTGTTCCTCTGTCTACGTGTAAAACATTGTGTCTTTGGTTGTCACACTATGATTCAGCCTCGTGCTTTATGACTGAAGACCGATCTGGCATTTCCTCATTTTAAAGTCAATTATAATTAGAATAGAGCAAAAGTTTACTGGTGTTCAGCTCCATGCAGAGCTTGTATCCTGGCTCCTTCTCTGGTCAGCCCAGAGCCAGACCCCAGTCCCAGAGCTCCAACACAGCCAGACGTTAATGTGATGCAACATACTGTAAGAGCCTCTGCTAATGTCCCTCATTCAGACAACAGACCAGGAGTAACACACTCTCTGGTTGTATCCAGGGAACTCTGACGGAACTATATAAAGACCTGTGCATTGGAGCTAACCTTTAAACTGCTCAGGAACATGATATCAGCTGTCCATCCCTGTAGATCTCTCTCTCTCTCTCTCTCGCGCTTTCTCTGCCATGCATCTGTCCCTGTCTCATCTCTCTGTGTGTCAGAGCCTCCAGTGTGTGTGTGTGTGTGTCTGTGTGTGTGTGTGTGTGTGGTGGGGGAGGGGGGGGGGGTTGCACATGCTTGAGAGAGAGCCAATTTAAGAGACAAAGGGTAGAGCAGGTTGGATAAGGAAGATCATTTCACTGAGACCTGCTCCGAGGGCCCATATAGCAGGAAACCCAGCAGGAAGAGGTGCTTTGTGCAACACTAACACGGTACAGAGCTGCATACCAACACCAAGCCACAGCCCCAAGTCACAGTCCTGCAGCTCCAGACACCAGAGAAATGTTTCCTTGTATTCACCATGGCGACAGTCATACACAAGACACCCGGCTCTGAGAAAGTCAACTCTGGCCTTTCAGAGAAGCGCTCCCTCGGCTGGATATGTGCAGGACAGCTGGCCACCGTGTCGCTGCACACACAGCTGTCTGCGACAGCACCGCACTCTCAGCCAAACTATACAGTCTTAGGAAAATAGGTGCTGCCTTGAAGGGATTCCTCAAGGAAACGCTGAACCCATTTTGGTTCCCATCTCCTAACCTAACCTAACCAGCTGGCTCCAAGTAATCACCTGACATAATTACAGAGTTCACCTAATTGTTAGACCATAGACAGCTGGTTAAAATAGCTCCATGTCATTTGACAAAGGGGCGTATTATTTGAAAACTGCACTGTTTTCTGTACCCCATGACTCCCTCATGAAGCCCAGAGCGGAGCCTCGGGAGACTTGGAGAAAAACCTCCCTGCAAACCTCCCTGCTGTGTTTACATATCAAGTCAGGAGCACGATGCCTTCTCTCAGAACACTCCTGCCTTTCGAAACCTTTTCAAATAAGGATGTGGCCCCGAGGCCTGGTGTTAAGGCAGATGGGCAGCTGGAGACTCATCCTCTGGAATCTCCAACTAGATCTTGTCAGTCGGACAGGATCTTCAGGAGATGGGCTGTAACCCCTGAACTCGACAAGTCCTCGCAGCGCTCAGGTCTTTCGTAAGACTGCTAACAATGAAGGAAGAGGAATTCTTAGATGTTTGCAGTGCAAACACATTCCACGCGGTTGTGAAAGACACGTGTGTGTGTGTGTGTGCGTTCTTGCCTGTGTTCATCTTCTTGAAAAAGATTCTTATCACAATGCAATGGTTGCAATGATTCACATATTTCCAATCAAGACGACCCACACATAAGTTTGCGCAACTTGTTGCCAAAGAACCAAAGAAACTCCTCAGCTGAACAGCCCAACCCTATCTAACTCCCTTGGGAGCTGATATGCTGCTAACGAAACACATCTGTGCTTCAGGCCCGTTGGACCCATCCTCCCTCCACACCAGGGGTCTCCAATCCTGGTCCTCGAGGGCCACTGTCCTGACAGTTTTAGAAGTTTCCCCTGCTCCAGCACACCTGATTCTAATGAACGGGTGTTTATCAAACTACGTGGAAGCCTCATAATGACCAGTTCATTAAAATCAGGTGTGCTAGAGCAGGGAAACATCTAGAACCTTCTGGACAGTGGCCGTCGAGGACCAGGATTGGACCCCTCTGCTCCACACCTTGTAATGGCCAGCTACGCTCATTAAAGGTAGCCTGTATCATGCAGTCTTAAACCCCACAACAAACTGTCCGGTCTGCAGGCTTGATGGACTACCGGAGAACTAGACTCTTGGTACACTTCTACTCTTCAATGTGCCTTCTGACCTAAATGAAAGGTCACCTATGGCTCCAACAATACCCTTGCTAGGAATATACTTGATTTGGAGCCCTCTTAAAAAGTTATTAATACCTACCAACGACTGTTTTAGTGCACTGCCTCAACAGTCACAGTCATCGACCAATTACGTGGTCCGAAACACTAGAAGGACGGCCAATATAGAGCTCTCAAAACAGATACCTACCTCCTGAGGGGAGGGCTGAGGTACGGTTCCATGTTTGGAATCAAAACCATCGTTGCGTCTCTCCAGATAAGTAGAGACAAGAGAGACAATTATCAGAGCTGGAGAAAGATTTTGAGATATGAATATAGACATCATCAGAGTTAAGGGAAAAGTGCTCCCCACACACACACACACACACATACACACAAACACACACACACACACACACACCCCTACTACTCGACACAAAATACTTCTATTCCCAGAATAGAGCTGTCAACACCAGAGTAGGGTCCTGGCTGCCAGCCTGCTTCCCAGGTTAAGGGCTCTGTGACTGGACACTCCAACACACGTGCCTCCCTTCCTGGATCCCAGACCTCCATGCTCGCATTGCCAGTTCCAGGGAGGGCAGAGGGCATCGGAGCCACTCCTCAGAGACTTAAAGTGAGCGCAGTGCATAACGGTTAATGTTCTATCCAGGAAACCATTTGTCCATTTGTAGCCAGGGAATGGATGACAGAGCGGATCAGAAAAAGCGTTATCTTGAATGAACAGCATGACTCAGTCGAATCCAGATAGAGCTACAGTACCAGGCTCTGGTTGCTCTTGACTACTAAGTACGTCAACATGAAAGGATGTGGGAGGCCTGGCGTCACCTTACGACAGCCGCACATGTGAAGCTTAACGCGGACACACTCTCAGTCTGTAGTGGATTCAGACCTCCATGATGGCTAAAACCATCCTATAGACTGACAGCACAGCTTGAATGTTACACACACTCACACACATCCCACTCTCGCACACACACACACACACATCTATACACACAACCATCCACACCCATCCACACACCCTACAGGGAATGGGTGTTGAAGTATAGCTGTCTAATGGTACCAAAGTAGAGAGTTATGTACTCTGTTGGAATGTAAAGGTTGATGAACATACAGATACTGCACATGTAGCCAGCCACTCGCTTTTTTGCTAAAAGACCCATATTTGCAAGTGATAGCCAGGGGATAGCTCATATTTTCAGATTTTTTTACCCTGGTTATCGTACAATACTCTGCCTTAGCCACTGCCTGACCATGGAGATGAGTGGAAGACAACCTTTGTTTGGGTTAAGTTTGGTTTTCGAAGAGGCTAGGTCCTCCTCCACAAGCTAGTACCAGGCTTTAGCTTAGCAACACCAGTCTGCTACTCATGTTCCACACTTGGGTTCTGGGTGAGCATGCTTCGCGTTAGGACAGACGTGCTTTAATGCCAGGAGTTGGATAACACACTAAGAGACTGCACACGGACTGCGAGCGGATTATGAAAGGACACATTTGCACACAAAAAAATGGATTTACATTGCAAATAACCAAGACCAAGGGAGCGCCTGTGAAACTTTCACCTTCATATCACGTTCACAAGGAGGTGAAGGTGCGAAGCAGAGCTGGTCTGGAGGTTGACCCTGAGTTTTGGGGACACGGTCCAACTGCTGCTCCACCCGCCCCTCCCCCCCACCCCCCCAACAAACCTTCACACCCCCCCCCCCCCCCTCCTCTAGAAAGAGCTGACCGTTGCGAACAACCTGTCAGCTCTTCCTGACTTGACTGCAACAGCCCCCCCCCCCCCCCCCCCCCCCGCCACCCCTCCCCCCCAGCTCACTAAGCAGCTGGTGGCCAGGGAGGAGGGGGCCTGGGGGCGGTAGTGGGAGGGAGGCAGGGCTTGTGGGCTGAGGTTCAGTATAGGTGCTGACCGGGGCCTTTGGAACACCTGTCTAATAACCCCTCCCACCCCCACTGCCCTACCAAGGCTCTCGCTCACCCCTACATTAGGGGGGTGGGGGTGGGGGGGCAGCGAGTTTCTCTGTAGAATACTCACAGCCATGTGACATAGGCTCTGACTGCCCTCTGGCCAGGAAAGTAAAATGGATCATCTGGGATTTAAATAGCTTCCACAAGGTCAACAGGCTGAGGGAATACAGAGCGAGTCCCAGTACTGTCAGATGGTGAGCTGCTACAGTGCCACCCAGAGACCGGTTCGCCCATCGGAAAACTGCGGTGACCTTGATCTACAACCCTCTCTGCACTACCAAGGCTAGTGCCAATTAGCGTCTTGGCAGGCCAAGACAGCAGCCTTCGAAATGCCCCTAAGACTGAGAGCATCAGAGATCAACCCCTGGCACAGACACTGAGGCTAAATTAGGATGAGCCAGGCGGATTAAACATGGATGATTGGAGGGGTGGCGGTGAGGAGTGAGGGGTAGATGGGGGAAGGCAGAGGGGCCGGCATGGGTAGAGCGGGCGGGGGGTGGTGGGGGGGACGGTGGGGGTGGCGGTGGAGGGAATTTGGCACGAACCGGACCTGAACAACGTCTGCCGGTAAACCACCGACGACCTGCCAAGGAAGAGAATGAACCGCAGAGGACTAGAAAACAAAGAGCCCCTGTGTTTTCATGAGGTGGCTGAAAGACTGAGCGAAAAAAAAATATATATATAGAGAGAGAGAATGAAAAGAGGTGTGCAAAGCGTAAAGCAAAAACAAACACCACTGTTCTGGAATAAGTGGATTTTTTTTAAAGCCCACTTATTCTGACAGAATGGTATTGTTACACCGACAACATAAAGGGCCTTTACGTCACGTGAGGAGAACAGGGAATAGAACCCAGAATGTTCTGGAATCAATCTGACATTCCAGAGAATGTTCTTCTGACTCAGCCAACCTGAACTGTCTCCAGATGTAGAATCATAAATATGGATAGATAATGCTGGGGTTGTCAGAACTGCTGTGTCGGTAAAACTTTCTATGTGTTTTTTAGTGTGTGTGTGTGTCTCTGCGTGTGCAGTGTGTGCATTCGCCAAAATCTCTGCTCTCCTCGTCTGTGAGAAACGCTTGCCTGTAAACTCCTTGTAAAAAAGGAGAAAATAATTCCTAACAAGAGCAAGAGGTCCAGAGACCTGCTGTGGCTTTTTGCAAACGTTGTGAGTGGGAGTGAGAGGAGAAGGGGAGGAGGGGAGGGTTGGCTGATGGCGAATTCATAAGTGGCACCGATGCTTGTGGAAAATCTATAAGCTGGAGTGGCGCTTGAGGTAAAAATGACAAGTCTCTCTCTGTGTGTTCGGAGGTCCGTGAGTCACGGATCACACGGACTTCTCCTTTTCCAGAGTGGAAAGACATGAAGTCACAGGTTCAGTCCACCCAAAATAAGCTCTGTCTCCTCTCTCTCTCCTCTCTCTCTCTCTTTGTCTCTCTTTCTTCTTTTTCTTGCTCTCTTTTCCTCTCTCCTTGTCTTTCTTCGCGTCAAATAAATGTGCGTGCATGTTTGTGTGGGTGTGATACCAACCTAACTGTGAGGTCTGCTATATCACGAGTAGATCATTGTCTACGTAAAACATCCAGCATAATGAAGATCAGACTACAGAGAATGCTGCTGCAGTGAGCCTGGTAAATAACAGAGCACAAAACCTCTTTGTGTGCCGTAAACAAGTTCCAGCAGTAGTTTCTGCTTTGAGGTCGGAGGGGAATGTGAAACAGCCTTCTCCTCTTCTCTCTTTCCCTCATGTAATAACCTCAGCTCTCTCCTTCTCTTCTCTTCTCCCCTTCCCTCCCTCCCTTATCTTTCTCCATTCTGCCCTCCCTTCCTCCGCCAAGCATGTGTATGGCTAACACTGCTGCCTCCGGCTGTCAGCCAGTCGGTAGGCTGTTCCCCTCTCCCCTAGAGGGCGCTACAGGGAGTTCGAGAGGGTTCGGGGGGGCTACAGGGAGGCCAAGGCAGAGCAAAGCAGGTGGAGCTCACTTCACATTAAAGGGTACAAACCAAACGATCGATCGATCATCGATCAAGTTCCCTATGGCTGCAACCATCCACGTCCATGTCTGTGCCAAAGGGTGGGGATGTTGCCTGGGATCGATTAACAGGCCAGAGTGAGAGAGCTCCAGAGAGCTGTTGGTATAAATAAACCAATTGACGAAGCTAAACGAATCATCCTTCGGGGTCATCATCAACAAAGCAGTAAGGGTCACCATGGTGGGTGAGGGAAGAGGCGTGGTCAGCACGATCGTCATCCTCGCCCCCCACCGCGCCCTCCATTCCACTTTAAAAAGGTTTCTGACCACGCCCCCTTCCTGGAGAACCACCTGCTGCTCTCTCCAACCCCCTCCCCCTCTCCACCCCCTCTCTCCATCCCCTTCACCTGGACGCCAGCTCGCCCTTCCACCTGACTCCTACCTTTCTTCGTGCTGCGCCAGAAGCGGTCCCCCAGGGTGTCTCCTCCGGTCTCTGCCCCGTCCATGGTGCCGTGACAAGCTCTTCCACCTCTCTCCAGATCCTCCAGACTCCACTAAGCTAGCCCTCCAGGCGCCGACACCAGCACCCAGCACGAAACGCACCACCCCTCTCCCTCGTGTGCAACCCAGCTATCGGCCAGCGCATGGACACGGCAGGACGGAAGGAGAGGGAGGGGAGGGAGGGGAGGGAGTAAGGTGCGGGGATGGTGTGAGAAGAAGGAGGGGGGATGGGGGGCGGGGGGAGAACAAGGACTTCCTTTCATGTGGTGCCCATAAAACACAAAGAACTATCCAGAAAATAAATCTGAGGCCCGGGACAGTGTCATGTCTTCCTCCCTCCATCCCTCCCATTTCTCTCACTCCCTTCTCTCGCTTCTATACCTCTCTCTCTCTCTCTCTCTCTCTCTCTCTCTCTCTGTCTCTCTGTCTCTCTCTCTCTCTCTCTCTCTTTCTCCCTCTCTCTCTCTCTCTCTCTCTCTCTCTCTCTCTCTCTCGCTTCCTTGCTTCCTGCCCTATCCAAGCGTTCCTCACTGACTCTTCCACGTCTTCCTCGCTGGCCATCCCTGCACCCCCCCCCCCCCCCTTCTCCCATCATCCCTTTCTCTCCCTTCCGAGCACCCATACATCTAAGAGCACCCACACGCATTGTTGGGCACAGGCGAACACACTGGAACCCTTGTCCAACAGGCCTCTAATGTCCGGCCTGATGGATGAAACGGAGAGGTGGGCATCACCATGGTGAGGGAGAGACGGGGAGAGAGAACTAAAGACTGGAAAAAAAAGGAGAGACCCCTGGCTTCCTGCATTCATCCCCAGCCCCGGTCCAGAAAAGCTACTGACACCGTGTCCAAGTTGAGACTTCAGACCTCGTCCTGTCTGAAACCTGGTTGATGGAGAGCAATTAGGTGTTTTTTAAAGGGCTATTTGAACTTAAACATTGACTTGTGCTCCCAGTGGAAGGGCTGCTGTGAAGCTGCGAGAGCCAAGGCAGAGAGAGGGGATCCAGCTCAGCCCTCACGTGCCCTCGACGTCAGAGCCGGACTGGGCTCCTGTATGTCAATGAGGACGCCCCATCCTTATCTACCCCACTTTGTGAGTTGACTACTGCAGCGCCTCGTGTTCAGCGCTGAATCTGTTTAATGGACTGATTTGATTGAACATTACTTTGGTTTACGCTGTTGTTTTGAGGGTTTGGGTTGGTTTAGTGGCAGCTCTATAGACCTTTGTGACATGGCTTGTAAAAAGGGCTGTGCAATTAAACACCGATTTGATTTGTTTTGAAATGGGCTTTAGAAACAAGCCTAAAGGCTAAAGCGAGCTATGCTGGTCACAGATATCCAGTGGGATTTATGCACTAAGATGAGGGCTGAGATAGCTCTTAATAAGTGAAGCAGAGGGAGTTTCTGTAATGAGGCCAGCAGAGAGACTGCATTTCACTCTTAAGGATTATGATGGGATGACTCATCTGACTAGACGCTTCTTTGTTTTCAAAGGTCGCCCTCGACGGTAATCCTGTCCAAACTATCTTCCTTTTCTGAAGTTTGGATAATGGCTGATAAGATAGCTCTATTATGAGTCAGTGCGCTAATGTGGATTAGAAACAGTTTTAGGCTTGCAGCAGTATCCCTCCACAGAGGTATTCCGAGGATTTGATCTTGATTTTCTTGTTTTTCTTTGTCAGTCTGTCTGTCAGTCAGTCAGTCAGCCAAGTAAATGGAGGAGAGCTGGCAGGGGGATTGTAAAATGGCGGGCGTGGAGAGCCAGATCAAGGTGTGCCAGCCAACTGGGACTGGGGCATTGGCGCCACCCAGAGATGGGCTCTCTTTCCAGAGGAGAGCTCTTATTTCTCCCTCTGCTTGCTTCTCTCCCTCTGTCCCCTCCCTTCCTCCTCACCTCCCTCGTCCTTTCCTCAGTTTACCTTTCTCCTTCTGTCTCTGCTTTCCTTTCATTCTCTCCATACCGAGCCTCCACCCTCCCACCCTGCCTCCGCTGCTGTGATGTGATTGAGGCACTCAAGTTACACACACACACACACAATTAGAGAACGACGACACAACAGAGGAAGTCAGGGAGCAGATAGGGCAGAGCAGAGGGCCGGAGAGAGTATGTAAGGTAGGGAATGGGAGAATAAGGTAGGGGAGGAGAGGGTAAGGTGTGTGGGAGGTAGGGGAGGGTAAGGTAGGAGAGGAGAGGGTAAGGTGTGTGGGAGGTAGGGGAGGGTAAGGTAGGAGAGGAGAGGGTAAGGTGTGTGGGAGGTAGGGGAGGGTAAGGTAGGAGAGGAGAGGGTAAGGTGTGTGGGAGGTAGGGGAGGGTAAGGTAGGAGAGGAGAGGGTAAGGTGTGTGGGAGGTAGGGGAGGGTAAGGTAGGGGAGGAGAGGGTAAGGTGTGTGGGAGGTAGGGGAGGGTAAGGTAGGAGAGGAGAGGGTAAGGTGTGTGGGAGGTAGGGGAGGGTAAGGTAGGGGAGGAGAGGGTAATGTGTGTGGGAGGTAGGGGAGGGTAAGGTAGGGGAGGAGAGGGTAAGGTGTGTGGGAGGTAGGGGAGGGTAAGGTAGGGGAGGAGAGGGTAATGTGTGTGGGAGGTAGGGGAGGGTAAGGTAGGGGAGGAGAGGGTAAGGTGTGTGGGAGGTAGGGGAGGGTAAGGTAGGGGAGGAGAGGGTAAGGTGTGTGGGAGGTAGGGGAGGGTAAGGTAGGGGAGGAGAGGGTAAGGTGTGTGGGAGGTAGGGGAGGGTAAGGTAGGGGAGGAGAGGGTAAGGTGTGTGGGAGGTAGGGGAGGGTAACGTAGGGGAGGAGAGGGTAAGGTGTGTGGGAGGTAGGGGAGGAGAGGGTAAGGTGTGTGGGAGGTAGGGGAGGGTAAGGTAGGGGAGGAGAGGGTAAGGTGTGTGGGAGGTAGGGGAGGGTAAGGTAGGGGAGGAGAGGGTAAGGTGTGTGGGAGGTAGGGGAGGGTAAGGTAGGGGAGGAGAGGAGAGGGTAAGGTGTGTGGGAGGTAGGGGAGGGTAAGGTAGGGGAGGAGAGGGTAAGGTGTGTGGGAGAGAGGAGAGGGTAAGGTGTGTGGGAGGTAGGGGAGGGTGAGGAAGGGTAGGGGGACATGTCTTATCCTCAGAGGCCCATGAGCGCAGTGCAGTTAAGCTTGGTGTCGAAAGGGCAAAAGCACAACAGTAAACCCATCAGGAATGTTTGTGCAGTGACTCATCGCCTGCCCTACCACACAGGGGCGTGGCAACACCAGATCCGCTGGTTGCCATGGTGACCACACCCAGGTAAACACAAGCCACGCACACACACACAAGCAGACACCATCGGTGATCTGTGGCAGTGAATGTTGCCAGGGGCAACTCGGTCTGAATCATAACGGACACAGGATATGGTGGCTAGCTGCCTTCTGGACACTTCTGTAACGGGAAGGGATCGGCATGGCAACCCGAAGATCATCAAAAGTATTTATAGATAGGCCTCCGGACAATCAACACTCATAAACACAAAGACCCGGATTCTCATGGACTACCCAACAGTATGCACGCAGAAACACACACACACACACACACACTACAAAAAAAGGGTGTTGAAGAGACCTCGCACATTGACAAAAGTTTGAAAGAAGAAAAGAAAACTCACAAAGAGACACAAAAACACACATGGCAATATGGTGATTTACCGTCCACATTATTCCCATAAAACACGCTCCATCTGGAGAGAATGAATCAGCTGCATTCTTTCCTCTGGGAGCAGAGCTGGAGAGTGACAGGGAGAGCAGAGCTGAAAGCACAGATCCCCTTCAAAGCCCCAGCACAAACTGGCGGGCTGTGTTCACGGTCTGGGGGAATAAAGACCCTGTTCTCCTGCAGCTCAGCACATCCACACTAGTGTTGAGTCACCCGTTTAGCTTGGTTCCTCTGCTCCCCTACAACACACGGTGTTGGTCACGCAGTGACCGCAGCCGGCCAGGAGAGGGCAGCCTCCAGACCCAGACGCTCGGCAGGGCAGGGGCAGGGTGTGTCCTGCAGGGCCAACACTTCCACAGCCCTGAGGTGAGAGTACTCTGATGTGAGTAATAATGGCGACGATACAGAGAGGTATGAAGGAAAGAGACGCATGCAAATGTCCCAACTAAACCAGTAAAACCTGCTAAAAGTTACCCTCTCTGTTGAAGGCTTCGCAGCCAGGAACCATGCAGGAATATCTGCATGACTCTCCGAGCGAGGCAGAGGTAGGTAGAGGCAAGAGTTGCTGATAGAGGAAGAGTCGGAAGCAGTCTGTGGGAGGAGGAGGAGGCAGGCAGAGACAAAGGCAGGGGGCAGTGGCTGACACAGCCAATGAAAGCCGCGGGGCGAGACAGGCAGGAAGTGTGCGTGAGTCATTCTGCTGGAAGGCTGTCCGGCTGTAAAGCTATCCTGCTTCGGTTCTGGGAGGAGGGGAAAATAAACAGCTCCTTCTGTTCTGGGGGCACATGCGGGAATGAGGGTGAGGAGAGATGGATGGAGTGGGGAGAGAGGGAGAGAGAGACGGGAGGTGAGGAGAGACGGGCGCCCGCCCTGACATTCCTCAGGGAGAGGTATCCAGCAAGGTATCCCTTCCTCACCAGATCACATGACCCGCTGCTCCTCTCCAGAGAGGAGATATTACCCAGAAAGCAGCATTCCAGCAGTTGAACGCATCCAAATATCGCACGTACGCACACACACACTGGGCTACCACACACTGGAATGCTGGACACACTGGATCTCAAACACACTGACAAGGTATACAACCCTGCCCCATAATAACATGTCAAGTCTATAATTACACCCCACCAACAGGAAACTTTCCCTAGCAGGCCCCTGCATGTCCAAAACAACCGCATGAATCTTGTGTACCAGTATGAGAGGATGTCTGAGCGCACAGCCTCCATCGCGCGCGTCGATAACCGTCGTCACCCAGTGAACTTCCATCCAGATTGCTAACGCCCCGGTTCTTTCCACAGAGACACCTCAGAGACGCCGGGGTCAGGCCCAGCTCCAGAGGCTCCGGGCTGGGACACAGTACAGCCACACCCAGCCTCCCAGCTCCCAGACTCCACAAGCCCTGCGGGGCTTTAACTGGGGCTGGGATGGAGGGGTGCGGTCATGATGATCAGGAATAATGATCACGATGAAACCTTATGAACCAATAGTATATACTACATTATTTATTATTATTTATTTTTTATATATATTTTTTCTAGTATTATTTCTTGAGCAGACCTATATACTGTACGTACAACAATGTACATACTGTAAACAAAATAATTTTTGAAGAATTTTAGAATTTTGTACAATACATCTGTACTTACAAATCACTTTTAATACCTTGTACATACTCTGTATATTCTGCTTATGCTACCTGTTTTGCACTTCTGGTTGGATGCTAACTTCATTTCGATACCCTGTACGTGTGTAATTACATTAAAGTTGAATATAATCTCCATGTATCCATTAAGCACCAGTGTCTCCTGACAGTTTTCCTGTATCAGTGTCTTTTCTCGGAACTCTCGGTCATAACAAAGTTCCTGGTGAGGCCGGCGGTGACATCACTCCTCTTTGGTCTGTCGTCTTATCAGCAGAAAGCTCTGCTCTGTCCGTACATCCTCCATATCCTGTTTTCCTCCCTGGCACCGAAAGCAAACACACTCTCTGACCCTTCCACCAACACACACACAGGGTATTAAACACCTCTACACACTCTCAAGGTCAAGCACACACACACACACACACACACACACACAGAGCCCAGGCCTCATGCATGCTGTCTGTTGATGTCTCACAGATCCAGAGAGAGATAGGAGGGGGGTTGGGGGGGGGGGGGAGACAGGCAGTGAGTGGGGGAACAGAACACAGTCCAGCCCAGAGAGAGATAGGAGGGGGGTTGGGGGGGGGCAGGCAGCGAGTGGGGGGACAGAACACAGTCCAGCCCAGAGAGAGATAGGAGGGGGGTTGGGGGGGGGGGAGACAGGCAGCCAGTAGGGGGAACAGAACACAGTCCAGCCCAGTCAGAGACCCGGTCAGGTCCGGTCCTGCTCAGGGAACAATGGAGGGAACACATTCCTCTGTTTATTACCCTGAGGCCATAAAAGAGCCTGGGCCTGCCTGTGACAGTGTGTTTACAACACACACACACACACGCACGCACACGCATGTATCGGCACTCATCAGCACCAGCCTGACTCCACATTGTTGGTTTTTTTCCGTCATTGTATTTATGTATTGTACAAAGTGCCACGTCTACTGAACAGTACGCTGTCGTACAGAGTTTTAACTGTTAGTCTACGTCCGTGTGTGGAGCCCCTGGAAGGAGGCTGCGGGGTTAGGAGCGGGGGAGGTTAACAACCTATTAGGTTACTCCCCGGACACTCAGTGATTTATGAGAGGAATTTGCAGCTCCTCTGAGATCTGAGGGCCGGGGGTAAACCATCTCTCCCTCAGCCCCACAGAGCAGCTGGTTTTGGGGGGCGTCCAGCTGTGGAGAAGTGAGTCCCACCGAGGGAGGTGTGTGGTGTTGAAATGGTATATACATAGGTGTGTGCTCAGTAGTCAACGAGCTCATCGGTGCACCGGCGCACTATTGTGCGCTGATACACGATCTCTCTGTCCCATTGGAAGTGACCCCAGAGGCAGGCGGGGCAGTGGAGCAGGCGGTGCAGTGGAGCAGGCGGTGTAGTGGAGCGGGCGGCCGAGTTTTCTGTCCCCCTAGTGACAAAGGAGCCTCATGAGGGCGTGTCCAGGTGTTGGGTGATTAACGAGAGCCCCGCAGCGGTGAAAGGAAAGAGGCGCTGAACACACCCTTTCAACGAAGTATACACCCTTAGTGCACAAACCTTGTACGCAAGCCCAAAAGACACATCTAGCACGCACACCTTGCACTCACACAACACACACCTACAGCGAGTCCCTAACTGCAGACGTGGGACACCTGTAAACCAGACACCTTAATCCGTAGCTTTTCACAACACGCTTCTGGCCCCCACCCACATTCAGAGGGCCCATCCCTGCTGGACTCCCCCACCCCAGACACCCCCTCTCCCGGTGGGAGGCTGGGTGCTAGCATTCCTCCCCCAGGCGTCGAGCCTTCTGCATGCAACGTGCATTCCTGTCCGGTTCAAAGCATTCTGTTTGCGCGCAAATTCTTGCTTTATTCCAAGCTTGCTAGAGTCTTACTAACGATGGCGATACATCCACAGCCTATAGACAAAGTTGCATTTCTTGTCTTTCAATCAGACTGGTTGACAGCCGTAATGAATCACTGCAAAGTTACGATAACTTGCATGGTTGTCGAGGTGACCTGTGGGGTAAAACGAAACCTTTGAAGCGCACTATCATAAAGCAGGCTTCACCCAGGTGTGACAGTAACAGCCCTCCTCTCCCCCTCCTTCAGGTGAACAGGGTGCGGGAACATTCCAGGACCAGTGAAGATGTTTGTGGTCTTTTAAAGGGACAGGTCTCAGCCAAGCCCTGCAGTGTGCGTGTGTGTGTGTTCGGAGGACATACCGTGTGTGCGCGCGCGTGCGTGTGTGTGTGAGTGATCCTCCTGACACATCAGTGAGAGATTTCCCAAACGGACATTCCTCTCAAAATACAAATATTCTACCACACACACACACCAAACATCCTTGTTCCCTCTCACATCCACACACACACACAAACCCAAACACTTACCACACAAACCCAAGCACTTATCTTTAAACCTGCCAGAGAACCGTCATACTGAACCCCTTAGCACCCCGAGAAGCTGAGCACCTTGACTGTACTCATACCCCAGGGTCTAAACACATCATAATCAGGTACAGCACAATCACTCTGTCTGGTAGGAATGCAGTTTAGGTAGTGGAGCTGGAGTACTTATACAGGGCCAGAAGACAGATGATCACAGGAGACCTTCTGAACAGGACGAAGAGGAGGAGGAAGAGGATGATGATGAAGAACTCACCTGGAAGAGAGAGAGAGAGAGAGAGAGAGAGAAGCGTTAGATTCCAGTCGGGTAAAAGCACTTATGTTCTGGATTTGAAGCGCATGGACTGGTACTGAGGTGGAAAACCTGACTTTGGTGGGTCGGCAGGTGAACCAATCAATGATCCCCCTGTTACCCGTGAAGTTACCGCCTTCTGTTTGACCAATCACGAGAGAGACATCGACTACCTTTGTGATCGTACATAAGGAGAGACCTCATACTGACAGAACAGATTATAGAACGGATGTATTTATGTTTACATTTACATCTGGACGATATTAGGGTAGCACAAGCACAGACTAGCACAGACTCTTTTTCCCTGTCAGCTTTGGGTCCCTTGCCAACACCGCCATCTCCTGACCATTCTGCAGAACAACATGCTGCATAGCTGTTTAGCTGTCGATTGGCCACCGATGCATCTACCTTGGCCAGCATGTATCAGCTACCAAAAAAAGACGCATCATCCATCTGACAGATGATATACCATTCTGTGACGATCTAGAATGTTCCCTGACACTTATCTCCCCTGCTGTAAATGACGACGGTTGCAAATCAGGGCGACTGATGCCTCCGAGACTATGTGACACGCTCGACGCCAGAAGAACGTCACCAAGCCCCCCCACGCCCGCCCAGTGTTCCAGCTACAACAGCTTGTTGACCACCAACGATGCCCCACTGATATGCGCTGACCGCCCATGATGACCAGAGAGTTTTTCAGAAGTGTAACCTACGCTGTTTTCAATCACTTCAATCACCCTGGACCAGGGGAGGAGCAGGGGCTAAAAACGTCAACGTCTAAAAAAGGAACCCGTTTAAAATAGCTGCGGTTTCATGTGTGGGTTTATTGCCTCTTCAGCAGATAAGGTGTTAGGATGTAAAGGATTTCCTGAGTCAACAGACAACATATTCTAGTACGGAGGTTGTCTACGGTCTGTCAGTCAGGGTTATATATGTTCGTCATATAGACTGGTCTAGGGTATATAACATATACTGGTAGATGGGTGTAGTATCCAGATATTGAGAACTAGATTCCGTATCGCTGCATGTAGCTTCGATGTAGAATGGAGCCGTTGCTATAACAGTGATGCGTGCTGAGAGTGACATGAAATCTTCTCTGCCCTCAGCAGCTCTCCTGACCGTGTGGAACATTCCGGAATAGGAACATTTCCTGGACGAACATCGAGCAGCTGCACCTCAGCCAAGCCGCTCGGAGAGGTGTGTGCGTGTGTATGTGTGTAAATATGGGCGTGTATGTGTGTGTGTGTGTGTGTGTGTGTGTGTGTGTTGAGTGGCAGATCTCCAGGCAGGTATTTTGCACCTTGGAGACATCTGGGTGGACGGTCACACACATATGGTGAGGTGTTGGGTGTGACAGTGACTTGGACATGTGAACTCTGACTGTATTAGGAACATCTGTGCAGCGAACATCATTCAGTGTTGAGAAAGATCGGGTCCCACACACCCGTGACAGCCTCAGTATGAAGCTGGGGACTGCATGGTGAAAATGGGACAGCGTCTCTGCGACACCAGCATGAACCAGTAGGGGGGGACAGAGAACACAAACAACACAAGGACGAGGTTTGTCTGTTCTACTTTAGAAAAGACAATCCAACTGTTTGCTGATGAGCGGCACAAGAACATTTATGTGTGTGTGTGTGTGTTTGAGTCTCTGTGTGTGTATGTGTGTGTGTGTGTGTGCGTGAGTGAAGGACAGAGTTCTGCTTGTTCATGCGTTATGACAGAGGCATCAAAGAACTTTTCTGCTAGACAAGACATATCTCAGAGTTAGCAGCCATTAGCTCTGAAATAACAGCACATCAGACAGACTCCTATTAGCTCAGCAATAACAAGTTTGACAGTCAGGCAGTCAGGCACTCAGGCAGTCAGACAGTCAGTCAGACAGACAGACAGGCAGGCAATAAGAAAGGCTGGCAGACCTTCCACACCTGTTGAGAGTTAGACTCTGGTATGGTGTGTTTTGTTTGCATTCTGCTTCTCTCCTCCCTCCTCCTTCCCTCTCTTCCCCCTCCCTCCTTCCCTCCGTTCCCTCCCTCCCCCTCCCTCCCTCCTTCCCTCCTCCCTCAATCCACCTGTTTTCCTTTAGTTTCTTTCCGCTGCTTTCTCCTTTCTGCACGTTACACGCGACTGATATCAAGTTAACCGAAAACAACAACACAACAATGTTCTGGGTCTAGTGTAACCAAGCCTAGCCTACCTAGCCTAGCCATGCCTGGCCTGGTCTTACTCCAGCTAGTCTGGCCTGGTCCAGCTTACCTTTGGTGGAGCAGTACGAGGTCATGGTGCCGTGCAGGAGAGACCTTCGGACCCAGTGCAAGGGACACTTCAGGTAACCAGTTTTATCACCTCAAGCTCTTTCTCTCTCTCCCTCTCTAATTCGTTCTTTTCTTTCTCTTTGTTTGCCTCGTTCTTTTATTTCAGCCCGGCCTTGCTCCCTCACACTCTCTCTCTCTCCTTCGCTCATGCCATGCTGTGTAAATCCACAGAATGGGAGTACACCGCCCCCCCCCCACCCAACCTCCCCCCTTCCCCACCCCCCCAACCCACTCCTACCACCCCCCCCCCCCCCCTTCACTGCAGGTTAGAGCCGCCCTAGCTCATAAAAGCCATGTGTGTGTGCGCGCGTGGGCGTGTGCGCCACAGTGATTGTGTGTGTCTGTGTGTGTCTGGGTCTGTGTGTGTCTGTGCTCTCACAGTGCTGGATGCTCTCAAAGTCTTCGGTTTCACA
Organism: Protosalanx chinensis; assembly: GCA_030340685.1. Taxonomy (NCBI): domain Eukaryota; kingdom Metazoa; phylum Chordata; class Actinopteri; order Osmeriformes; family Salangidae; genus Protosalanx; species Protosalanx chinensis. The sequence goes on along the minus strand of CM059322.1, from coordinate 14,601,023 downwards.
ACGGCAACAAAAGTAAGGCGGCGCGAGCGCGGCTTCAAAGAGCTGAGCGGAGAAGAGAGGGAAAAGGCTAGAAAGGCAGCAAGCCGCCCCCCTGAGGATGGAAGGTGAGCGGGGTAGCGAGCCTCCTGAGGTCCCAGGGTGCTGGCTCCTCCTAACAGATGTGTGCTGTGTCAACAGCCGGAGACCTGGCCTAGCATGTTAGAGTACGAACCAATCACAGCTCTGCTGTGGAACCTCTGAGAGATCTGACGACACGCAGACAAGCGGACAGAAAGGCAGACAGGCAGGCAGGCAGGCAGACAGGCAGACAAACAGACAGACAGGCAGGCAGGCAGATGGGCAGAAAGGCAGGCAGACAGGCATGCAGCGAAGGCAGGAAGGAAGAAAGGAAGGCAGGCAGACAGACAGGCAGGCAGACAGGCAGGTGGAGATAGACCGATTGCCGGGACAGAGAGACAGCAGGAAGCTAGCGAGCGCTCAGGGTGATGTGGTATCTGGGGTCAGGGGTGAGCAGGTGCTGACTGTGGGAATGAGAGCTGTTACTGTAATGATTAACAAACAGCGCTAAATACATGCTAGCTTCAGCACACACACGCACGCACGCAAGCACACCTGTGCACAAAAGCTTTTTAAGCCCCTTTGGTATCATTTCCATTGTGATAAAGTAATCCCAAACGAAGTAAAATTGTGTTTGTGTTTGTGCATTTGTGTGTGTGCGCTTGTTTGTGTTTGTGCCTCCTTCTAGGCATCTCCCCAGAGTCCCACTATCACCGTGAATAGCCCGACAACAGAAAGAGGAAGTTCCCCGTGATGCACTTCCTGTCGCAGACAGCCGTGTCGCAGGAACGCCATCCTGTCCCGCGGGTAGAGAGGAGAGGGGGGGGGGGGGGGGGGGGGGGGGGGTAACGGGGGGAACGGTGCGAGACCTCAGGAATGCAGCGCTGACGCAGAAAGAATGCTGTAACAGAGACAATGGCTGCTGTACTGTACTGTACTGTACAACCGTGAAGTGAGGATGCACAACATCAGACTATTCCTGGAGGTAGTGGACAGGCTGAAGGTTACCGATGACACACTGGAGAGGAACGATGGACGTCATGGGTGACACCGGGTAATTCCATTTAGAAACAATTGAATACACGCACACGGGAAAAAGTCCAAGGAGTTTGATGGGATTCCCACATGACGGAATGTGGAAGAACTGAGCAGCGGATGGGAGATCCCTGATGTAGGAATGCAACAATCCCAGCAGGCAATGGGACCAGCAGACACGCCCCCAGGCGGGGCTTCTCTCCAGGCCACGCCTCCTCCCAGGTCCAGCTCCCAGCAGGCCATAGTCAGATTAGCATCAGGTCCAGCCCATGGAAGAACTCAAATAGGACAAGAAAACTGCTGGAGCTGTATGACTTTTGGGGGGACTGACTGACTAACTGACTGTCTAGTTGACTGACTGTCTAGCTGACTGACTGTCTAGCTGACTGACTGTCTAGCTGACTGACTGTCTGACTGACTGACTGTCTGGCTGACTGTCTAGCTGACTAACTGTCTGACTGACTGACTGTCTAGCTGACTGACTGAATGTCATCTTCTGACAGCCTGACAGTATTCTAAGCTTCAGCTGTGTGAGGGTTGAAAAACTCTTCTTGCAGTGTCCCTGGGAAAATCAAACAGTCCCCTCTGAGTCACAGATTTTAGACTGGGGAGAGGAAACTCGCACAAAACAAACGCACACAAACACACACACGCACGCACACACTCACGGACACGGTCCAATAAGCAGCAGGGTAAACCGTGACAGTGTAAACAGCATTCAGCGCTTCTTTCATCTCACAATCTGCAGATTCCATAAAAGAGATTTCAATTTCCGGAGTCTTCCAAGGTCCCCCAGCGATCTCCTTCCTGTCTTTGTTTCTCCGCCCTCCCCACCCTGAACGAGAGGAGCCGACCCCCACAAACTCTCCCCCAGCTCTCACTCTCCTCCTAGGACCTTGACACCCCCCCCCACCACCCACCACCCGCATCCACCCCTGAAAAACATGGCCTGTCTCCTGCCTCCTAGGCTTCCTGGCCTCCTGCAGACAGGGTTCTGCTTCTGGGAAGAATTCACACCTGACCGCTGGGCTAATGAATCAGGGACTGAGTGTGTGTGTGTGTGTGTGCGTGTGTGTGTGGGGGAGATATTATGGATGACCAGCTGGAAAATAACACAGTTCTGTCAGCACATTCTCTCTCACGCACGCACACATCCCCAACCCCGTCACCGCATCGTTAGGGAGCCGTGTTTTGGGCTAAACACGCAGTGCAAACCGCACCTCTCCCACTATCGCATGACCAAACATTCATCATATCTCTCTGGCGCCTCTCTGTGTCTGAGAACCACCCTGTGTGTGTGTGTGTGTGTGTGTGTGTGCGCACGTTCTGTTAAAGGGATGATTACCAGTGCTCTGTAATCAGTATGGTGAAGATATGGAGCAGTGAGTGTGGAGCAGGGTGCTCTGTACATACATCCCCAGACTGGAGATACAAACACAGCAGCCCTACCCAGATTACACAACATCATCTGCCAATCCTGCGTTTGGTAAAAACATTTCTCAGTATTGCACAAAACAACAACAACAAAAAAACGCTGGAGGTACGTGATGCCACGCTGCTCGCCACGCTAGGACGAGCACAGTAAGACTGTCTGACCGTTTCCTGTGAAAACATGGAGCTCGCGCACATTCTTTTCCTCTCAGCTGCACCTCAAAGAGGCCAGGCCTGCTTCGAGAGGTGCTCCAGACCGACACGCTGAGCAGAGGGGAACAGGAACGGAGTTCGACATTCTATTGTGTGTTTCTTGGTGTGTTTCCTGGGAGGGGGGGGGGGGGGGGGGGGGTACACAGCAGACTTCCTTACAGCTTTCGGGAAGAAAACCGAGGAAATTGGTGCCCGGGTTAAGGAGGAGGCGAAGGGGGGGGGGGGGGTCAACTGTCTTCCAGGACAGGAAGACCATCCTCCTCTCTTAATGTGGGGTAGCTCTCGGAATAACGCTCTCGGATAACTGGGACAGACCCCACCCACCCCCCTCGCACACCCACCACCCCTTCAACCTGCAACCTCCCTCCCCTCCTCCCCTCGCTGCCTGTGTACGTGTGTGTACGTGTGTGTGTGTGTGTTAGCGAACGGTTCAAGGATGTTTCCACGCGCTACCTGCAGTCTGCTGACGGTCTATTGTGCTGAACACAGAGCAGAGATGTGGGGAGACTTACTGCTGCGATGCATCATATCCAGGCTGCTGCCCTCCAGGCACACGCTCACTCCCCTCCACCACAGACACACGCTCAGTCCTCCACCGCAGCAGGAAGTTGCGTGGCAGCAGCCGTGTTCTGCCTGTCTAGGATATACTGTCTGCAGTTTCCTTTAGAGAGCAATACCCTTTGACCTTCAGGTGACTTACATTATGTGTGTGTGTGGTGGCTGAGACAGTTTATTGTAATATACAGCATCCTGTGTGAAGTAGGTTTCCATGCTCCTACAGGGTTTCCTTGCCTGGCTGCATTGCAGTATTTCATAGACAGCAGGGTTTAAGTCATTACCATACTGATACACACTGGGGACTCATGTTACTGCATCATGTTACACACAATCAGCAAACCAACAAGCAGTCAGTCTGTCAGCTAGTGAGACAGTAAGACAGGGCTGCAGTGAGACAGGGCTGCAGTGAGACAGGGCTGCAGTGAGACAGGTCTACAGTGAGACAGGGCTGCAGTGAGACAGGGCTCCAGTGAGACAGGGCTACAGTGAAACAGGGCTGCAGTGAGACAGGTCTACAGTGAGACAGGGCTGCAGTGAGACAGGGCTGCAGTGAGACAGGTCTACAGTGAGACAGGGCTGCAGTGAGACAGGGCTACAGTGAGACAGGTCTACAGTGAGACAGGGCTGCAGTGAGACAGGGCTGCAGTGAGACAGGTCTACAGTGAGACAGGGCTGCAGTGAGACAGGTCTACAGTGAGACAGGGCTGCAGTGAGACAGGTCTACAGTGAGACAGGTCTACAGTGAGACAGGGCTGCAGTGAGACAGGTCTACAGTGAGACAGGGCTGCAGTGAGACAGGGCTGCAGTGAGACAGGTCTACAGTGAGACAGGGCTGCAGTGAGACAGGTCTACAGTGAGACAGGGCTGCAGTGAGACAGGGCTGCAGTGAGACAGGTCTACAGTGAGACAGGGCTGCAGTGAGACAGGGCTACAGTGAGACAGGTCTACAGTGAGACAGGGCTGCAGTGAGACAGGGCTGCAGTGAGACAGGTCTACAGTGAGACAGGGCTGCAGTGAGACAGGGCTGCAGTGAGACAGGGCTGCAGTGAGACAGGTCTACAGTGAGACAGGTCTACAGTGAGACAGGGCTGCAGTGAGACAGGGCTGCAGTGAGACAGGTCTACAGTGAGACAGGGCTGCAGTGAGACAGGGCTGCAGTGAGACAGGTCTACAGGAGACAGGGCTGCAGTGAGACAGGTCTGCAGTAATACAGGGTTACAGGAGGCGTCTACAGCCATCAGTCATACTAAGGTGGAGAGCAGTGGGATGGAAGAGCTTTACAGGGCTGTATGTCTCCATCAGGAAGCCAAGACTGAAACTGATCCTTATCGAGCAGTATTTGTGTGTGTGCATATGTGTGTGTGTGTGTGCATCTGTGTGTGTGTGTGCATCTGTGTGTGTGTGACAGATAGAGAGTGATATACGAGAAGCTGCTGCTAGCTGTGCTGCCTTTAGCTGCTCAGAAGAACATGAATCAGCCATGAATCAGCCTGCTTCCTGGTAACACACTCCTTCATCCGTCACTGGAGTACAGTAAAACACAATACAGTCTTTTTTTTTTATGCTCAGTACAGTGAGCTATACTTGGATCAATCTTGCCTTGTCACTGAACAGATAGCAGAGAGAATCTCCATTACACTCCCTTCTCCTATCCCAGTCCACCCTCCCTACCTCTCTACCAGTTCTTCCCTCTCACCACTCCCTTCCTCCTCCCCTCCCTCCCTCCCCCACCCTCTCTTATTCTGCAGATTCCACCCTCTGATGGATCGGCAGCCCTGACAAGGTGACATCACAGACGACCTGGACCGAATGCAGCACGCTGGTGAGACCCACTAACCTGACACCCAGCTGCGAGCATCACGGACATGCTAACGCAGAGAGCCAGCCTGGGGCCCAGAGAGAGCCACAAGCTGGCCCAGGGAGCCACACACTGGGCCAGGGAGTCATAGTCTGGTCTGGAGAGTCACCACCTGGGTCATTGTTGGGTCTATAGGGAGTCAGAGATTATCCTCATAGAATGTTCTAGATGTTTTGGCTGATGCAGATCATCTCAAGTCGTCATAGTCTTGTTTTGAGACTCGGCAGCCTGTAGACTCACACTAGGGAGAGATACAGGGCAGTAATGACTTGTGGGTAATTATCCAGGCTGATTGATCTGTGCTGTTGATGAAGTCAGTGCGATAGCAGCGGAGTGCTTAGCCTGTCTGAGTCATAACAAGGGCCTTCCAGAGAGTTCCTGCTGAGTCAGCAGGCGTTCATCCACAGGCCATCCGCCCAGAGAGGCTCCCTCCGCGGCCCTCTGCCTCCGTCCTCCTCCCCTTAACTCCCCTCTCGTCCCCTCTTCATCATGCGCTGAGGTCAGCCACAGGGAACGGCTCTTATCGCCATCCTCATCATCATTACCATCGCTGTCGTTATTGTCCTCGTTATCATCCTCATAACCATCAGCTTCTCATTTCTCACACATTCACAGCATAGATGACGACTCGCATTTGGGTTTCATACACATAAGGGTTTCCCCAGATCGTGCCAACTAATGACGTCACACACAGCCTGCGAAGGGGGGGGCTGGCCTCTGGTTCTCTAACCAGACACACTACTGGGGCATGTTGTCACAGAACAGGTACCTGAGACCACGTGACTATAGTGACTGCCAACACATTCATTAGTAGGAGAGGAGAAGAGCGGAGAGGAAAGGAGGGGAGGGGAGAGGTGAGAGGAGTGGAGAGGAGAGGGGGAGAGAGGAGGGGAATGGAGTGGAGCAAAGTAGTAGATTTGCCTGATTTGCCTGGTTTGCATGGTAAATATGAGGCTTTGGTGCCAAGACACACGGCAGCGGACACACAGGTGCTGTGCTCTGTCTCTCTGTCTCTCTATCTCACTCTTCTCTGACTCTTCTCTCCCTCTCTCTCTCTCTCTCTCACTCTCTATCTCTCACTCTTCTCTCTCACACTCTTCTCTCTCCCTCTCTCTCTCTCTCTCTCTCTATCTCTCTCACTCTTCTCTCTCTCTCACTCTTCTCTCTCTCACTCTTCTCTCTCTCACTCTTCTCTCTCCCTCTCTCTCTCTATCTCTCTCACTCTTCTCTCTCTCACTCTTCTCTCTCCCTCTCTCTCTCTATCTCTCTCACTCTTCTCTCTCTCACTCTTCTCTCCCTCTCTCTCTCTCTCTCACTCTTCTCTCCCTCTCTCTCTCTCTCTCACTCTTCTCTCTCTCACTCTTCTCTCTCACTCTTCTCTCTCCCTCTCTCTCTCTATCTCTCTCACTCTTCTCTCTCTCACTCTTCTCTCCCTCTCTCTCTCTCTCTCACTCTTCTCTCTCTCACTCTTCTCTCTCACTCTTCTCTCTCCCTCTCTCTATCTCTCTCACTCTTCTCTCTCTCTCACTCTTTCTCTCTCACTCTTCGCTCTCTCTCTCACTCTTCTCTCACTCTTCTCTCTCTCCTCTCTCTCTCTTTCTCTCTCACTCTCTCTCTCACTCCTCTCTCTCTCCCACTCTTCTCTCACTCTTCTCTCTCTCTCTCACTCTTCTCTCACTCTTCTCTCTCTCTCTCACTCTTCTCTCACTCTTCTCTCTCTCTCTCACTCTTCTCTCACTCTTCTCTCTCTCTCACTCTTCTCTCACTCTTCTCTCTCTCTCACTATCGCTCTCTGATTGGCACGGTGACACGCCAGCGGCCGTAGCTTCCGACCGTGCTCTGCAAACAAAAAGCAAAAATACCCCAGCCGGACACCTCACCCTGCCCCTCTATCCTGCCCCCGCCCCACCCACCCACCCGGCAGTGCATCACCACAACAACAGCCCCTCACAACAGCCCCTCTCTCCGTCCTAACTTTTCACCACCTCTCTTTTTGCTTCCTCTCTCTCTCTGTCTGTCTCTCTTTAACCCAGAGGAGAAGGCCTCCACAGCAGCATCAGACAGACAGAGAGAGCAGCAGGACATCAAAACCATGGGGGGTGGGGGGGTGGGGGGGGGGGGGGGGGGGTGGAGGAGGGGGGGTACCTTTAAGAGAGAGGATCTCATTCTGAATGGACCGGCAGCTGTCCATCGCAGACCTCTGACCACTCATCGCGGAGGAAGATGACGATGACGATGAAGATGAAGATGAGGCGGGGGGGGGGAGGGAGGGATATGGATGTTCTCTAGTGAAGTTCCTGGTCGGTGTGGGGGTGTTTCTCCTCAGGCG
>CM059322.1:14553009-14593042 GCA_030340685.1 Protosalanx chinensis | reverse complement strand
GTTGGGGATTGAGGGCGTGTGTCATGTCTAAGCTGGAACGACAGAGGACTTATACGGTTGGCGGTACATGTCGTCATAACGCCCCCCCCCCCCCCCCCCCCCCCCCCCCCCCCGCAGCAATTACACAGGAAAAATCTCATTTAAGCCGTTCCGTGCTTCGAATAGTTTTCCGTTGAAGTCGATCTTTTTGGCTGAACGTGACCCTTGAAGTAAAAACAAATCTACGCAAATGAGTTTGGTTCCTCGTTCGTTAGAGCCTGACTAGAGGAGCTGCGGGCTCTTTATATTAGCTTAAAAATAGATTAGAATGAAATGGAACCTTCAGTCAACCGCTTACATGATTTATAAACATTTACTTCTGTGAGAGCAGCGCCATTTGATCAGGCCAGATGGTTTTCATTCTCGGGGCGTTTATCGCCCGGGAGCAGAGATGAAGAGAGAGGCGCAGTACAGCCTTGTATTCCTCCGCAGGTTCCGAATTATCAAATCATTTGGGATACATCTCCATTACACTCTCATATGCAAAGACTTGTCTGAGGGATCGGGTTTCAGAAATCATACACAGAACCCCCCAGCACCAATTACAACACCTGCTCGGAGTAAACGTCTGATTGCTGGCCACTGATTGGGCCTCCAGAACCTGTTTGGGCCATTGTTAGTAAATGAGTCATCTCTTGGGCATAGCCAATCAGAGCGCCACGTGATTGGCCGTGAATGAGCGATGGCTTTAATTATCTCACAATTATGATGTGTATCTACGGAGCTGAAACAGGCGCTGCTTTGTGAAGAAGTTCGCATGGACAATCTCAACGTCCCGGAGATGTGAGACAGGAATGATGGAAGTGACGTCGAGCCATATAGGAATGCCTTGGGGAAGAGGCTTCATAGATACACAAACAGCCGTAACTTCAAGTGCCCAATTAGGAGCAACATTTGGGGGTGGTGGGGGGGGGGATCTGACACAGGTTGGCTTTGAACTAGGCCTCTTTTCAAAAGGACAAGATACAGCTGGGGGAGCAGCGGTGACCTGTGTATTTTTACTATCCCGCTCCAGTCCGAGTTCAGAACCAGCATTTAGTCTGGACATTGTGGTAAACAGGCCATTACGAAACCCCAGAATGGAAATAAATGTTCCCCGTGGCGTCCGATGACACAGCGACCTGACTTGAAACGTGTGTCTGCACGCCTCCGCCTGGACCTTTCCCCTATAAAAGCTTTTTACTGTTGACCGCCGAAGCTGATGAACAATTACAGGCAGTCATAAAAGCTGACCAGAGTCCTGAGTCACAGGGTTTCCCAGAGAATGGCTCCCTCATCCTCGAGGAACATAGGCTACTACTGTCAGGCAACACTCAATCCCCCATTATTGTCCGGGGGGGGGGGGGGGGGGGGTTGTGCAGTCGCTGTTCAGAATGGACGCCATCAACATCTCCTTCTGGTGGCCTTGTCTGTAGTAAACACGTACCGTAAACGATACGGAAAAAGGACAGAGAGCGACCCTTGCGAGTCACATGGTGTTCTTCCACTGAGGTCACATGGGGGGGGGAAAGTATGAACGAGCCAATCCTGTTGGACCGCTCGTTAAGACATCGTTGAAAAGCAGGCCCCTGGTCACATCTTTGTTTTGGAGGGAACTCTTCGCACGTGAGCAGTCTCTCTCTGAGGGGAACGGTTGGTCTGGATGGGACTTACCGATTCACACTCTCGCAGTTTCTTCTGAGCGCTGTCGAAGTCGAAGTTCACATACAGGCACTCCACGAACTCTGTGATGGGGTCTTTGTAGGTGTAGGACTCCTAAAAACAAAAAACGAAATGTTACACCAGCGTGTGTGTCTGTGTGTGCAGTCTGACAGTTATTTGGAGCATCTCAGTGATGGACAGAGGTGTATTTCCATGCATCAGTAAGGTTGTCACCCCATAATAAACCACCGGGCAGTGAAAGCTGCCTCAAAACAGGGTTCAACGAATTCCATCCTATGACATGAGACAATAGAAACGTCAAATTTGCCAGGGCCACAGCCACAAAACTGGCCAGACGGCGCGCAGCCCTGAATAAAAACACCGGTCCAAAAACGTCCCCCTCCTTCAGTCCTTCCAAAACCATGTTTGGGAATCTCTAAGGCCAGGTTTACATGGCCAAAGAGCACGGTGTGAGCAGAGAGCACATGTTTTAGTGATTACCCAGCAGCCCACTGAGACGGCGCTTGTTTTGATTTCCGTGCCATTGATCTCTGAAGAAGCTACCGTCATTGGCCGGCGGGGGCTAGAAGACATCGCTACACTGCAATCATGGCGTCCGCGGCCGTTCGTCAAAACCTAATGGGTTCAAGACTTCTCCGGCCACGGCCAGAGCTCTTAGACACCCCCCCCCCCCCCCCCCGCGTCTGTGTTGGGAGGAACGTTGCTTCACCTGCTGAATGACCTTCACCAAGTCCTTGAGGACCTGCCTGCGCTTGCGGACGTCCTTGTTGGTGATGACGGCGGTGGTCAGGTACCTCAGGATGTGAGGGCACATTGTCTGGATGGCGTTCAGGTACCTGGAGAGGAGGGAAAGAGAGAGAGAGAGAGAGAGAGAGAGAGGGGGTTCAAAGGTGAGTCAGTAATACAAAGCTGCTGTGAGGCCTCAGCCTTCAGATCTCCTCGGGAACGCGGTCGACGCTCGCTGCCTGGAGCCCCCCGCTAGCATTTAGCATGACCGTCTTTCCAGCCGCGCAGACCTGCCCCTAGCAGGGGCCTGTGGGTGTGACACAGAGCCCAGGCTCCGAGGGCAGCCTTTCAATAGGGGGCCTGTGTGAGAGGAGAAGGGCTGGGGGGGGGGGGGGGGGGGGGGGGGGGGGGGGGGGGGCAGAGGGAGAGAGAGAAAAGGAAACCCAGGCTAGCAGATACAGATCAGTGAGCAGTGACCTGCCCAGTAGCTGAAATCCTATACCTCAGGGCCTTGTTGTTGAAGCACAGGTCAACTGGCTCACGGCTCTGGGTGAGGGGGGGCCTCCATACAGACTGACTAACCCCAGACAACGTCCACACTCTGGGGGACAGCCGGAGCGAAAGGGCAAGGACCCCCGGCCTTGAGAACGCTGTCTACACAGTACGCCCGGACCGACGACGCATGCCTCGGCGGACTGAGCGTCCGGCCAGGGTTAACCGCGTGGCTACGGTCTAAATCCGTAACCAAACAGCTACCTTTGTCTGCCTGTCTGTCTGTGTCTCCCTGTACACACACACACACACACACACACACACACATACCCTCCATCGTCTGCCAAATTAAATTCCAGGAGGAGGAAGTAGAGTTCCCTCCTGCCTTGGTCTCCCATGGATCAAGACACAGAAGCACATGTTCAGGGGGAGGAGAGGGAACAAGTGAGAGAGACAGAGAGACAAAGAGAGAGAGAAACGAAGAGAGAGAGACAGAGAGACAAAGAGAGAGAGAAACGAAGAGAGAGAGACAGAGAGACAAAGAGAGAGAGAAACGAAGAGAGAGAGACAGAGAGAGAGAAACGAAGAGAGAGAGACAGAGAGACAAAGAGAGAGAGAAACGAAGAGAGAGAGAGACAGAGAGACAAAGAGAGAGAGAAACGAAGAGAGAGACAGAGAGACAAAGAGAGAGAGAAACGAAGAGAGAGAGACAGAGAGACAAAGAGAGAGAGAAACGAAGAGAGAGAGAGACAGAGAGACAAAGAGAGAGAGAAACGAAGAGAGAGAGACAGAGAGACAAAGAGAGAGAGAAACGAAGAGAGAGAGACAGAGAGACAAAGAGAGAGAAACGAAGAGAGAGAGAGAGACAGAGAGAAACGAAGAGAGAGAGAAACGAAGAGAGAGAGAGACAGAGAGACAAAGAGAAACGAAGAGAGAGAGAGAGAGGGGCAGGCCGGCTGCGTTGTACGTGGGTTTAATTAGCTGGAACAATTAAAGGGACAAGGGTGCCTGTGGCACTTGTGATGTTGGGTCTAAAAACAGCAGCGGTGAGCAGAGAGCGGCCGCCAGCTCGAAGTGACCCCCCCCCCCCACCACGCCTTTGTAGTTGAGTGACTCGGTAGCGGACCACAGCGCTCGGGCCACTGTGTCCCTGATTATCTTACACCTCCTTCCCTTCCCAGCGGGGGGGCTCCCGCAGCCCCCCCTCCCCGCCGGGCCGGCGTGACTCATGGCCTGTCGTCTCCGGGGTCGCTCGGGGGGGAGAGCGCTCGGTCGCCTGGGCCCCCGCTCGGGTTACGTCATCATCTCAGGGTTTGGGGAAGGTGGAGGCCCGCTGAAGAAGATGCAGTCGGGGCACGCAGCCAAGAAAAGAATCTGAGCCCCCCCCTTCCCCCTTCCCTCCCCCCACCCCCCCCCGCAACGTGACATCTATGAACCGGAAGAGGGGGAAGGCCCGGTAGAAGGAAGAATTAGACCGGAAAAAGAAATGGGAAGGAAGGATAAAGGAGAAAGGACACGGAAGACTATTTCACCAGCCAATCGGGGACAGGGATGATGTAGCACAGGCTTGAGTGGACCCCAGCTAGGAGCCTGAGTGCCTGGATAACGTTACTACCACAGTATTACCTTCCCTGGGGGGGGGGCACCGGCACCTCGGCATTGGAGCTGAAACCTCTTCAGAGATGCCCTGCGACTAACTAACAAGGTTCTGCTGACAGTAGGAGGCGAGACAGCTCAGGTAGGTGCTGAGGAGGCGGAGGAGACGATACAGCAGTTCACCCCGAAGACTGAGGGGGCTTGAGGGGCCAATACTAATGGCGGAAGCATGTGGGTTTTCTAGACTGCAAAACTGCAGAGCGTCCGAAACTACCTCCGCTTGTCCACGAAGACGTCTGGGGGTGAGCTTTTCACCAGTGATTACCGGCCGGCCCTGCCTTTCGTCGTCAAGTTATACGGAAGAGGGAAAAAAATAGTTTGCGACAGAGTCAAACTCAAGAGAAGCAGGCATCCCTGTGTGCTGTGTTGTGGTTACTAGTTGCCCTCTCTGTGGGGCACGATCATCTGTTCAATTACACAAACCTGCAATCAGACGGGGGGGGGGGGTTGGTGTGAGTTTAACACAGTGTATCAAGTTTCCGATCTGGGATACACATGGCTCAAATCTCCGCTTCAGGAGTAAACAGACCACACAAAAACACACACAGACTCGAACCACTTAAAAAATACCAGGACGGGTTTGAAGCAGCGACGACGACGCCCCCCCCCCCCTCCCCAAAACACTATTAAGAGAAAACAGTTTTCTTTTCAAATTCGAGTCTGACTTATATAAAACGCATCGAAGTTCTCTCCAGATCTCTCTCAGGACCAGGCTGCCAATTGAACCGCAGGAAGCCCCATTAGGGCCTCCTATCATGGGGCCAACTCCCCCCACCCCCAAGCCCTGTGCTTCAGCTGGGGTGTTGCTTCCATAACCCCGCCCCCTTCCAGCCCTCTGGGTCTAATCCACCCTCAGAGCCTGGTGGAGGATCCCCGCTACAGCAGCTCTGGGACTGGAGGCATCCCATACGGACATCTGGACCACATACACTTCGGTGTTGCACCTTGGCTCAAGCTGGGAGATTGATGACCTTGTGTCGGGTCCAGGAAGGTTCCTTCCCTCCAGAGCAGAACGGAGTGTGTGCGAGGGTCGATGGGAAGAGCCCCCGGAGCGGGCCCCGACCAAATGTGTCAGGGTGTTGGGAAAGGACTACTCACTGGGGCTGGTAGAGGAAGAGGTCGATGATGTTGTCTCTTCCTTTGGGGTGGTTGAAGAACACGAAGAGGGACCAGTGGATGAGCCAGGTCCGCTGCTGCAGGGACTGGAGAGGAGAGCTGACAGACTGGAAAGAGAGAGGGGGAGGGGGATAAAGGAAATAAATAATCCTTTATTCTGGATTGAGAATATCTTCTGGACATTTCCGACAAGTTCAGAGAAGCGTCACAAATCTATTTGGGGTCTCTTCCGAGTTAAAAAATGTCCCACCCTGTTTCCCAAAAGTTCACCCAATTACGAATTCTACCCTTCATCCACGTAACTGTTCAATTTAAACCTGGAGCGAGAAAAAGTGAGAGCGATCTTAACCACAGCAGTGCTTAGCTGCAACATGAAGCGCTCAATATGAGAGTCTATGTAAGGGAATCCAAGAGCCGTATCAAATTCTGAGAGCAGGGGCATTTACGTTGTTATCGATAGTCTCTCTCAGGCGGGTGAGGTCTTCCATGGCAGCCTCCCAGTTCTGCATCAGGATTTCAGAGGCTAGCTTCCCCCACAGGGAGCTCAGCGCATTCCTGTCCGTAGCAGGCACCTGCGGAGAGACAACAAGGTAAGACTGGTTAGACCTGGAGCAGATAGCAAGGTAACACTGGTTAGACCTTGAGCAGATAGCAAGATAACACTGGTTAGACCCGGAGCAGATAGCAAGGTAACACTGGTTAGACCTGGAGCAGATAGCAAGGTAACACTGGTTAGACCTGGAGCAGATAGCAAGGTAACACTGGTTAGACCTTGAGCAGATAGCAAGATAACACTGGTTAGACCCGGAGCAGATAGCAAGCTAACACTGGTTAGACCTGGAGCAGATAGCAAGGTAAGACTGGTTAGACCCGGAGCAGATAGCAAGGTAACACTGGTTAGACCTTGAGCAGATAGCAAGCTAACACTGGTTAGACCCGGAGCAGATAGCAAGCTAACACTGGTTAGACCTGGAGCAGATAGCAAGGTAAGACTGGTTAGACCTGGAGCAGATAGCAAGGTAAGACTGGTTAGACCTGGAGCAGATAGCAAGGTAACACAGACCCAGTTCTGCTAGGATCAAAACTCAAAAAGGCATCATGACCACAACAACTGAATAACAGGCCTCTGGATGGCATGGAAGACCAAGTACTGATAACTGACTGATACTACTCTGCAGACATCTGCCTTCTAGGACAGTGTGAGAGAAAGATGGGGGGGGGGGGTGAAGTGTGCTAGCTTGGCTTCAGTGGCACGGCTGTGCACAGTGCCTTCTCTTTATTTATACTGGATAAATGGATCACGGTATGTCATCTTGAGGGAATGGGGCCTGACAGAGGGAGACAAATGGATCGTGAAAGACTGTTTAACTTTATATAAAACCTAATTTGCAGCACTTGGGGAGATACAGCGACCACCGCATCGCATACGACTGTCCTCGGCGACCCTTACAGATTACCACGGTAACGAGAGGCATATTTGAGGCGTGCGTAGCGCTCTCCGTACGAACGTGCGGAGTTGCTAAAACGTTTGGTTGGACCGTGTTTACTTCATGCTGCAACTCTTTAAAAATGTGCAGGGTGGTAAATGGTCTGGAGAAGACACAATACTAAATATAGGCCTGGAGTATCTCCGCTTCGGTCGCTTTCCCGGTACTCCATCTATGTCTGGGTTTAAGAGGGGCCTCCGTCACTTCACTTAACCCTGCCTGGGTGGACTGCCAGCCCCGTTTTCTCCCACTCATTTCCCAACTTATCACCCGAACTTGGTCAGGGGTTGAAGGGGTCACAGGTTGGCTGCGAAATTGCCATTCCCCAACGACACGCCGAATCCAATCCCCTTTTTGTGGGTTGCATCTCCATCACGGTCGTACGCGTGCGAGATCGGATCTCGCTCATTTCTCTCCCCCCTTTCCACGTCTGCTGCAGTCATTTGATCTCCGCAGAATTAACAAGCCGCTGAGAAAGAATAACAAATTGTGTTTCGGGGAGGGAGGAAGGGTGAAACACCTAGCGTCTCAAAGGGGAGCCCCCCTGCCGCCCCCGCCCCCTTCCCAGTTCCTCTCGACTGAGTCCTGACCCCTGGCCTAGCCCTTATCAAATGCCAAATCCTCTTGACTCAGCCTGACCCCTGCGTTAGCCTTTATGGAAGGCCGGTGTACAAGACGAGGGGGCTTAAATCAAGGGCACTCCTGCTACTGCTGGTTCGGGAAACATGTCAGGGTGCTTTGATCATCCAGGCTGCGGATGGAGGCGGACAGAAACAGAGCAATCAAACTGACAGTTGGGAGAGGAGTTTTCTAACGAAGCTGAAATGATGAATCAGGAGCTAGTTAAGGCCCGAGTTTCTCGTCCGCATCTGGAGGTGTTCAACGTGTACTTGAAGCCGGAGAAGTCATTTCTTTCGTATAAACAAACCGCGATGTTTGGAGGCTTGATTGGAAATGAAAAATGAATTGGGAATCTGGGAATATCCCCTCCTTCCTTCCTTCCCTCCCACCCACCCACCCACCCCCCAAAAAACATGTCATTAGCCATCAGGTTTACCGGTCAGTCTCCTGGCCAGGGTACGGTTTGGTCAACACCTGATTCTCCACCTGTAGCAGGCTACCACTAGGCCTTGCTTTGTTAACAAATGGCACGTCTTAAAGATTAGTGTTCGACCGTGTGTTGGGCCATTTGAAGCACGAGGATAATAATTGCGATGATCTCCTTTCAATTGGCGTGGAAGAAATACATCCTGCTGAATTAGGTCCTATTCTTCAGACAACAGTTATCGTAAAACCAGCTGTGTTGAAATACGAGCTGATGCTAACGAAAGACATCTTGACGGGGATATCCATCCTCAAATAGGTCACGGGCTACTGGTTCTGATTACCGCGAGAGGGGACGAAAACAAACAAAAACGAGGGACGTAATGAAAGGCAGGCAGCGATGTCTCCGCAGTTTCAGGGATTACCATACTGCGGCTGAGAGGCGGGGCCGCCACTCCTGGGAAATGTGGTCCTGCAGCAACCCGCGATAACAGCACACGCAGTGACATGAGTCGAGCAGGAAGTCGGGCAGGGTGTGTGCTGCGCGGCCACAGGAAGCCAGGCGCTCGCCGCACAGCCTCTCAGCCCTCGGACAGACAGCCAGCAGCAGCAGAGGTCTGAGATGCTCCAGATTCCAGGCTGGAGGAGCGATCAGGGCACGGTTTCCATCATGGAGACGAGATGATAAGTAAGTAAATGTAGGGGATTTCTCGCAGAGACCTAAATACATTAGTTTTTGGAGAGGTGGGGGGGGGGGTAATATTTTAGTTTTCATACTGAATAATAATGATATTAATAATAAGAAGCATCGATCTTAAGCCATCCATCAAAACCAGAACTCTACCAAAGGACTTTTAAAGTACAGAAGTCATAAGCAAGATCAGAGTAGCAGTGTTGGAAGGAGGGGCCAATGTCCCTGCCAACAGAAAAGGTCAGTGTTTCATCTTTAGAAGTGTTTTGTTTTGTTTGTCTCCCCCCCCTCTCTCTCTTGAAGTCCCAGCCTGCCATGTTTGGCTGCTCTCCAGGTCATTATGGCAGCTCTCTACACACTGCCTGGCTTTCACTGCTGGCCACGCTGGAATAGGCTCAATACCTGCACTTTTTTCCACAAGTTACCTTAAGTTTCCATTGGTTTTCGCGAAATAGGGGCACATTTTCGCTGACTGACCAGCAACAATAAATTTACTGTGCTGGGGAAGCGTCGGGACATTCAATCTTTATTCCCAACATCCAATCCCTGCATTAACTGATGATATGAATAAGTTGCTCTTTTCGCGCGAGGCCACACTGTAACAGGACTCCAGGACTGGATTTTGCAAGGCTGGCTTCCTTCATTTAACTGACTGGCTTTCCCACGTTAAACGACTTACGGTGCCTCACCTCTCCCATAAGGGGGGAACGAGGGGAAGGGGGAGGGTGGAAAGATGGGAGGTCCACTGCACACCAAGTGAGTGGAGAACAGGAGAGACATAAAGACTCCCCCTGATGAAATCCATTTCTCCTTTTTTTCTCAGAAAGCATTAGCATTGTCAGGCTAAGCAACAGGATCCAGTTTAGAGTCCGTTCTGGCCCCCCGAGTTTCAAATAAGAGGGCTAACGATCGGTAGGGGTAAAAAAAAAGAAAAAAAAAAAAAAAAGATGAAATCGGCGCTGGAACCAAAATCAACATACCACTGTCAGGGCCATTTTGGTTTATGTTGGGCAAAGTTGCATCCCCGTAAACAATCGTGATAAAGGGGTTAGCACATCTGTTGCATGCTTTTGTAGTTACTTTGGGGTTTGGGAGTAGGGTGGGGTGGGGGCAATCATCTTCCACAGTCCTTATCATCTTGTCGCTGGATGTCTTGTGTGACAGCATAAAGGACGCGACCAAAAGTGAGCAACTGCTTTAGGTTAGGAGTTTTGTTTACTGTTCCACAGCTTCTGCCAAGAACTTCGGGACCTGTCAGGGACCAGAACAGGACCCTTCATACACTCACTAACATCGTTTCATGACAGTGAACACCACAGGCCAATTCAGAGGAACTCAAGTTTCCTTATTCTAATCAATGTGCCATCTGATGCTTGTATTCCACGTTTTTGGGGAAATTCGGCTTTGTTACCGCAAAGACAAACACAAACAAACAAAAAAAAATACATTTAACCAAAGCCTTGGTGGCGTCCTACTTAAAGACTAAAGGACTGACATTCCTCCAGACTAGTGTTAGGTCTACAACCTTTCCAGTGTCTTTTCCCCTTTACCGGGCTTTCTGGCCTACAGAGCCAGTGCTGCTCTAACAGCCTTGCCTTCTGTCCGCTCTTGCAGTGTAGGTCATCTTCCGTAAATTTCTGAGGGCAGTGGGAGTGAAGCCACAAGCACCAGGGCCCCAGCAATGACTCCTTTGTTCACAGAGGAAATAAGAAGTGCGCATGTGTAACGCAGATCCTGCCAATACTCTCAGTGAACTGTGATGATCTGTACAGCTAGTGCCCACTTTTACTTCTATCTTATTCGTATTTTACATTATATTTTTGATTCTGTTCCTATTTTACCCTTATTATTATGCTACATATATGTTCTATGTTTGCTCTTTCCTGCCTGTAAATTGTGTTTGTATATCTTGTATGGCGGATTATTTTCCCCCGCAAAACCTTCTTTGGGTATTATCCGATTTCCTGTCACTGATGAAAATGTATGTATCCCAATATGCATCTCTCTCTCTTCATCTCTAAACTACGCCTGAGTAGGATATGCAGGTACAAAGAGGTCACACAAGTACAGGAAAGAGATTGGGGAGGGGGGGGGGGGAGGAAAAATAAAAAGCACGCTTAATTAAGTGAACCTGTTCCACGTCCACTTAGCGATGACCAGCCCTGCTTGTATCCTCTCTTCAACCCGCTGGGATGTATTGCATAACTCCCGGGCACTCGGTGGAGCTCAAGGAGCCACACGAGGAGGCCTCTGGCTGCTGCTTTCAAATCAATAAGCCCTCCAGAGAACCTCGGCCAGAGGACTAAAGACAGATTACAAAGTCTGCTGCCGAACGCTTCGCCCCGTATGAAGAAAAAAAACACACAAAAAAGGTCCTTGAACGCCTGTCTCTCCTAACACTGGGGGACGTGCGGGGAATTTCACAGGGACTGACGTCAGATTATCACATGCAATTACCGACCAGAGCTCTCTTCTGCCCCCCCCCCCCACCCCCCGCTTCCAGCTCTGCTCAAGTCTACTTGGCTTTGAGAAATGAAAGTAATCTGTCAAAAACAATATGGCTGCGTGCAATTTCATTTCTCACAATGAAACGGAGCCAAATTAAACGGATTTTAAAGAATGGTGTAATGCCAGGAATGCCACGTTCTATAATGGATGGTAGCACTTACACTCTGTTATTCAGACTGTCTGGAACTCGCACATCACATGGTGAACAACGATCAACGACAGAAAAGGATCGCTTTAAGTGTAAAATGAAGATAAATGTTTTATTTCCTCTGTATAAATACACCGCACAGAAGTCTCTGTATTCCAACGCGTGGATGGGTCCTTTCTAACTTGACGTCACAATATCCAGCGTTACGAAATCTGCTTCGGCTGAAGAGGTCATTCGGTGATGTGGAAAGTACCAACCGAGATGCAGAAACGTACAGCTGCACCCTGTAATTGATGTGGATGCACTGGTGCTGCGTAGGGAGCGGGCCATTTACCCTGAGCCCATCACTTCTCATTAGCCAACGATTGTTCCTACTTACCAAGACGCGGAAAAAGTAGAGGTACTCAGCTGCCCCCGAGTAGTTTCCGCACTCATACTGAAACTTGGCGTATCGGTACAGAGTGTCCAGGTACTCTTGGCGGAACTGGAAGATAAAACCAAAACAATTATCAGTGACTCTGACAGGACAGGAGGCGACCTTCCATCTCCTGGATCCTCTTTAGTTACAGATACACACACACACACACACACATTAGTTGTGGCGTTGTGGTGGGAGTCAGGGCTGAAGCTAGTGCTAGGTGTGGCTTCGGAGGTGCACTGAGGACAGGGTGCCGGGTCAGCAGGGTGGCGGGGTGGGAAGCGACCAGCGGAGGGCCTAGCGTCACGCCGAATATAGAATCTCCGGCATTCTTGCGGTCAGACCCAATGGGTCCCAAGCTGTTCCGTTTATTCTTGAAAATCCACCGCAGAATGTAAAAGTCCGCAGAATTTTTGCAAGCCGTAAAACCCCCGAAAACCAGTTAAGGTTTTTGGGAAGTGATTTTACGTCTCTGCTTGAGCCACCGCTCCCTCTACACCCCCCCCCCCCCCCCCCCCCCCCCCCCACCACCCCCCAAACAACCACGAGTTCACTAAAAAGTCATCGGAAACGCTGGGGAGAAGTGAGATGTCAGCAGAGCCAACTCACGCTGTGTTTCTCCGCCAGATAGTCAAACAGCATTCGACCGTCCCTAAAAAAAAGAAAAAGGAGAGAGAAAGCAAGAGAGGTACTGTTAGTTGAACTAATTTAATCAACTCTAGTCAACAGTTGGCTAGTGTTAGCTTGCAGTATTTGGAGACTCTTTTTAGGTGTGTTCTTTTCCATTTGTAGTTAGAAGAAAAATAAATAACATTTTATATTTTAAACTGGGTTGACTTGATGTTTATGTATGCTTGTCTGCCTAAGCTAGCCATGTCCAACAAATGTTTTTCCACATTCGGAACTACGGCCATTGAGCATCTACCAAGCTTTGCTTACAACTAAATTCCAGAGTTCTTTGCGGTATAATGAAAAGGACGCATCAATATCAAGCCATGTCTGACCTAACCTAAAGACACTGCCTTCAACAAACGTCACAGAGGTCAGAAGACCTTCTGTATGGTGAGACAGCAAAACCATAGGCTGTGATAGTGGAGATACAGCAGCGACCATTTAACATTTGAACAGGACAGCACCTCCGGTCTGTCCATACTGCTGAGGTGGAAGATGATGCAGCCTCACTGACGCCTTGTGCCAGAGCCAGTGGGAGGTCCCTGGCTCAAGGATCGCTTTCCATTGTATCAAAATAACAAGATAATGATTATGCATAAATCGTTTCAAGGCAACATTTCACTGGGAAGCTGGTCTACGGATTCTTGAAGCCATCAGCTGAAATGCAGGTCTTCTGGTGGGATTCATTGTAAATTGTTCCAGAAGAGATAAGCTCTTCAGAGTGCCCAGAACCATTTATGTTGTCATTATTATTTTTAAATATGTATTTATTTTTAACCAGGGATTCACTAAAATGTTTGTTCATCCGTTTTAAGTCCAGGAAGATCGTGTGTGTAGGTCTACAAGTCAACCGTATCCAAAACTCGCTGCTCCATTTTGTAGATGATGATGATATGGAGTATAATGGCTGCCAACTGCCCTTTGGTTTGAAAGCACAAGAGTGCAGTGACCCATAACAAGTCCCCTATTGTTTTACAAATCCAATAGACAAAACCAAATCCCTGAATAACAAGATATCTCCTCCTCCGCTGAAAGAGAGACTATCCAGAAACTGACAGGGATGCTCTCAGCAGAGTTTCAATCAAGGTTCATGGCTGGAACTGCATGGCTTTAAAGATCACATTCCAACTGCTCTTTAAGATGGCCGCTTTCATGAAGCCATCTCGAAAAAACAGACCGTGGCAAGTGATTGAGATATTATTTTGGTAAGCTGTGGGGGGAAAAACAACTTTCTAATTACAGAGCTGAATTGCTTGAATAATGGATCTGCAGACGGTATCAGGGTTTGTATTGTTGTGTTCAAAAGCAAACCAGAATAAGCCGAGATGTATTTTGATCACAAAATATTTGATTACAAATCCCCTTTTAACGCAGCCTCACAGGAAAACCACTAAACAAATCCCTGTGCTGGGGTTCGAGAAGATACTTGTCAAGGGTTCTACACAAACATATCCCAAGATGCAATGATTAAGAACGCTGTATGTTTGTGTGTGTGTGTGTGTAGCTAACCTGGTGGACTGCATCTGCTTGGTGGTCTCTGGATCCTCAAACATCTTGACGATGGGCTCCGTCTCAGACTGCAGCTGTTTCAGCTGAGCCACCACGGTCGTCCTCTTCTCTCTGAGGGCTTCACATCACACAGTCAGAATCAGAATGGGGTTTATTCGCTATGCAAGATTAACAAACATAGAATTCACTGTGGCAGAAATGAGCAAACATAGAACATATATGGTCAGGACGTCCTGTGCCGTCCTGGGATAAACCTCACGGTATACGCCGTTTACGAATCGCAAAATGTACCCTGATGCTAACTGAAGCCAGCTGCTGATTGGCATTATGTTAATTGTGGTCCTTTTCATAGCTCAACAGCCCGCACATTTCAAAAACACCTGCACTTATGGTCCCTTAATCACATTCCATCTATTATACAGGCATGTTCATGGTTTCCTTTGGATAAAAACATCTGCTACGTGAATTTAACATGTTCGATTGTCATGTATATCATTGTGTATGACGTACTGTACACAAAAAACTACTTACAATGGGGGATTTCCTTATCTGGGAACAGGTTCCTGTACACATCCATGGCGAAGTCCACCATGTTGGTTTCACTGAGTAGATCCAGTTTGCCATGGAGAAGCTCTTTCTCATTATAGATCTGTGTGCAGAGAAGATTGGAAGACGTTGAGCTTTGGGATATGTATCTTAGTCCAAATGACATCGTCAGGGTGTAGAAGCTGTCTAGGGTTAAACACAGGTGTGGGACAGCAACCTCACCCACTTACTCCAAGTGATATTGTACAGTTGATGCTCGTCAGCGGAATTAGAATCAGAATATGTTTTATTCTCCATGCAAGATATACAAACACAGAATTTACTATAGCAGGACTGAGCAAATTCATATTTTTTATATAATAAGGGTAGCTAAAAATAGAATAAACAAAATGTAATATAAAGTACAAGACAAAAGTACAAATAAGATAAACGTGGGCACTAGCTGTACAGATGGGGGGAATATAACTATAGTAAGTGAGAGAGTGTAGAGCAGAATAGATTTATATAGTACATGAGGAGGGGGGATATATACACAGTAGGGCAAACAGTGGTGCAACAGTGGTAGCGTTAAACGCTTTTAAAACGTTTTCTAGCTGTAGGAAAAGGGTTAATGGGTGACTGCCTCTCAATATTTATTTTTAATGCGACTGCTTCTTTATCAGTTCCAGAATGAGACCCAAACTAGGCTCATTACTGCGGCGTTGACAGCGCTTTCCTAAGTGCTAATGTTAGCAGGCTGCTAACCAGAAAACAAGTCAACTTTTTCCTTTTAATTCTCTACACTTAGTCTCTGGTGATTTCGTCCTCACTACAGAAGTAATCAGCGGCAGTAAATAAACTCTCTTAGTAAAACCCCATAATATACAGGACTTGTGAGTGGCTGATATGATGGTTTAACCCTGAGAGGCCTACTAGCATCAAGCTAGTTACTAACCAGCTAACCAGCATTAAAGCCATGGAGATACTCAGAATTTGAAACTGTTTTTATTCTCTAAGCAATATATACAAACACATCATTTACTATGGCAGGCGAGAGCGAACATAGAACATATGGAGCAGAATATTGTCAATATAATAATCTTATTATTAATGAGATAAGCAGCTCCACTATCATATGAAACTGGTGGTACAGGAAAGAGTCCATTGAAATACTTGTGAGATGGCGTGATCAGAAGTAGGAGTTATAACACTGGCATAACTTAGTTTTAATCCACTTTATAAGACATCTAAGATTGTAAGAACAAAAAGGTAAGAGCATGTTGGTGAACCTGGATCATCCCCTGGCAGCCGTAAGCTACCTGATAGCGGCACTTCCAGTAACCCGGTAGTTTAAACCAGTGTTTAAAGCTATTTTTTAAGATTATAGTCGGCAAATGCCATTACTTTAACGCGTTATTAGTCGGCTATTAAAGCAACAAAATAAGATAATATAAAATATAAAAGTGTTCATCCTGAACATGGACCCCATCATGGACGACTCACACACGTGGCCCGATAACAGTTCTAACAACCTTCTCTGTACTTTTTCGACGGTATTTTAAAACACGCGGCAAAAGAGGAAAACTAAAAAGCACAAACCTCCTTTACAGACAAGAATTCCAACAAAGGAAAAACGAGATGTCTGTCCAAAAAGTGAGCAATTTTGGTGGTCAGATCGTATTCCGCCATCTTGCCTGACTGAAAGGAAGTGGAAACGACATCCGGATTCAGTCAAGAGCCAATCAGAATCAGGCAGTATCCTCAGCATCATGCTCAGCATCATCACCAACAGATAGATGATAATAATAATAATTATAATGATAATAATAATAATTTAGCAGACACTTTTATCCATAGCGACTTACAGTAAATACAGGTACATTCTCCGAGCAGATATTTGCTATCATAGATTTTGTACTTGACTATAACATAGGATCAAAGTATGTTACACATGTATTCATTGAGAAATAATTACTTAAATACATACATAGATGTTTGAAGAACAAGTTACTCTATGTAGGATACATTGCACATTATTATGTCTTAATTCCAGTGTCAACTTTCACAATGATGCCACAATATTTATTTCTAAACGCAACAACCTGTTTTGTCATGGCCCAGATCATCAAGGTATAGTCCATTTAACAGTGGCCTTGGACATTTTGTTACAACCTTTTGACATATGACTTATGATGGATTTTTTGAATATCATGACTACTTCCGTCACACAATGACACAATTGGTATTTCCACTTCAGTCCTTTATAAACATATGCTACAGTCATATATATGCAACACATTTTTTATGCTACAATTCAGTGTGCATATCCCTATAGAAAAATAACCAATGAAAACGATTCACCTGGGCATGAGTTTATGACATTTTCTGTTATGAGATCATGCTTCATATTCAGTGTAACACTCCTACCGTTGTGCTGTAAATGGTTTCAGGGCATCTCGCATGAGAACGTTCGCTGTATATCATCTCTAGAGTGCAAACACTCATGTAGAAGCATGTGTGCTCAGCTTTTCTCCTCCACAGGCCTACTCAGGAGGAAGCATGACTGGGTGTAGTAAACCTTTCAAGACTCCCATAATTCGCATGTAGTGTTGATACAATGAAACATTTCATTTATGAAGAGGGATTCCTTTGCCAAGCGAACTTGTTGAATTTTCAAACATTGGGCCTCCTTCAACCCCCACCTTTTCCCAAGTTTGAGGAAATGTGAAATCCAGGAGAGGAGACACATAACGGAAACTCACCCCCAAAAAAATGTTTTTTAATTTCCTGAAGAATTAGAAATCATTACATTTTCCCATGAATCATCGAAAACAAATAATGACTTGTTTTATTGTCACTGCTCAGGGTCAGAATTTTCTTACTGTCTAGCTAAACTCCATGCCCACCCCCCCCCCCCCACCCCCCTGCTAAAGCAGCTGCCTCATAAAGATGTCCATGTGCCCACCATATACCCAGGAGAGCAGAGCCAAAATCAGCTACTAAATGGTCCATCTCTAATAGGTTCCACTACTACCTTGTTTACTTGACAACCACACGGCACTGTCCTGTAAGGCCAAACAATCCCCTCCTTGTTACTGTTGAGTTCCCTCTCTTTCTCTCCATCTCCCTCCTGACTGCAGGTAGAAATGACTCATAAACAGACAGCACTCACCGTGGCAAGGTCTGTTTTACTGGGTGCTTCTGACACAGCCAACACTGGCACAAGGTCCGTGCTCTTTAAAAAATGCGGTGGGAAAAACACCAGCGTTGCTGAAGACTCCTTTGTGTCGTGTCCCAAAGGGCTCCCAGCTAAGTTTTCAAGCAAAGGGGCCTTTCACATCGATCAGATGGTAGAAATAAGAGCAGCAGTGCTACAGGACACAGTCGGTGTTTGAATAGTTCAGGGAAAAGGTGAAATAGACCTGACAAAGCAAAGGTCTTACACGTTCAGATTCTCACAGTCAATAAACAACATTAACCATTCTTTACTAGTTGAAACAGAATGGCTTTGGGCTCGGTAGTCACTGCTAATGGGTGCTAGATTCTCATCTTTCAAAGGAAATACCAGATGACCTCTCACTCAACTACCCTGCCTAACTTGGCAAGTTCTTCACGCTATACCAAAAATAGCTGTTCTGTTTTAAAGCACACACTTTTCTTGAAGTTGGATGACTGTGGAATGGGATGCATTAATTTGATGAAAACTGAGCCAAATTTTGCTTACTGCTTGGACGACTTTGGCACATTTAGCTAACTTGGCAATTATTCAACGTCGGAGTCGATCCATGAAAATGCCTGTGAAATGATTAGATGGTTAAATATGAAGAAATTACATTTATTACTAAGTGGTTTGGTTTAACTGATGAAAGTTCACAATGTATTGGTTCTAGGATTACATGTCACATCACGTGGATCCTGTTTTGTGATAGCACATAATGACATGTAACATAATCCAAGATGCGTGTCATGTGTAAAATGAACAAAAATGTCACTATGCAAACTGTGCAGAGTTCAAGATCCATGAGGCAATTAGTCTGACAGAATAATTCAAAGACTTGCTGGATGTGGAATTTTCAGTAATAGGAAAAATAATATGTTGAAAGCCAAAGGATATTTTTGAAATTGGTTAAATATCCCCCCCAAAAATCAAAATTCATGAAAAATGTTTAAGTCAAAACATGAATTCAATGGCTGTATTGTGCTGTATTCTCCTGTTTCAAACCTTCTTCATAATGGAGGGGCATTGGGGAGTAGATTGTAGGAAAAATCCAAGCAACACTCATCCAAACATAGAATGAATTTCCTGTTCAAGGAAAAATGTGTTCTTTGGGAATGTATTTTGCAGAACTAGATGGACATGCCACCCAAACCCTAAAACTAACCCCAAATAAATTATAAAAAGCATAGTCGAATAGTGCACTGGTGTACCCAACTGAAAGGCTCCAGGTAGCTTGAAGACCCCCAGAGCTGGGTTAAAGGGACTCCAAATGTGGCAGCATCCAAGTGGACTCTACTCTCTGTTGAGCGTAAGGTAAACCTCACCAGAACTTGACGACTGCAACAGTGTTTAAGGGGGATGCAGGGTGGTCTCCAAACAGTTTACAGCCCACCATTGCCAAGCTGCTTCTCTGTCAACCAGACCAACATGCGAAGGCACCGAGAAACTTGCTAATGAGGAGTTTCCAGTCAGTCGCACAAATGCCTGCTCCATGCTGCTAAGCTAATGAACAAAGAGGTCAAGAGAAGGAGCTTGCTTGTTAAACAGCCTAGAAATCTGGCGTCAGTCTCATACACCCTCATGCTTACATCTCTATTTCCTCTCAAATTAAAGTGGTGTGAAAGTATGTTTGTGAAAGCTACGGTACCGGCCGCCAGACGTGAGGTTTCTCGACCACACATGATCCATGTGTCGGTTTCTTCGTCCAAAACAAGAACACAGTCGGTAACATGAACATATTTCAGCATGCAGAAAAGCAATCCATCACTTGACATGTGTGTCTTTCAGAGAAAAAGAAACACTCTAATTGGATACAAAGGGCCAATCGTGAAAGGCCAAACATTCCATGAAAAACCTCAGCCCTCCAGATCCCTGAAAGCCCATCTCTGTCTTCAGCCGAGTCAAAGAGAGCGATGGGGGAAGACACTGCCAAACAAACCCAATATCAGCCGGGCTAACTAATATCTGTCAAAAGATAAATCGATACAGTCTGAAGACTAATGTCGCTGTGCTGGTTGCTACAATTCCAAGCATCTCATCTCTGAATCCGAATGCCAATATCTCATATGAATTTCCATTAATCTTTTGTAGGCTTTTAGATATGCATCACCTCGCTCACAGTGCGTGTCAGGTTATAAATCAGCAGCACACAGTCCTGATCCAGAGCCCAGTGCTGACATCAGCATGGTCGTATTCAATGGCACCAAGATCGAGGTTATCGACCAAGCCAGGGGGCCGAATAAACAATACAAACTCCCAGCTAGCACCCAACAGCACCCAAGCATAGCAGAACATCTGCTCAGCACATGTCATCTTTACACAGAGAATAACATTTAAATGCTCCTCCGGCCCTGGTGAGCTCTCAGATGGTCATGTGGTCATCCCTCTCCGAAGAGAAAGAGGTTGTGTGTTGGGGTAGCTATCGCGTAGGTTCATGTGATGCCGTAATCCTTAGACTATCCACTGCAGTCATATAACCCACCAAAATAAGAGTTGGCCAAGAAGAATATTGATATAACCCACCAAAATAAGAGTTGGCCAAGAAGAATATTGCCAGCCCCCCCCCCCCCCCCGCTCCATTCAATCTCACAAAACCCTGTTCCCATGATATGACATTACAGGCAATGCTGCTGCTCTCTCCAAATTTGTGGTCATGGACACAAAGAGAACCGAAATCCAATCGCTCCAGGTCATGGCTGTTTAGCCATGTCTTCCGCTGAAGAAAAGATGGGATTCGTTTACACTTATGCATCTGGACGATTGGATTTCGAGCATAATTGCAGTTGCACATATTTATGTAACTCAGTCGAGGCCTCTAAAGAAAACCACTCTCGGAATAATTGGGGAAAAGTGATTAGGAGAGTGAACAAGGGCCTTAACTCCTCTGCATGGTAAACCTCAACGCAAACTCCCAGAGAGGATATAGACGTGTTCCATGTCTCAAGCTGTAACAATAGCTAAAAGGTCACATGTCAAACCACTGGAGCTACAGATACAGTTACTACGAAAGAAGCCTGTCTTTGAGGGTAGAACTATAACTCAAACAGGGGACCTTTTCCTCATCATCTTACTGGCTACCAGGGTTCAGTATCATCTTGTTTTGAATATTTATGGGGTTACTGTTTTGACAAACCGGCAGTTTAGCACGTCTGCACCACAGGACAAGACCGAGGGCCGTGGAGGAAGTTCTCGCGTGCTGACGTGAATCCCTCTCTTAAATGGAATTTAATGAGAGAGACCGACGGTCATTAAACCCCATACAGTAACATATGATGTAGTCTGTACAGTAATTCACCACTCCACTATGAGCAATCTTCTGTCTGGGGACCAATACAGCCCCAGCACAGAGTAACATCACTTACCTGGTGGAGGGGGGGGACATCTGACAAAGAGCTGAATATTGTTTTTTGCCACTTAGACCAAGGGGAGAGAGAGAGAGTGAGAAAGCTAAATTGTGATGTGCCACCATTTCCTGCTTTGGGCCTCTAACTCAGGATATGACTGAGGTCAAAGGTGGATCATCAGTGGCCGGACACACTGAAGTCATCTATATTGAGTGATTCACAGTGTGCTGAACACAACCTGTTCAGACAGGGCTCCTAATCAGATTTCAAAGAAAACACAGCGCCGCTGACTCCAGAGGGTTGAAACCAAACATTGGTACTAATTGCATCTGTCTTCATTTTCCGAAACCGTGTGACAAAAAAAAAAAACGAAACAGGAACGTTGGAAAGAGAAGGAGCTGCTCGAAAAAACCGCAGCGAGCACCTAAAACTCACCTCGCATTTCAGTAAATTACAGTTCCTCTCACAGATTGCCCAGCCTGATTGCTTCTGTCAGAAATCAAAATACAAAACCTCTGCACTGTTTCTCCTGTAAGCCTTCAGACACGGAGACCGAGGGGAAAAACGTATATTGCCGGATGCAGAATGTGCCACATGTGGGTCTCTGGGAGCCTGGAGCCTCAACCCATGTAAGCAACAGTCACGGAGCACAATTTAAGTTTTCAGACTGTTGCTATTGATCAATCCTCATCGTGCCACGTCTGTCTGACAGCAGAGCGCTAACATAAACACGCCCGAACTCTTGAACACGTGTCCAAACACGGCCGCATGTCATCAAGTCAGCCCCGTCCATCAATCAGTAGTCATCCGTCAATTAAAGTGAGCTTGTAAAGAAACGCAGGAGGCGTTTCGTTCAGAAGAAAACAGTACCTCATCAGAAAACGTCTCGCTCGCGCACGAACGTCTCCAGACTTTCCCCCCTCTCTCAGGCTGCTTAAATGAAAGGTTCGCAGTGGCCTTTTGACATTACAGCGGCTTTGGGTGGTAACAGCCTCCCTGTGTTGGGGTTCTTGTTTTCCCTCCCAGGCCTGGAGGCAGGTGCTTGTGCTGCTGACAGGGTTACAGGCTGCTAGTTAAACCAGAGGCCTTCGCCATCACGCTCAGTCATCCTCTGAGTCAGGTCTTTATACTGCCTCCCTGCCTGGGCCTCCACGTCTGGTCTGGGACAGGTCAGGGGAAGGCTGTGGCTCTCCTACAGTAAACTGACTAGCAGACAGGGGAAAGCCCTTTTACCCGAAGGACAGTGTTTGCTTGTTTTAATGTGGTCGCCTCAGTATTTGGGTTTCCAGCAAAAAACCCGACCGCATATCAACTGACTGCCATGTGCAGACAAGCCCACGGATCGCTTGAGCTGAACGTTACTTAAACCGCTCACAATGTTATTTTTCGTTTCCCTGACAGAGATGATGACATATCATAGTTTTAGTGCACTTGTGCCCAATAACAACCACGGCTTAGCGTTTTACAATAGAAGCCGCCTTGCGGGCAAACGCAACCCTGCTGTGTTTTTGACAATAGCGCAACAGAACAGCGCTTCTTCAGCCCAGCCAGTAAGCAGCCCTGCAGATGATGACATCAGGCCCAGGAAATGTCTTCGTAAGCGGGTTTATGCTGAGTTTGCCTCAACAAGTGCGTAATGTGGATGTGGAGGAGAGGGTAACACACACAGATAGACAACTGGGATCCACAGGGGCCCCGGGGGGGGGGGGGGGGGGGGGGGGGGGGGAGGGGAACTATGAAAACTATGAAAATAGTTTTCTTGACACTGACCACTCAAATACTGTTAGAACTATGCCTCTCTGACCCTTGATATTCTGCTGTTTTACACAAGTGTGACTTTGAATAAAAGCAACTGCTACTTGATAATATAATGTATCGTAAATTATCATTTAAGTATTAAGTAAGTATTTGTATTATATGGTTACAGGCAGGTTATTAAACAATAATAATAATAACAATGCCAGAGAGTGAGAGAGACAGACCGAGAGAGAGAGAGAGGGAGAGGGAGAGAGAGAGACAGAGACAGAGAGAGAGATAGAGATATGGTTTGTTCTTAGTGTCTTGTACTAGACGGATGTGAGAGATGAGAAATACCAAAAAGTACAATCCCTTGTCACAGTCGAGGTGGGCGTGG
The DNA here is from genome assembly GCA_030340685.1 of Protosalanx chinensis. Classification (NCBI taxonomy): domain Eukaryota; kingdom Metazoa; phylum Chordata; class Actinopteri; order Osmeriformes; family Salangidae; genus Protosalanx; species Protosalanx chinensis. The sequence goes on along the minus strand of CM059322.1, from coordinate 14,569,654 downwards.
ATTGGTTGGGTCGTGCTCGTAGGGGATTGGTTCGTACAGACAAACCACGCCCACACGGCGTTACCAGGTCAACGACGTCGCCAGCTACCTTTCAGCTGTCAAAGAAACATGGCGTCCGTGTCAGAACTGTACGATGTATCCTGGGAAGGTAAACAAAGAAACACACACTTTGACATGCTCCATGCTGCGTTATTCAACATAATGAGTGTTTTATGAACTTCCTGAACAGTCAGAGCTGGTTGTGATATACTTCTGTTTGACCTCGTGCGATGGAGCACTAGACACTAACGTTGCTAAGTAGCTAGCTAAGCTAGCTAGGGGCTAGCAGGTTAAATCAGCGTCATCTTAGCAGAGCTGTCATTGCTAAGATTTGCATTGAGAGCTTTTTGTTTAATTTAAAACGTGTTACACCCACCTTGGGTGTTGCTCTTGTCTTGGGTGTCACTGCAGAGTGAAAGATGAACATACCATGATGGTACTAAGCTAGCTAACGACTTAGCTTAGCATGAACGTTAGCCCGCACCAGGCTAGCTGCTACTGTACAGCTGGTTAGACTGGGGGACATTACAGTCATTAGCTAACAAGAGTTTATCTTACTGATACAGTCATAGTTCGTGTTAGTCTTTCAACCTTTCTAGATGTTTCTCTGTCAGCTTCATGATACAGCCCAGTGAAATACACGGCCTCACCTGTCACCTCCTCATCAAGTGTCTCAGTCCTCTGGGTCTCTGACTCCTTTAACCCAGGATTCAAATGAGCTGACTGTTTGGTGACAGTACCCGCACTGTTGTGATTAGAGGGTCGCTTTTCTTAGCTTTTAAGAAGCCCTGGAAGCATTACAAAACACCCACAGCTGATCACTGTTAGTCTAGAACTGTGACTCTGTATATGCTTTTCTCTGTATTGTTTCGTTCTGCCCCAAAAGAGATGCGTGACAAGCTGAGGAAATGGAGAGATGAGAACTACAGGAACAGCGAGCAAATCGTGGACGTCGGGGAAGAGCTGATCGCCGAGCACTCGTCCAAACTGGGTGATGACAGTAAGTACACGGAAATCCACTCCTGCTTTGTCATCGGAACCGTTCGCAGCTGAATCCATCCATTTTCATGAGGCGAAGTCCTGTTCCTTGGGAACACATTCAAAAGGTGTTATTAATGAATGAAACAGATCCAGAGGGATCAATGGATCAGTAACCTAGTCCGAAAATAGGGGGAGATTTCGCGGAACATCAGCAGAGACTTCAGGGCAAGCCTAACGACACTTACATAATTGACATTTGTTTCTGCTTGTGCTTTCCAAGACATAATTAACTTGATCACAGTGAACTTGAAGCCAGAAAGCTGTCCTCACACAAGGTGAAAACACCCCATACAGGCATGTGGGTTCAGACTGCTTCGGTTTGTGGTTGCAATGCTGCATGATTGCTAACACAGGTGGGCAGGCTGAAGCCTAGAGGCCCTCAGCAATTGATTTAGGCTTTGTCACGATTGGCCCTGGCAGGCGCCGTGAGGGTCCAAGAGGAGAACCCGGCTTCCCTGAATGATCTCTCCCCTGCGGTGTGTGTGTGGAACCAGAGAATTTGAATGTTCCTCCACACAGGCCCAAACAAACAATGGTGTTTATACAGCTTGAGCACCTATCTGGAGAGATGGCAGCGGCGGATTATCGGTCAGAGGTTTTCGTCTTCAGCGCTGTGATCTCGTAAACTAGAATTTCTTAGGAGAGCTTCCCAGACTAGCGGAGCACTCAAGTCTGACCCGTGGAAATAGGGAGTGGGGGGGGGGGGGGGGATTCTTGATGAATGTGACCCTGGTGCGTTTGATGCCTGTTTCTCCCTCTCTCTCTGACAGTCAGCCTTTCCTGAACAAGCTTCACTAGGGTGGCCGGGCAACTCCAAATAAGCCAGCATCTGTTCTTGCAGTGGAACAGCACTCCAATGCAAGGATGTATCCAAATCCTTTCACTGACTCTAGGGAATCAGGTGGCTCAGCGGGTTAAGGCGTTGGCCTCATGAATCCTGGCTGTGGCTATGTGATGTTGTGTCCTTGGGCAAGGCACTTCACCCTACTTGCCTCAGGGAGAATGTCCCTGTACTTACTGTAAGTTGCTTTGGATAAAAGCGTCTGCTAAATGAGTATTAATTATGATTATTTACTGATCTTTGGGCATCTACAACACCCTCTCTAACATGGCGCGCGGAAAAGGGGCTAAACTCGTAAGATTTGATTTGATTCACGTGGTTGGAGAGAACAACGTCCCACATGATTGGTACACTTGAGTAGGCCTGATCCACAGACCCCAAGCAGCTCTGTGTAAACATATCAAAGGAACTGTGCCTTCCTGCTTAACAGCCCTGCATGACTCCAGCAGTCATTATGATTCATGCAGCCTTTAAAGACTGGGGTAAACACTTAACACACCCTGCTTTTATTGAAACCAGCTCTTTAAATTGGCTATGAAACAAGAGGGCAATTATCAAAACAAGAGTGGGAATCATAAAATACAACAACAACACACAAATAAAGGCTCAAAAACTTCCAGAAAGCCTGGAGGCGTTTGTTTGTCTTGGCATATCAGTTTTCAAGTCGTGTTGGCTTTTTTTTTATTATTGTTTGTTCTCAATTAACAGGCAGAGCACAGCTTGGCAGAGGCCCTTGTCAAAACAAGACAGCTCTGACATTTAGCATTAATTCCATTAATTGGAGCCATTAGCCAAAGCTGTTTTGTCAGTGTGTCTGATACTGTAACAGTTGAGTGATTGAATAAGCATTTAATCTTTATTGCGAACCGCCGGGTGAAATGAGTTAGGGGGTAGATGATTGACTTTACGAGGAAGGCATCATCAGCCTGTGACCCAGCCCACTTTGAGTACCCCTGCCGGGCCAGGGGATGTGACGGGATGTGAACCGGGGGGGGAACGACCTCAATTCAGATTTTCCTTCTCAGCGTTTGCAGCCTGCTCACTGGCTAATGGACATGTTGCATGGATCATGGGTCGTGTTCCTGGTGGATCCGCATGCGCAGCCACAGCCAGTTAGACAAGTGGAAAGTGAATGGGCCTATTGATATAACATGTGTTAGGAATAGCTTAAGCTGTCAAGACGTCATTCGGCCGCTGCCAGTCGCTCCGGTTTGCGCTGGAAGAAGCGAGTGCGGCAACGTAGACGAGACCTGCAAACACTACAAGCCATCGACATGTGTATTCACCATCCCTGTGATGTTCCACTTGACATTTATCTGGAGGGTGGATTTAAACTCTTTCCTCCCTGTTTCATCCTTTCCTTCCCCCCCCCCCTCCTCCCACACACTCCCTCCTCCCCTCTTTCCTGTGCCCAGTCTGGGTAATCTATGAGCAGGTGATGATAGCTGCGCTGGACTGCAGTCGGGATGACTTGGCATGGGTGAGTTCCTACTGTCAGGACTGAAGCCTTCTTCTCCCACAACCCCGCAGCCTTTTCCTCCCAGGCAAAGCCACCCCAATAAACCCCCACACTGCCAAACGTTACATAAAAAAAAAAGAAGAAAAAAAAACATCATTTTTTTTATTTGTCTCAACAAAAAAAGAAGTATGATCCTGTCTGTACTATGGAAAACCAATTTGCTGAGCTATGGGATATGGGAGTGTAAAAAAGCACTCCAGAAGCACATAGCTGGTGTTCATGAGGCAGAGCCCTCATTTACAGTGTTCAGCTTCTCCCCCGATGATTCATCCGCCAGACCCCAGCTTGGTGGAAGGAAAAAACAACAGAGGTTGTCCCTAGTTAGATGGGATCGAGTCAAATGGTACATGAGAAACAGGTGTCTGAGAACGAAAGGCTCTTCATGGACAGTCAGGGATTTGTTTCGTTTTGGGTGATGGGGGGAGGTTTAACTTACCTTGTGGGGAATCTTTTTAAGGGTTAGCGTAAGATTTTGAATTACGTTAAGTGCCGGGGGTTCGGACTTAGCGGATAGTAAAGCTTCAGTTTAATGGAATAAGCGATTTCCAATTGACTGAATTGTGAGTCACTACAGCTAACGGCTAAACTTTCCTGTGTGTGTATATTTTCCGAAGTGAGTTTGTTTATCACGGTGTGTGTTGAGTGTTTCTGTCTGTCCTCTTAATGTGAGTGAGGGTATGTGTGTGTAACCTCAGCCAGCAGCAGCTGCCTTACCCGTCCTCTCTGCCCACTTCCTTGCAGACCTGCCTCCAGGAGCTGAAGAGGCAGTTTCCAGGCAGCCACAGAGTCAAGCGGCTGACAGGCATGCGGCTGGAAGCTCTGGAAAAGTAAGCACACTTACAGTAACGTGTGTGTGTGTGCGTGCGTGTGTGTGTTTGCGTGGGTGGGTTTTTATACGTGTACGGCTCCTAACTAGGGTGCATGCGGATCCGAAATGGAAGCTGGCTATTGTGTGTGTGTGTTTGTGTGTGGCGGCAGTGGCCGCGGTGGAGTTCTACCGGAACACTCTCTGTTCCCCTGGTTGGATGTTGGGTAGTCCTGTGGCCTTCTCACCTCGGTGAGGGGATCCCCAGGAGGAAGTGGTCTGATGGTCCTCTGTTATTCTGGAGGTCCCTCAGCGCTCCTGTTTCTGTTTCTCCATCACCCCTCCTTCTCTCTCTCTCTCTCTCTCTCTCTCTCTCTCTCTCTCCCCCTCTCTGTCTCTCGTCTTGTTGTGTTTTGGTTTGTGCGAGCTGACTGTAGAAGGGCCTGTAAATATTGACATGTCCCCACAGCACCAGCCTCCTTCCCAACTTGCCACTGTTTTATTTTCAACTCTGCAATTCATAAGAAAAGAGAGGGTGAGAGCGTGAGAGAGGAAGATAAACAAGGGTATTTCTGACTGCTGAGCCTAGGTAGGGGTAATTCTATCTGTTGACCTCCTGCTCCTGACCAGCCGGGTGGTGGGGCGTGTTCTGTGGGGGGGGGTGTTGGGTGTGTGTGAGGGGTATCACTGTGTCAGGGCTGAGGTGATAATTGAGAGCGATTTGTACTAATACTTTTGTCACATTGTCACAAGGAGCCGAATTGGGAAAACACAGGAATGACAGCGATTCAAAAACCAAATGTCATGGATTCGCTTTAGGCTCAAAGTGTGTGGGGCGAGCTGTTGCCCGCTGCCCTGTGAGATCTGCCAGCGTGCCGCTGCGGGGCAGACGGGTGAGGGCGGGCGTTAGGGCGGGCGTGGTCCTGGAAGTGCAGGCTCCCTGGGATAATAGGAACCAGCTCTGCTTCTGTTGCAGGTTGGCTGTGGGGGCAGAGCGGCAGGTTTTCATCACCCACCCTCTGCTCTAGCTGCTAAAGCCATCGCCTTCCCAGATTGGCTCTGGTGAAAGAAAGGAATAAAAAAAAATATATATAAGGAATTTGGGAATCATCCTTGAATTGTGATTGGACATGACAAGTGGAGTGTACACGCCTTCCCACCACTCTTGTCTCTTGCCGGATTCCGAGTCGTATGATTTGATATTTACAGCTCATTTCTTGTTCTCAGACCTCACATACACAATGTTGTTGGATGTAGGCCAATACAGTGCACATGGATGAGAGTGTAGCCCAGTCTGAATGGCAGGAGGATTGCATGGGGTTATGTAACACGAGTGTACAGTTACCAGAGTGACTGAACGGCCTGTATACAGAGTCTTGATTGGCCCTGAGCTGTATTTGATTTGATAAAATCTCGCTCTCTGGCTGGACTGGCTAGGATGTGCCTCGTTAAACCTACTGATGTGTTTTCTTCTTTCCATGTGTTTCGTAGGTACGAAGAGGCCAGCAAGCACTATGATGCCATCCTTCAGGATGACCCCACTAACACGGTAAGAAGGAGCTGGGTTCACAACCCTGGTGACTGTGTTCTGGGTTCACAACCCTGGTGACTGTGTTCTGGGTTCACAACCCTGGTGACTGTGTTCTGGGTTCACAACCCTGGTGACTGTGTTCTGGGTTCACAACCCTGGTGAATGTGTTCTGGGTTCACATCCCTGGTGACTGTGTTCTGGGTTCACAACCCTGGTGACTGTGTTCTGGGTTCACAACCCTGGTGACTGTGTTCTGGGTTCACAACCCTGGTGACTGTGTTCTGGGTTCAAAACCCTGGTGACTGTGTTCTGGGTTCACATCCCTGGTGACTGTGTTCTGGGTTCACATCCCTGGTGACTGTGTTCTGGGTTCACATTCCTGGTGACTGTGTTCTGGGTTCACATCCCTGGTGACTGTGTTCTGGGTTCACAACCCTGGTGACTGTGTTCTGGGTTCACATCCCTGGTGACTGTGTTCTGGGTTCACAACCCTGGTGACTGTGTTCTGGGTTCACATCCCTGGTGACTGTGTTCTGGGTTCACATTCCTGGTGACTGTGTTCTGGGTTCACATCCCTGGTGACTGTGTTCTGGGTTCACATCCCTGGTGACTGTGTTCTGGGTTCACATCCCTGGTGACTGTGTTCTGGGTTCACATCCCTGGTGACTGTGTTCTGGGTTCACAACCCTGGTGACTGTGTTCTGGGTTCACATCCCTGGTGACTGTGTTCTGGGTTCACATCCCTGGTGACTGTGTTCTGGGTTCACAACCCTGGTGACTGTGTTCTGGGTTCACATCCCTGGTGACTGTGTTCTGGGTTCACATCCCTGGTGACTGTGTTCTGGGTTCACAACCCTGGTGACTGTGTTCTGGGTTCACATCCCTGGTGACTGTTTTATAGCCCTAGTCTTAGTCGGATGTTACTTAAAGGTGGAACAGAAATAAACGTAGTTAAGAGTGAGCAGGAGCGTGTTATACTAGGCTGAGATCTCATAAGGTGCACCTCAGATACTGAACCGTCTTTGATTTCCCCCTTTGTAAACAGTAGATATCTTGCATTCCACACAATCTTCACTCTATCGGGTTCCTTTGGAATGACTAGCAAGTCCATGTCATTCTGGAATCTGCCAAGCCCACAGTACCAACCCAAAACAGATCCTACCTGCTTCTAATTGTTTCCATAAGGACATGTGGCCACGCAAGAAAATAAACGCGTTAAAGGGTTTTCAAACGAACCATGACCTCGTTTGTTTTGGCGAGTGCCCCCTTCTGAAGATGCTCTGCAGGCTTCCTGCTGGGAACACATGGACTTGCTTAGAACGTATGAAACGCGTTCCCCTGGCTGGTGAAGTGTGAGAGGAGAACCAGAGACATTTGTTTCTTTGGACGTCCATGTGAGGATTCTGCACCTCAACGACTGTCTGTTTCTAACAAATGGAGGCTCTGCTGACAAAGTCAATAAACTTCACCTTCCTCTGATGCAGTCCCTCCCCCCCTCCTCCCTCCTTCACCCAGGGGCCGGAGGGAGAACAGGCCCCCTCATCTTTGTCTCGCCCCTCTGGAGGGTGACAGCTGTTGCCTTGGTGGTGGAATCCCTCCCTCCCTCGGCTTGAATGTCTATGGACAGACCAAGAGAACAGCAGCTCCAATTTGAAGTGTCAATCGGGGTTGCGTGGGTCAAATAGGAGGATTTACCTCTTGGGCGTGCCCCAATCAGATGACCTCGTAATCTTCTGAAACAGTTTCTCTTTATCAGCTGACTGACGAATCGGTTATAAATCCCAGAACTGAAGCCACACACCGTTAGTAGAGATTGACTACCGTTCATCCAGAGCTCCAGTTCCTGACCACCACCACTATACCGCTCCCCCCACCCCCCTTCTGCCTTCTCTTCTTGTTTACTTTTCTCCGTCTGGTGGACTGGACCTGGGTTGGTCCGCTCTGCTTGGCCTTCATGGTTTGGACCCCCCAAATTCTGTTACCGTTGAAAACTGGCCACCGTAGCGAGGCTCTTTCTCTGAAGACAGATGTGAAGGAATTCAGGGCCAGTTAGGTAGTTAGGGAAGTACATCCCAGCGCCAGCAGCTCCGCAGATACATCAGCAGCCGAGTGTTTATGGGATGGTTTGGCCGAAATGGAGCAGCAGGACATCTTTCCTTCCCAAAGCTGCCTTAACCCTCTCCCTCCTGCAACCTCTCGACTCTCGAGTCTCCCTGGGAATCAGGCCTTCCGCTGGGTGTTTCTCACCAGCCAATAGGAGCACCACCCAGGCACGTCCCGGTCCAGGGATGGGACCGTTCCACTTCCTGACTGGCCGGCCTCACTCTGAGACCTGCCAATCAAACGCGGGGGTGGGAATGGAAGAAGCCTGCTCCTCTCTCCCCATGGAGGCGTCCCGAGCGGCACTTTCCCACCGTCCCGTCTGACTGCCCGAGGGTGCGGTGGAGGGTGGAGGCCCCGGTGCGATGACATCATCTGGGTCACCTGTCTGTGGATGAGCGATATCTCCGTCTTCCCAGCATGCCTGGCTCTGCGTGCTCTGTGGGCGGGAATGGCCGGAGAAATGGCAGAAAACTGGCAAGCCAAGCAAGGCCTCTGGGGGGGGGGGGGGGGATTAGCTGAGCTGTTGCTGTAATAGCAGACCAGGCCGCGCTGTAGACACGATGCCCATTAACCGAAAATTGTTGAATCAACAAGAATTGCTTACCGTTTCGCTGCCATGGTGGGGTCGAAAAAAGTGCGCATACTTTTAGCCCCTTCAGTGTATGTTCCAGTACCTACAGCAATGATCTGGCAACAAGATTGCGCGCTTATGCAATCGCTCATTTTCACGTTATTCATTTTGTTCCGCGGTCAATATCCTGTTCTTTGAGAACGTTTGTATGGCACCGTGCTCACAGCTTTTTTGAAATATGGCGTTAACGTAATAAATTATTTACTTTCAAGCCGCAGTCTTATCAAGGAGATGTTCAAGGTCGAAACCTCTTATTTAGTCCCAACCACTCGTTCAATTCTCAGAATGGGTTTGTAGAACAGAGAATGTAGAGGAAGGGGGTTAGGTGAGGTGAGGGCTGGCCCAGGTTAGGATCAGGTTACAGTTCCAGAAAGGTTAAGTTGGACAAGGGTTGACATCACTGTCTCTGGCTGTCATGTTGAGAAACAGAGAGGGAGGGAGGGAGGTAGGTAGGGGAGAGGGAGGGGGTGGGAGAGGGAGAATAGGAGGAAGAGAGGGAGGAGGAGGAGCGGTTTGGAACTGTTCCTGCTTTAATAAAGTGCCGTGTGACTCTCTGGGCTACCAGCTCCCATATGTTCTTTATCAGGGGAAAAATGAAAGAGCCGAGTGGGGGGAGGGGGAAGGGGGGGGGGGAGGGAGGGCACAAGTGCAAGATCCAGTACAAAGTTACTGTAGTGTTCTGCTGGCGAGGTGAGCTTTTGGACCCGGAATGGATCCACATGTTAGCAATTTAGCGAGAAAGTGAGTATAAATTCCTGCCTCTCTCCGAGCGTGGAGCTTCAGAATATGCTCCGTGTAAGACGGTGTGATCCTCACAGCAGATCTGGGTTTTATGGCCTTGGAGAGTGTGGGGGGGGGGCAGGGAGTGGGGGCAGGGAGAGGGGGGCGGGGGGGCTTCGTGTCAGTGTCTGTACGTGAGAAAGAGTGTGTGTGTGTGGGGGGGGGGGGGGGGGGGGGGGGGGGGCTCGATGCGTTTATCATACCAGGTTTGACTGATGCGTCCTGCAGTCTACACCTGCTGGGTTTGGAGGATGCAGAGGGCTGGATGGGGGTCCACCTAAACGCCTGTCAGATCCTTACTTATCTAGCTTGTTTACTAATCTTGTACTGCTCCTGATTAGATTAGATTCAACTTTATTGTCCTTACACAGGTACAAGTACAGGGTAACGAAATACAGTTAGCATCCAACCAGAAGTGCAAAAACTGTTATTACAACAGAGTATAATTGTAATTGTATACTCAGAATATACACAGTATGTACAGTATAATCAGAATATACAGGTATGAAGAGATTGAAGTGATGCATCCTGTTTATTCAGGTGGTAGGTTTGGTCACGTGTACACCACGACACACTTCTCAGGCAGAAATCTCACCCCTCAAACCACACACACACACCCACCCACACACACACACACACACACACACACACACACACACGTTCTGGTGGTCTCTCTTGGAGGAGCCGGCACCTGGAAAAATGTTGGGAGCGATGTAAGAGACCCTGATTCAGATGGATGAGTGTGTAATCCCCCATAAGGTCAATGCAGCCTCAAACCTAACCAGAGCAATTTGAGGCTGAGGCAGGCCTTTGAAACACTCTTTATATGTGTGTGTGTGTGTGTGTGTGTGTGTCTAGCCTCAATACCATAGACACACTCGCAGGCGTAAGGTTTCAGGCTAACGCTCCATTTTCCCCCCACTTAGAGGCGGATGAGTCACCCCCTCTATCTACCACTCCCTGCTCTCTGAGTCATGATGGATAGGCTGGCCCCGCCCAGGCCCCTCCCTCCTTCCCCCCCACACAGCCCCATCAGCTGCAGGCTGGTGTGGGGGTCTCACACGGCTCCTCAAGGTGCTGCTCCGGCCGGTTGGGAAGTGCCGAGTCAGGGTCAGGGCGATGTGCTGGTCAGAGATGGGGATGTGTGTGTGTGCGTGCTTTGGGTAGACTGACTGTCAGAGACTCACCTTTAATTTTGTATAGGCTAAAAGCTCTTATAGTTCTTCCTTGGCACTTATTGGTTCTCACGATGTATGTTTCATAATCTATTAACCCGCTATGTTTTGGGGTCTTTCACATCGCTATGCTCAGTGACCGATGCTCTTTTGTAAAGCTCTCTCTTATAAGTGGCTTTGGATAAAAGCGTCTGCTAAATGAATACATGTAAATGTATATCAGGTCTGTCTTGACAGCCTAATTAGTAGCATGTACTATTAAGGAAAAAGTGTATAATGTAGGAATGTGAATTATTTGCAACCTTTTGTTGTTCGCTCTGTGAGCTGAGGAGGGGAATATTTTAGGTTTTTACTTGAAGCCACAAATGCCCACATTCCACCCATACCAACACACAGACACGCATCCCAGCCCCCCTACTCTGATGGAAGCGAGGCTGAGAGGGAGGATGAGAGCGAGGCTGAGAGTGAGGCTGATCCCCCCCGTCTTTGTCATCTCTCCTTCCAGGCCGCCAGGAAGCGTAAGATCTCCATCCTCAAGGCCCAGGGGCGGAGCTCCGAGGCCATCAGGGAGCTCAACCAGTATCTGGAGCAGTGAGTGCTGTTTTACTAGGGGACTAACCCCCCCCCCCTCTTGCAGACACACACACACGCCTCCTTGACACCTCCTGGAGCTTTTTAATTAAAAAGGAGTTTGCATTTGCTGGTCGGTCACAACCTGTCTGTGGAAGCCGTCCACCCCCAGCATAGTCAGTCTGCTTCCATGGTCTCAGTGTGACAATGCTTCTCCCCATGGTCCTCGCTCCTCTGGGGTCATGTGATCTGGTCCCAGCCCTGTCTGTGTTCTCCTGCAGGTTTGTGGGCGACCAGGAGGCGTGGCACGAGCTGTCGGAACTCTACATCAACGAACACGAGTAAAAGACTTTCTAACGTGCAACATCATGAACTATGCACTGTCTCCTGGCCTAGCCTAGCCCCAAATAAGACTTTATGGAGCCTAGCCTAGCCCCAAAGAGGGCTATGTTATGGAGCCTAGCCTAACCCCAAAGAGGGCTATGTTATGGAGCCTAGCCCCAAATAAGACTTTGTTATGGAGCCTAGCCTAGCCCCAAAGAGGGCTATGTTATGGAGCCTAGCCTAACCCCAAAGAGGGCTATGTTATGGAGCCTAGCCTAGCCCCAAATAAGACTTTGTTATGGAGCCTAGCCTAGCCCCAAACAGGGCTATGTTATGGAGCCTAGCCTAGCCCCAAACAGGGCTGTCACATGGCCTAGCCTAGTCAGACCAGGGGGCCTCTCCAAAGCCTATCCAACCACCCCCCCCCCCCCCCCCCCACCACCCCCGCTTGGTAAACCCCCACAGTATAACAGTTGTCAGGACAACCTGAGTGCCAGACAAGGCGATTGTAAGAAGAATCATTTTGTTTGTGTCATTTTTCATCCCTCCTTCATTGTTTGGCCGTGTGTGTGCGAGCTTGTGTGTGTCTTTGTGTCTGTGTGTGTGTGTGTCTTTGTGTGTGTGTGTGTGTGTGAGCCCCCTGTCTCCACGGTCGCCGTAGTGGAAGCCCAGTCCTTGCAGGAATGTCCAGCGCAGGGGAGAGGGCTACTTATTGGCTAGCTGCTGTTTTTGTGTGAAGAGGCTTTATTGCTGTAGTGTCCAGAGGAAGCAGTGGGTGAGAGGATTATCTCCCAGCTTAGCCCCACAGTCCAACATCCCACCATTCACTCCCAGCAGACCCTTATCTGCAGCCGTGTCAAGCTCTTTTCTCTTCTTTCTTTATTTTGGGTCACAAGCTCTTCTCTCTCTCTCTTTTTTGTTTTTGTACTTCCCCCTCCTCTCCGGGCCAGCATGGCATTATCACCTCTCTTTTCCATGGAGAGAGAAAGGGAGAGGGTGAGGGAGACTCTGGGGCGAGATTCCCAGGGGAAGGTGTTGGCTAGAATAAACAGGGGGGGGGGGGGAGACAGACCTTCAGGGATTCGGCTATAAATATACCCAGCAGGCAGACAGACAGACAGACGGATAGACAGACAGATAGACAGACAGATGGATAGACAGACAGACAGACAGACAGACGGATAGACAGACAGACAGACAGATAAGACAGACAGATAGACAGACAGATAAGACAGACAGATAGACAGACAGACAGATAGACAAACAGACAGACAGATAGACAGACGGATAGACAGACAGATAGACAGACAGACAGACAGATAGACAGATGGATAGACAGACAGACAGACAGACGGATAGACAGACAGACAGACAGATAAGACAGACAGATAGACAGACAGACAGATAGACAAACAGACAGACAGATAGACAGACGGATTGACAGACAGATACAGACAGATAGACAGACAGGTATTCGTTAAGCAGTGAGGCTGTTGGAGACAGGCCTCCTAGAAGACAGACAGGCGTAAGGAGACAGACCGAGTCAAGCCTATGGGATGCAGGTTGGGGCACCACACCACCACCATAACAGCAGCACATCTGAAAGCCTTTATTGGAGGAAGTGGTAATTGTAAACAGCCCCCAAACGTCCAAATACCCCTACAGTATTCACTCTCTCTTCCTCCCGCTCTCTCTCGCTCCCTCTCTCTCTCTCTCTCTCTCTGTCTCTCTCTTTCGCTCCCTCTCTCTCTCTCTCTGTCTCTCTCTCTCTCTGTCTCCTTCTCTCCTTCTCTCTCTCTCCCTCTCTCCCTCCCTCCCTCTCCACCTCTAGTTGCTCTAACTAACTCTGATAGTCTGATTGGTTCCCACTAGCGTGCATGTCGGCATTCGGACCCTCGTCTTCCCGCCTAAATAGCCTGCCTGCGTCAGAACTCTGTTTTCCCCTTCTGCTGCTGCCAGTGAACCCCCCCACTCCCAGCCCACCACCACAGCTTCCATTAGGGCTGCGGCCACAGCAGGGTGACGCAGGAGCAGCCGCCCAGACGCACGCATCACTTCCTGTCCGGTAGAAAGGCCCGCCCCGACACGGGAAGCGGGCGCGCAAAAAAGCGCTTCTGACCAGCTCGGCAGTCCGGACGCCGATTATGTCAATCCGCTTTTTCCCAGGATTCAGCAGTTCTAGGAACCCCCGCCCACCTCCTCCTCCCCCTTTCCCCCTCCTCTCCATCTCCTATCTGAGAGCCTGCAGCTGTGTGTGTGTGTGTGTGTGTGTGTCTGTCTTTGTGTGTTTGTCTGTGTATGTGTGTGTTTGTCTGTGTGTCTGTCTGTGTGTGTGTGCGTGTGTCTGCGTGCGTGTGTAGACCAGGGCCTAACTTCCTCTTCCTCTCCCCCAGCTACGGGAAGGCAGCCTTCTGCCTGGAGGAGCTGATGATGAGCAACCCTCACAACCACCTGTACTGCGAGCAGTACGCTGAGGTAACCTGCTGGAGGGCTAGACAGCAGCCTGGTGCGCTGCGCCCGAGGGTCTCGCCCGTGTGTCTGTGTGGTGTGTTCGTGTGTGGGCTATGTGGGAGGATGTCAGATGGCTCAGCAGGGTTAAGGCGTTGGCCTCATGCGCGGAAGGTTGTGAGTTCGAACCCCCGACTGTGGCTACGTGACGTTGTGTCCTTGGGCAAGGCACTTCACCCTACTTGCCTCAGGGAGAATATCCCTGTACTTAAAGTAAGTCGCTTTCGGATTAAAAGCGTCTGCTAAATGAGGTATTATTATTATTATTCTGTGTGCTACATTTGAGCGTCGGCGTTTCGTGGGAGGGAGAGGGGCTGATGAGCTGACCGGGCACCCCCCCGTCCCCCGTCTTCCCCGTCTTCCCCTACCCAGGTGAAGTACACTCAGGGAGGATGGAGAACCTGGAGCTGGCCAGGAAGTACTTTGCCCAGGCCCTCAAACTCAACAACAGGAACATGAGGGCCCTGTTCGGCCTCTACATGGTGAGTGTGTGTGTGGTGTGTGGTGTGTGTGTGGGTGTGTGGTGTGTGGGTGTGTGTGTGTGTGTGTGTGTGTGTGTGTGGTTGTGTGTGTGTGTGTGGGTGTGTGGGTGTGTGGTGTGTGAGTGTGTGTGTGTGTGACAGGGAGAGGGGCTGCTTTAGTAACATTAGTACTGCTCTTAAACACTCTCATTCATAGCCTGAATAAATAAAGTAGTTGGGATGGAGAGATGTGAAAAGAGAGGGAGAGAGAGAGAGAGAGAGGGAGGAATCAAGGGAGCGAGAGACCTGAGGGGAGCCCTATGGGGTGCGTTTCGTGACCAGGGGGTTCCTCCAACAATGCGATCCTGTCCTCCTCCGAAAGCTGCTTTCATCTCCATATTTATTTAGAGAGGAAGTGCTCCATTAGCCCCAGTGCATCATGAGAGAGCCTGACATAGGAACACAAACACAGCCAACCAGGGCTGGGGGTGGGGGGCAGGCGAGGGGGTGTGGGGGGTGGAGGGGGGGGGGGGGGGGAGTTTGGGCGGGAGTGTCGGATGGAGTGAGGTCTGTTTGTTTTGGCCGAGGGGCGGGGACGCTTTGTTGAGTAAAGGTGTGCGAGTGTGTGCGTTGGATTTGGGGTAGCATAGAGTGTGAGTGTGTGTGTGTGTGTGTGTGATGGGCGGGCTCTCACCCGTAACCAAAATGGTTTGGTCAACAGGCCCAGGTAAGGCACCTGTGCTGTTGAAAGGCTCCATCACAATGCTGGGAAGTGAGGGGGAATGCTGGGAAAGTGCCTGATCTGTAACACCTTCTGCTGTCCAGAATGGTGGAGAGACCTGAAGAGGGATTAGTGTGTTGGGGGGGGGGATTAGCACGCGCACACGCACGCCGAGTCAGGGTCTTGTCATCACAGGGGGCTGTGGTGTCGGGGGGGGGGGGCTTTAACGTTGGCATGGCAGACACCGCGCCTGCGAAGAAGAGCTGTCACTTACAGGACGTTGAAGGAGTCACTTTTTCTACCTTACCGCGGCCTCGCTAACCTTCTTGCGATGTGACGACGCCTCTCTTTCCCCGTCCAGTCGGCCAGCCACATCGCTGCCAGCCCCAAAGTCAGCGCCAAGGTGAAGAAGGACAACATCAAGTACGCCGCCTGGGCCGCCAATCAAATCAACCGAGCCTATCAGGTGAGTCAGGGTGTGTGTTTGGGAGTCGGTGGGGTGGGGGAGGTGGGTGGGGGTTGGGAAGGAGGGTGTCAGGACTGATTTGTTGGGCTCTGGTTATTTACTGGCTGTCTCATTCCTCTTAGTAGCTCCTGTGATGCCCCCCCCCTCCGCCCCCCTCCGGGCAGCTAGCCTTCTCCTGACAGGACAGACACTGCTCTGGGTCTCTGGAGATGGACTGCTGAGGAGAGGGTAGAGGAGGTGTGGAGGAAGGGGGGATGTGTTGAAAGAGAAGGGCTACGGAGGAAGGAGGGAAAAAGTGAAGCGAGTCTCGGATGGACTGAACTGGTTTATACTGTTGCCATGGCACCCTCGGTGTAAATGTGAACTTAATAGGAGGATTTTCCTGCCATACGGGCAATATAGGTCTGTGTTTTAGATGGCACCGGTTAAATATGTACAAGCTCACTCTGCAACCCTGCTGAGAGAGACTAGCTCCTTGCTGATAGAGAGACCAGCTCCCTGCTGAGAGAGAGAGACTAGCTACCTGCTGAGAGAGAGAGACTAGCTCCCTGCTGATAGAGAGACACTAGCTCCCTGCTGATAGAGAGACACTAGCTCCCTGCTGATAGAGAGAGACTAGCTCCCTACTGATAGACAGAGAGACTAGCTCCTTGCTGAGAGACACTAGCTCCCTGCTGAGAGACACTAGCTCCCTGCTGATAGAGACTAGCTCCCTGCTGATAGAGAGACAGAGAGACTAGCTCCTTGCTGAGAGACACTAGCTCCCTGCTGATAGAGAGAGACTAGCTCCCTGCTGATAGAGAGAGACTAGCTCCCTGCTGATAGACAGAGAGACTAGCTCCTTGCTGAGAGACACTAGCTCCCTGCTGAGAGACACTAGCTCCCTGCTGATAGAGACTAGCTCCCTGCTGATAGAGAGACAGAGAGACTAGCTCCTTGCTGAGAGACACTAGCTCCCTGCTGATAGAGAGAGACTAGCTCCCTGCTGATAGAGAGAGACTAGCTCCCTGCTGATAGAGAGACAGAGAGACTAGCTCCTTGCTGAGAGACACTAGCTCCCTGCTGATAGAGAGAGACTTACTCCCTACTGATAGAGAGACAGAGAGACCAGCTCCTTGCTGAAAGACACT
>CM059322.1:14482559-14552509 GCA_030340685.1 Protosalanx chinensis | reverse complement strand
GTATCTATCCTCTCTTCTCTCTCCTGTTTCCTTTCTTCTCTCTCTCCTCTCTCTCTCTCCTCTCCTCTCTCCTCTCTTCTCTCCTCTCTCTCTCTCTCCTCTCCTCTCTCCTCTCCTCTCTCCTCTCTTCTCTCCTCTCTCCTCTCTTCTCTCCTCTCTCTCTCCTCTCTTCTCTCTAGGTCTCCTCTCTTCTCTCCTCTCTCTCTCCTCTCTTCTCTCTTGTCTCTCCTTTCTTCTCTCTCTCCTCTCTCTTCTCCCCTCTCTCCTCTCTCTCTTCTCTCCTCTCTTCTCTCCTCTCTCTCTCTCTCTCTCTCCTCTCTTCTCTCCTCTCTCTCCTCTCTTCTCTCTTGTCTCTCCTTTCTTCTCTCTCCTCTCTCTTCTCCCTCTCTCCTCTCTTCTCTCCTCTCTCTCTCCTCTCTTCTCTCCTCTCTCCTCTCTTCTCTCCTCTCTCTCTCCTCTCTTCTCTCTTGTCTCTCCTTTCTTCTCTCTCTCCTCTCTCTTCTCCCCTCTCTCCTCTCTCTCCTCTCTCCTCTCTTCTCTCTCCTCTCTCCTCTCTCCTCTCATCCCTTTGTCCTGTTGCACTGGTCAAGTAGTCTTAAAATAAGCGGAGCGCTTTGAAGCCCTTGAGTCCCTGCGGTCCTCACCTTTTGTTAACCTCGATAATTAGCAGCAGCGCGACTCAGAGGGGAAACTCTGGGTCCCCGGCCCCTGTAACTTACTGCTTCTGTTCACCCACCAATTTATGACCAATATTTTTTCTTAGGCATAAAAGTTACCAAACATGTACATTGATTTCCAGGCAGGCTCTGGGGGGTGTGGGAGGGGTTTGGGTCGGGGGAGGGGGGGTGGCGGGGGGAGTGGCGGGGAACCCACACCAAAATCAGCCCAGAGGGCGGACCACAGCTGGAGGGGCTACGACACATCAAACCCTTCACAGGGTATCCGCAGATTCATTGGGAAAAGCCGGCACGTATTTACAGCGCCTTCCCTTGCGTTCTGCTGAGGCATCTTTCCAGTAGGATAACGCTTGGTGAGAAAGTGTCACACGTGGTTTGACTCCGGGCCTTCGTTATTTCCACAAACCAGGGGCTCGTGTGAAAGCCTAACCCCAGAGAAACCTCCTCCATCCCAGCCCCGGCCCATAGCCTCCCGCCACAACCACAGGCCCAGTAACACGCCACAGAAAGAGGCCAGGAAGACAGAACCACTCAGCTGAACAATACAACAAAAGTACAGCCTAGTAAAACTGTTGACTGAAACATTTTCCTCACACAGAAGTCTGAATTGCCTCTGGAGCTCCCACTTGTGTGTGAGGGTGTGTGTGTGAGGGGTGTGTGTCTGAGGGAAGATGTGTGTGTGTGTGTGTGTGAGGGTGTGTGTCTGAGGGAAGATGTGTGTGTGTGGTGTGAGGGTGTGTGTCTGAGGGAAGATGTGGTGTGTGTGTGTGAGGGTGTGTGTCTGAGGGAAGATGTGTGTGTGTGTGTGTGTGTGAGGGTGTGTGTCTGAGGGAAAATGTGTGTGTGTGTGTGTGTGTGTGTGTGTGAGGGTGTGTGTCTGAGGGAAGATGTGTGTGTGTGTGTGTGAGGGTGTGTGTCTGAGGGAAGATGTGTGTGTGTGTGTGAGGGTGTGTGTCTGAGGGAAGATGTGTGTGTGTCGTGTGTGTGAGGGTGTGTGTCTGAGGGAAGATGTGTGTGTGTGTGTGTGAGGGTGTGTGTCTGAGGGAAGATGTGTGTGTGTGTGTGTGAGGGTGTGTCTGAGGGAAAATGTGTGTGTGTGTGTGAGGGGTGTGTGTCTGAGGGAAGATGTGTGTGTGTGTGTGTGTGTGTGTGTGTGTGTGTGTGAAACTGTGTCTGTGTGTGTGGGCGAGGGACTGCATTCCTGAAAGAAGGACTGAGTTGCACCATAAATTAGTTCCTCATCGTGAGGACCCAATGCAAAGAGCCCCATCATAAAACATCTGCAACAGTTCCATCCGCCAACAACGTCTAATGGGCTAATTACCATGAGGGGGCTGGGACAGCAGCAAGCCTTTTACCCCTCTTTTGTACTCTGTGCAGTAGGTGTGTGTGTGTCTGTGAGTGTGTGTCTTTCTGTGAGTGTGTGTGTGTGTCTGTGAGTGTGTGTCTTTCTGTGAGTGTGTGTGTGTGTGTGTGTCTGTGAGTGTGTGTCTTTCTGTGAGTGTGTGTGTGTCTGTGAGTGTGTGTGTGTGTCTTCTTCTGTGAGTGTGTGTGTGTGTGTGTGTGTGTCTGTGAGTGTGTGTGTGTGTGTGTGTGTGTCTTTCTGTGTGTGTGTGTGTTTCTGTGTGTGTGCTCTCCAGCTTCCAACACAGCATATCTGCTCTAACACAGTCACACATTCAACTCACATCTTTGTGATCAGCTTGCCCATTCTCAGGGTTAGACCGACAGGCTATTGGACCCTGAATACACCATCACAGCATACCTGGGCTGTGTGTGTGTGTGCATGGATATGTTTTTGCGTGTGTGTGTACACTTGCGTACAGTATGTGCTTGCGAGTGTGTGACTGTGTGTGTGTGTGTGTGTGTGTACATTTGCGTACAGTATGTGCTTGCGAGTGTGTGACTGTGTGTGTGTGTGTACACTTGCGTACAGTGTGTGACTGTGTGTGTGTGTGTGTGTGTGCCGCAGCTGACCTGTGGCGTGTATCCTGCCCCTACTCAGAACAGCCTGGCCTGTCTGGAGGCCTGCTGCATTATTGATGTGGGATCTTTCCTGGGCCGGGCCGCGGCGCTGTGTCTTCCACACCTGCTCATCAGAGATAATAGGGAGGATGAGAGGAGCGCTGGCCGGCCTGTCTGAAACGCTAGCCAGGTAAGCTGTTTGCCCCTCCGCCTCATGATTAATACAGTGTGACTGCGCTCCGGGGGCTCGGACCCCCTTTTGAGGAAGGCCAGGCACCCATTTTTAAGTGAAAGCTGCCTCAGCCGGGGGCCGCGGGGTTGTCCATCACATCTTCCTGCCGGCCCCCGCCCCCTCCACGCCCCCGCCCCCCTACGACCTCCCTCACTCCTCTCCCCCCCCCCCCCCGAACCGCCTCACCACCCTCCTCCTCCTCTGCCCCCCCAGTATACCCCTATCACTATCCATCAGACGCTCCAGAACGCCCCCCCCCCCCCCCCCATCACCACCCCCACCTTCCATCCAGACTCTCCCACACACACACACACACGTCACACACACACACACACACACCACTTGTCAGTGACCCATGTTTGTTTATCTGGGTGTGTATCGCGTTGCCAACTCGAGACGTCCAGTCTTAAAAAGTCCCGTGTTTGTGGCAGACATCTTGGTATGGAAACCTCTGGCCACCCTCCCTCCTTCCTCTCATCCTCTTCTCTCTCTCTCTCTGTGTTGTCTCCTCCTCCTGCTGTTCCTTCCCTCCTCCTCACCTCACTCTCCTTCTTCCTTGCCTCCCTCCTTGCTATATTACATTTACACGTAATCCATTCAGTGGACGCTTTTATCCAAAGCGACTTACAAGAGAGAGCTTTACAAAAGAGCATCGGTCACTGAGCATAGCAACGTGATAGACCCCAAACATAGCAGGTTTATAGATTATGAAACATACATCTTTTCCCCCCACCTCCTCCCTTCCTCTCCCTTCCTCTCCCTTTCTACAGATATCCAGTGAAAGGGGAAGGAGGAGAGGAGGAGGAGGAGGAGGAGGGGAGGGGGAGGGGGTCACGTCCTAGGTCTACCCCCCGAACAGATGCATTGTCACTTGTTGCTGAGCAAATTTACTTTGGTCTCCAACACATTGAGACTCTTTAACGGAAAACACACACACACACACACACAAAAGCACACCCACCCACCCACACACAGACACACTGCAGAGATGCCAGGGTCCCTCTGCAGTCAAGGAGCCAATTGACCGTGAGCACACAGTGAGCTCTATCAGCTGAACTGTGGCTGTGTGGAGCGTCTCCATAAGGAAGCGCTGGTGTGTGCGGAGCTGCAGGTTAGCAGCACAAGACGCAGGCCAGGGGAGCAAATAACGGATGAGAGGAGGTGAAAGGTCAACCTCAAACATTCCTTTAAGAAAATAAACAGGGAGAGGAGTTAGCTAGCCGGACCGGACAGGTACCCAGCAGACATTCATCACCCTCGTAATGCCCTGTGTTTGGTTAGAATATTGGAGGAGTTATTTTTTTTTTGGGGGGGGGGGGGGAGCAGAACCTCCTCCCTTCCCTTTCCTCCTTGTGTTCCTTTCTCCTTACACCACCCCCCCCCCCACCCCCCCCGCCCCCCCACCCCGCAAAAAACACACCAGATGAGCTGTTTGAAAAGTACACTGACTGCTAGTTTGTCACAGGCCGGGGGGGAGGGGGGGGGGGGGCGTGCTGGAAGAAACCCTGGACATTCTGTCCTGAAGGGGGGGGGCTTCGCATGCTCTGGTCAGTCTGGAACAATAAGTCTGGACCGGTTAGGCTGGACCGGTTAGGCTGGACCGGTTAGGCTGGACCGGTTAGGCTGGACCGGTTAGGCTGGACGGGTCAGTCTCGATTGTTCAGGCTGGGCTGGTCTGCTTCTGACCTGCCAACCTTCTGTTTAAAGCATTTCCACACACAGGTACGCACACACACACACACACATTGCACTTGTGTGTCTGTGTGTGTGTGTATGCATACTCTGGGACTCTTTGTTAGTATGTAGAGAGAACCGGTCTTGCTCTGTTGCTCCAGTCTGGAGGGGAATGAGCCTACAAGCAGTCAGCCAGTGTCTGAGGTGGGGGTTAGGGTTAGGGTTGGGGGGGGGGGGGGATCTCTCTCCAGAAATAAATCCAAATCTAAGCGAGGAAAAACAGACCCTGGAAGAGTCCGTGATAAAGAAATTCCTATTCAACGTCATCAACAGAGTTCCTGGTCAGCAGGAGTTCAGGCGCGGTGGCTTCCAAGATCATCCGGCTTCCAGAGCGTCCAGCCCCCAGCCGCTCTGCAGATCCCCTCTGCGAGGCCGGGGTCCGCCCCCGTCCATTTCCCCCCTCGGCCCCCATTTTCACTGTCTGCTCGCTGAGAAGCCCTGGCTGTCGGGGGGATCAGTTTGATTTATCTGCCGGCTGCAGCTGATGAGGACATCACTGATAACGGCGGGGTTAAGTGTGGGGAGGGTTCCTGTCTCTGCAGGAGCCAAGTAGTGTTTCTAAACTTTGGAGAGACTCCCGGTCTTTCCACTCGGAGAGATTCGCTGCAGATCTTGAGTAAGCCCCCCCCCCCCCCCCCCCCCCCCCCCCCCATCCCCCCCCAACCCCCCACCCCCCGGAACACAGAGAGGACACTCAGCGCACAGCAGCGTTGGTGTCAGACGTGTTTGGATTAAACATTCTCCACATTTCCGATGAAAGGGACGTGTCCTTTTGCCAACAGAAATTTGGTTAAACAAAACTTTTTGGGAGAGAATTTTCAAATAAACATATGGAATCCCAGATGGGAGACTCTGTGATAGAGAGACCCTGTGCCATAATCTACCGGGAAGTCAGTAATCCAAACCGAACAAAGGTTCCACTCTGATAGTTATTTTTTTATTTCTGTCTTGATTAGAGTAACAAAGTAACGTTGTCGCTAGATAACATTCAATATGGTCAGATATTGTACCAAACAGCCCTAATGTCAGCCCACCTGCTTAAACTTAGCCTTACATGTACTTACAGTTGCCATACGAGACTTTCAAGTCACACACAGAAAGGGTCAGCTAGTTAGCATTAGCAAGAACCTGACTCTGCTGTAGGATCCTCCCTCTCTCATATACATAGCTGGCTAGATAGCTAGCATTAGCTAGTAGCTTTTAGCAGACTGGTGCTGCCCCCTCAGATCCAAGGCCCCAGCCTGAAGGGTCATTTGACCAGGCCCCCCAGGGGACCGCTTGTCGTGTCACTCATTTGCTGGGGGGGGGGCGGCTAAAGAGCGCACTTAGCATCCTGTGTTTCCCCTCGCAAACATGTGGGGAGTGACATGATACTGTACCAGAGCCTGACCAGCATCTAACATTTCAAAGCCATTTCCTAATTGTTTCCAGGCCAAGGTCGACAGTCTATATGGAAGCAATCCCTGCTTTCAATCTGCCTCTGCATCCCCAGATTGGGAAACATTAAAGTGTTAAGTCAACTTGACCCGGGCGGGCTAATTCATTGGGAAATAGCTGTGGTTCCCTATACACGCAAAACCATATCAGTGACAGCCCATGTCTGTTCTTCTAGGATGGGCACCATATGTTTACACTGTACGAAGCACTACTGGGCCAGCCGCGCTGGGAACAATGACACTCATTGTCTGTGATGGGAGAAAAAAGGCCCCGGACTGTTTACATGCTATAAGAACACGGAGCCATCAGGGCCACAGCCTGGCTGTCGCGTCCAATCAGTCCATCTCAGAAGGTAGCGGTTCGTTACAAGAGAAACCAGTCGGCCAGAGGGACAAGATCACACAAGGTTTACTTTGCCTTAAACACCCAGCAGATGATCCAGAATCATCTAGAAGGATTTATCCTCTAGAAGAATCATCTAGAAGGACTACAGAAAGGGTAGTGATGAGAAGTCCAATGGACACATGCATGTGTGAATGGGATGGAACTAATTTTATAGTTTTTTGTTAACTTATCCTGTGTGTTAAAGCTCCCAGTTGATACCTACCCTGGCCTTCGACCTAACGATCAGCATGCAGCGTTAGATTGGTAAGCACTCCAGAACACAGCTGGTCACCACATTCGCGGGTTCATTTGGGCAGAGCTTCACACAAGCAGGTTTAAGGTTTTGTGCGTATATCGTAAATATGCTACCTGTGTTCTTTAACATTCCCCAGTCTGTGGACAGTCGTAGAATTGGCTGTGTCCGCTGGAGATCTGTCTGCAGGGCTGTGTTCAGGGCTGTGTTCAGGGTGGCACCACCCCCTCACCTCCAACCCCACCACCCCCCCCACCCCCCGATTTTGTTTCGTTCCCAAGGTTCCCAGGGTGTCCACCCGGACACCTCCCCCATTGCTACCCTGGAAGAGGAAGGAAACGCCAGGCTCTCCTAAGGTACTGCTGCATTAGAGAACACTTGCGCCATTGAACACTGTTCACCACTTGAATAGTAACATATATATAATGTATCATTGTTAGTTCTGTGCGATCCGTGACTCTAGATGGGATTCAAAGCACATTATGCAAATCTCCTGTTATCGGCTACACATACAGACTTTGAGGATAGAAAACTAGTTATGTATCCCCAGTTAATCCCCACATAGAAGGGGCCATTCCTAGCCCCATATTCTGCGCCACCCTGAGGAAGGTGGGAGTAAAAAAACACTGACCCAGACTCAATGTAACAATTTAATAAACCAAAAGGTGATTCGCCCAGTAACATGATGGTCAACTGTCTAATCTGTTGGATGTGTTTAAATCCACTGATTGACTCTTTCTCTATAGGTTTAGATCTTTTCTCTCTCTGGTTTGGGTCAACGTTTTTGGAGACTTAGTCATGCGAAGAAAAAGGGAGGATTTGTTTGCATTTTATTAGTACAGTAATGGTGTGGAATATTACCCATTAATATATGTATAAACGTATGATTTTATATATCATTGTAAAAGAACTGAACCCTCTAATTGAATGCACCTCAAAACTCAGAACCTAGAACTCTAATATGAGGTAGACATCAATAATGGTATTCCACCCTTTGCAAACATAAACACAACTTAAATTACTCTTATCAATGTAGGAATTATATGATTATCATGAAACTCTGTACATCACAAATAATAAAATAATTATAGAATAGAAATTATAACGATTTGAGTGCATTTGTATATTTACAAAGAAATGCCTTTTTTTCTCATTTCTCCATTTGTTGCACTTGTATAGTTTTGGACTATACACATATTTACATATCAAATAACGAACAGCAGTGCATTCCAAGCTAATGTGCATTTAAATATCAAATCGTCTGTTCTTGTCAGTTTTAACGCAGAAATAGAACAACTTTCTCTGACTAAATCGACATGGACGCAGTCAGTTGTGAAGTGCATTTCGTAAAAGATGCAGATTGGAGCAGAACTTCGCCTTGATAATGAGGCTTGATGTTTCCTCGAGCCCCTCGGTGCCGCGTGCAACCGGATCCAAAACACAGTGTGCGCGAGCAGCCAGGACATAGCCCGTGTCCGTACAGTCAACGTTTATGATAATCGTCTCTAGCCCCCGGGTCCATGTGTCCCCTCACGCGCGCGCACACCAGTATGTCCACATCACGCGCGCATCTTGCATTCGTTTAACTCCGTCCGTGCAAGGTGAGCGCGCGCTGCACTCGGAAGACGCGGACTGCGGTTTACAGGGAAATGTTCTCGCGATACCGACCGCATTCTCTCTTTCTCCGCATACCTTCTCAGCACTCTCGCGCACTTTCTCATCTTCCCGCCATATCTCTGTGTTTTGGTAGATTACATTCACCTTCTCGACGGACGGCCTCGAGAGCCTATTGATAACGCCTCAAGAGAGCACGAGAGCTCCCGCTGGGCCAGAGCAATTATGGAGACTCACCCAAATGAGTCCTGGTCCGAGAAGCAACCATGCACAACAGACAGTCCCGTGTTCTCCATCCCCCGGTCCAAACAGGTGCGCCTCTGAACCTCTTCCGGGCCGCTTGCTGTGCTTTTCTTTTTTGGTCCAGCTTGTTGCCCAAAGGGTGCGTGAAAGCGCGAGGACTTGCAAACAACAGGCTATTGTCGATGGATATATTTGTTGGATGGTGGAATAATAAGATTAAACCATTTGACCGCAACTGTGATGTGCTTGTTATGAGTTTGAAATGACCCAAATAAATATAGCAAATATTGCCTTTCAGAATCCCTTTTGAATAAAGAATACACGCCACATGGTTGGCCCATATATGACAAACACACGGTCTTGCATTGAAAAAATAAAAGCTTTTGTCAAACTCCCATGTGTCCATCGGGGACTTTCATGACCCATCTTTGATTTGACTTGAGATCTCCAGATTGAGGTGAACAAGAGGAGCTGCTACCTGCAGCCGCACTGCTCCACCACCATGTCCTCGTACTGCTTGTACACCACATTGTTCCCAGAGTCTATGTACAGGATGCTGATGGGGCTGAGCTTGGTGGGGACGCAGCAGCTGGGAGGGGTGCTGTTGGGGTCCATGGAGTTCATGAGAGTCTGAATGATGGCGTGGTTGGTGGGCTCCAGGTGCGACCTGAGGGGGAAGTCGCACACACCCTCGCAGTGGTACGCCTCGTAATCCAGCGGGGCGATGATCCAGTCGTCCCAGCCGAGCTCCTTGAAGTTCACGTGCAGGGCCTTCTTGCTGCACCGTGATCTGGACTTCTTGCCGTGTCTCTTCCCGTGCCTGCTGCTGCTGCTGCTGAGCGCCATCCTCCGTCTGCGGCGCGCTCTCAACTGCACGCGCTTCTCCTCCTCCTCCTCTAACCTTCCCGAGCCGCCGCCAGACTTGATCTTCTCCTTCATCTCGTTGAAGAGGTTCTCTCTTTTCTTTGACCTGGTGTACACGACCAGTATGGCTTTCTCTTGCTGGCTTCTGTTGCTTCTGTCCAATCCTAACTGTTTCAAGTCCATTTCCGTTTTTGATTTGCCCAGCGTGACCTTGAGTTGGAAACAAAGATGGCCGCCCTGCTGGCCGGAGGGGGGGCGGTGGCTCTGAAACATTTCCCACACATCCAAAACCTCCCATCCTGCTCTTCTGGAATCCAGGGGATCAAGGGATCTGGAATCCAGCAGGCTCTCTGATCGACAGGAGGATAATTGGATGTCATAGAGACCCGTCGGGGACGTTTGGAAATCCCCGGGCCCTTTCCTAAATATCCTTAACTCCGCCCCGACCAGCTCCTCCGCGTCTGAGAGGGTTGAGACATCAAAAAGATACTTTTGTCTTCGCAAAGGAGAGTGCAAGAGATCGTCTGCAAAGATAAAAAAAAAGAAGAAATAATTGCAGTCAGATTCACTTAGAGTATACAGTGTTCAGAAGGGGGAGGGGAGAGGGGGGTGTGGGGGGGTCTCGCATTCTCACAGAGAGGCCAGATCCGCTGGCCTTATTTCTTGTTTTTCACTGGGTCACTCAGAACCTGAGCTGAGCCAAACCACAACTGACAACATCGTCAAATTAGATAAAACAATCTGGTTATCAACTTAATAGCCGGCATATTTTTTTGGTACGTTTCTGTTTCCGAATTGGCACTTTTAATGTTGGCTCAACTAATTTATAAAGATCTCATAAAATAAATGAGTGAGGATGGTTAAGAAATGTGCCCTTTTGGCGTTTTGGAAGCGGTCAGGCTTACCAAATATTTTGTCAATCGCAGTCACAATAATTTACATTTATCTCAAGCCCTGTTGCATATGTTTAACAAGCAATTGTAATTATTATTTTCGACTAGCCTACTGTGGGATCAGTAGACCAATGTGTGCAAGCCAACAAACATCCACAGTTCCTTTAGGCCTACTTGAAAACAGCTCTCTAACCGATCTAGGCTTCATGCATAAACTTTTAGAGCACATTTTAGGCATTTTGTCGTTGTTATTAATTATAGGACCATGTTTCAATAGTTAAAGACCTATTCTTACCCAACATTTCAACGGGAATATTGTTTTCAATCAAATTTTTCCTCCGCCTCTTTACAATCTTTTATTTATTTATTCTTTTTACATGTTTTAAAAAATATATTTTTACTTAAAGCTCTTCATAACTTCCTCTTCAATGTATTGGACAGGATATTTAACACCATCTATTTCTTCTCATTAGATCGGGGGGTTTAAGCTTGGCCCCGTGGGAGGCAATTTAACGACGGTCCCACTCCCACTATAATTCATTATTTGACAGAATGTATCTTCAAGTATTTTCTAAGTTGTGAAGCATTAAAACACAGAGGAGAGTCACTGTCGTCTCTCCTACACGCAGCTGAACAATACACAATTAATGCATTATTCCATGTTGAGGCCAACACATGCAAATGGTGACCTACTCTAAGAGCTAAATGCAGCAGTTGTTTTATATTTTATAGAGTAGACACAATTGCTCAGCAGTTTTCGTTTAAAACAGTATTTTTTTATTTATCTTTCAGGGCATCACAAATAGCCTGAGAAAACTAACCAAATATGTACTTAATTATGCTGTTGCATTTGGGTAATTCATATATACTTATCCTATGGTCAAAACGACTCACATATAATTCCGTTTGTAAAATTACTTTGTTAAATTGTTGTTAAATTAATTGATATGTAAATATCTGTATAGTCAAAATTACATTTTTTTGCAGAACAATTTCCCCCATGTGCGTTTAAACGTCTTTTATCCATCCTGAGTTATGAAATGATTCCTAATAAAATGTTATTGTGAATAGATATTGGGATGTGTAGGCCAGTTCTCTGCCCCCCTGGGAAACCCAGCGAAGGTTAATAGGAAAACCAGATTGAAACCTTGTGTTTGTTTCCCAAACTTTGCACGTATGTTCTGCATTAGTTGCTTTTTTATATGACCTCAAACAAATCGAATACAAGGTCACCAAATAATTAACAGTTTCTGAATTCTGCTTTTCCCTCATTAAAATACTTTATCCCTTTGTGCCAAAAGACAGCATTCCTGGTTACAACGTGCTCAGCCTGAAACTGGAGGTTTTAGAGCGCATCTCTCAATTCATATTATATATATGAATGAATATATATATATATATATATATATATATAGGATAACGTTAAAAGAGTAAACCTTTTTCGCTTTGCCACAATTTTTTGGAGAAATATTTTTTTCTTGTTTGCAGGAAGTAGGCTTATATGCACTTGCAAAGTTATTTGTCTAAAAATAAAGCAAGATGTTCCCAGTTGGGCCTATACTCGTTTGCTTCTGAATACAAACTATTACAACAACATGGGCTTTCGAAATGTAATGTTGGCTGTGCGTGTGTCTGTGTGTGTGTGTGTGTGTAAGAGAGAGAGAGAGAGACAGAGAGACAGAGAGAGAGGGAGAGAGAGAGAGACAGAGAGAGAGAGAGAGAGAGAGACTGTAGCTGCGGAGGCCAGCGCACCATCTGCGTTTTAATGAGTTACTTCTGAGGCCCAAAAGTAATTTTCATCCATTCGGTTTGTTCTCGTCTGATCTTGCGACTAAAACGGACCTAGGAGACACCCTACACTGTTCGCTTTAATCGATACAATTAACCTCTCAAATGCAAATATTCATTACACAATATATACATGCGGATTAAGAGTATTTTTTTTTTATTCCAAATCTAAAGTGTAGCTCAGCGTTTTTGGTCCAGGATTCAATTAAAACTCACTAACACTGGTGCCCAAATACGCATTTTATGTTATTTGATGTTAGACTGAATGAGGATGAGTCTCCTAAAGGTACATGAAGGATCTGTTCCCTGGTGCAGTTCACCACTCCAGGCTTGTTCCACACTGCAGAGCCCACCACTGAGAAGGGGAGGACGGAGGAAACATCATTTTCCACAATTAAAGTGGCTGTAAAAAGTAAGCAACCGAAGGCTTCTTAGTGAAGGAAGTGCTTCTTTCTCTTTTTTTTTTCTTCTCGTTGTTTTTTTGTGTGTGATTTGCCATTGGCTGTGCTGGGTCATTATGGGAGAATAGACAGTGTTTGATATGTTATGACATGAACACTCAATTAGATCAGCCAGTTCAAATGCTTCCAATCAGTGCCCCAGTCCAGCCAGGGGTCAGAGCCAGTGACACATCAGATTAAACTCAGAAAGGGAGAAAGTGAAGCTTGTTCATCAGATCAGTTTTGCAGTTTCCAGTCCTCTCTGAACTGGAGTTTCTTGGTTTGTCCTTTACAGGAGGGGGAAAGCCAACAATGGTTTGAACATGTCACTTGTATTTGTCCACCAAAGATTAACTAAGCCTTGCTGTTTTTTTTTTCTGGGTTCAGTTAGACTATGTGTTTTATCTAGAATCCTTCAACCTTTTGCCCTTTCCATGTTGACTGTGCCAGACACCTGCTCCTAGTACAGGCCCATTCTTTAATAGGCCCAGTTTATTGCGGAATAAATGAAACACTGTTTGGACAAAGTCATTAATTTCTCACTCGGCACAAATCGTTTTTTTTAAATCATTAAGATATCATTTTAGGTTTACAAGTGTTCCTCCTGGCAGACCAGATACCCACCTAAATATGAACCTCGTTCTAAACTATGGTAAAATAAGTGAACTTTTATATTTCAGTTTTTTTTTTATAACGTGGTATGATGGAGAAGGATCTAGAGGAAATAGATTTACTACCTTCATTTAGAAACGGCCTCAATTAGAGTTTTACTGTTGTGTTACCTGGGAGGTCAATTTAAGTCCAATATAACTTAATACTTTTGCAAAACTGACTGTAGTTCTACGGCTCTTTAAAATTGGTGCCCAGGGGTACAAAGACACACGAATGGGGCAACAAAACTTAATGCTTCTCCCCCAAAAAGAAGAGATAAACTTTGCAGCGCATGTCTTAGACCAGGCCTATAACTTCAGAGCTGCTGTTGAGATCACCAGATCATTCCTTTAAACTTGCAATTTGACGGTGCAAATCCAATTTTGATCCTCTTAACATGACTAAAATAAGGGCTCCATGCACCAATATTGCACCCCAATATTGAGAAGATGGTGTAACAATAACACTATATATACTATATGGGTATATGTACTTATGTGACTTGTACTTCTATGTTATTTGTATCAAAAGTGTACTTATGTTACACTTGTGCTTCTATGTTATTTGTATCAAAATTGTAGTGTATTTTTTACATTGTATTCATTTTTTATTATTATGTCACATATATGTTCTGTGTTTGCTCATCTGTGCCACAGTGAATTCTATGTTTGTAAATCTTGCATAGTGATTAAACCTCATTCTTAAACCTCATTCTTTTTGGCTTTCCCAGCATTAGTCAACAGCTATTCATGTGCAGATTATATGAGAGAAGCCATTTTTTTATGATAGGGTCCCCAAAAAATAAACTGTCCATTTGCAGAATGCAGTGTCAAATATCAAATATCCCTACTACTTTATAATCTTAATGCAATGAGTGTTTTTTTCCGTCGCTGCATGACACCCACCTTTTCCTCTGTCCACAAAACTGGTGATGGTGTTTGCAGACTTGGAGGAGCGGAAAAAGCTGGCGTTAAGTCCGAGTCTCTCCGCGGCAGAGTAGGTCCGGTAGATAGACAGCATGTAATCGTGGGGCACCACAGCGTCTCTAAAGTCCTCCTCTCTTGGGTGGCTCAACACCGGAGATGAGGTGAGGATCTCTTTGAGGAGGAACTTGCTTGACCTTTGTCCGATGTCCTGATGGACCCGGGTTCCCTTGTGTCTCCACCACGGTACAGATGGAGACAGGAGAGCAGCAGACTGGGAACATGGTACATTCCAGAGAATCAAGATGAACAGAAGATAGAAGACTAGAGTTGGAAATGCGTCCATGGCGGTATAACGTGTCCCCCCGAAGTTGTCTCGAAGCCTTTCTTCCACTCAAGAAGCAGATTTCAACTTGCAACAAGCCCAAGGATGCACGAGCGCGTCAGAGCAAGACTTTCAGACGTTCAGCGCTCGCGACTTTCTCACCAGAGTGGAGACTCTGCATCAGCAGAGGAGACACGCCCACTCAGACTCTCCAAGTAGAGAGCCCCACTTTATTGGAAAACTATTCTTCTTTGGCCGTTGAAACGGAGGAGAGTGGAGAGACATTCGTTTTAGGGCAAGGAGTCAATTCTCCAAGCCATAAGTAACGCAACAGGACCCCCAAGTTTAAAGCTACAATAACATGTTGACAAAGGTCATGGGGTCAACTTTAACTGGAGGTCAAGAAAGCAGTCTGATATAAAATCCAGGGGTAATGTTTAGTCTACTACTAGACTAAACTTGGATGATCACAACAAAAGTATTGACTACTTTTTAACAAAATAAGTAGGCCTATAATTAACTCGTCCTCCGTTTTTTTTCTCTCTTTCTTGCGTTATATAGAATAATCCGTCTTAATATTGAACTAATATTAACTTTGAATTGATCCAAAGAGAAACATTGGCACATGACGTGTCTGACCCTTGGCATCATCAACCGACTTTATGTCAGGGTAGAAAACTAGATTTAAAAAATGTGAATCCCTGAGGTCAAATATGTCAAATAAGCTGCACTAACACCGTTTCTTCATTTCTTTGGTGGAGCTCTCAGGATTCTGCAGGAACTTTATTTCGGGCAACTGACAAAAACATATCTTTATGTAACACTTGACCGCCCTCTACTGGTGATTATGTGCACTGCACGCTGCCCTCAACACTTAATACAAGGCCCTCCAAAGTTTTCCCAAATGTACTGTTGTCCTGACAATCTAAATTAATTTGTGTCTCAGAGCTGCATGAACGGAATTGGCACAGTCATCCAGGAACCACGAACAGCGCAATTATCTAGAAATCACCTAGATTGATCCCCAATGGAAGGTCATTTCTGATTTTCTATTAGCATAACAGCTATTCATGTCTTATATTAGGAATGATCAAAGTGTAATATTTATCATTATCAAGTGAAATAAGACATCCATTTGCATTAAAAACATGTCCTCGATGGATGCCTTTTGTCCAGAATAAGTAGACCTGCTATTTCAGTTTATTTCATAATATATTGGACACAGTTCCTGAAAATGAATGACCTATGAGGTTACAAAGCATCATTTTAATATAATAATATTACAAGTATAATAATAATATACTTTAATGCCTTTGTTCATTTCCTACATCATTTCATCGTAAAGATTCATACAATCAAATGTTGTGTGGGTGCTCTAACAGTCGGTTAAAGTATATTATATGACAGTGCAGGAATTGTCCAACAGAGGGCAGCAGAGTTCCTGCTCCAGGAGTTTAGTTGAACTGAGAAAATTCATTCTATAGTGCAGTGGCTCCCAATCCTGTCCTCAGGGTCCATTGCCCTACATGTTTTACATGTTCCCTGCTGCAACACATCTGAGTCAATTAACAAATGAAGGTCCTGAACACATTTTTGGTACCCCTTAGCAGAAATGAATAATTAATTGTACTGAATATGGAGCAGAGAAAGCAAAAGAAAGAGTTTTCTGAAGGTGAGATCCACAATGCATATTCACAATTACTATAGTCACTCCCAAATTATTACCTAGGAAAGTGGGCACTCTTCGTTTTTGGGAGGGGTACCGGCATGTCTTGAGCACGTCTGTGCATGTGACCTGGGTGATTCAAAACGTCATCGTGTACAGTTTTGGCAGCGTATAGTTTTCTATTTGTCATTTATTAGGATTTTTAGGGGAGATGCACTATTTGGACATTCCCATCTATATGATATGATGAGTCTAAACAAACTGCGTCACGTCGTCTACGTACAGTCACGTGACGCTGCAAACCATGAGTCGACAAACAGAAAAAGGGCCTTATGTCCTAATAAACATGCCTAGGTTATGTAATACACTTTATAGCCCCAGTAGTCGTACTTCGTCGTTCATTGGTGTGTGTTTAATACGAGCCCCATCCTTATCCAATCATGTGTGTTCGTCCTGGGCACTTGAACAGCTACTCAGTACTAGGCTCGCGCTGGTTCACCAGTCAGAACAGCCAAGCACGCGGAGGAGAACGGACCCTTTGTGCTTCACTCAGCGCGCTCATCCTTAGAGACACGCAACATCCAGGCAAGTATTTTATTTGGAAATAAATGGTCTTGTTTATTTATGTCAAGTCATGGCATTGATGTTTAAAATACAGAACTGTGTACTAAATATTTCTTTTCGATATGACGTTTGATTAAAAAAAGAGATCATATTTGTACCCAAAATTGGGCAAAATATTGTATTTATGGTTTGTACCTAGTGAATAAATATATAAATGTAGGTATAAGATGAAAAGACTATGGTTTGTACTGTTGGGGTAGACCGTTGTTTTATATACTGCGTAGGCTCGTCAATGAGGTGGGGCAGGTTGACTGGCAGGGACCTGAAGTTTAAAGACGGCTGATTTCAGCACCATGAGTCTTTGGACAGCGACACAGATTTCATGCTGTATTTTTACAACAATCTTGACAACCTGCCTCCACTGTCCTCGAGACAGGACAGCTACAGCAGAGCGTGCTGAGGATCTCAGACAGCATGCCTCTGCTGCGAGCTGTCACGAGCAGATGTGGAGGATTCAAAGGCGATGCAAAAACAATAACATCACTGGGTACAGCTTCAGCATGCAGGAGTGAAGTCAACACGCTAGAGGAAATCGGTCTGCTGTTGCAAGGAGATAAGAGAACAATTTGCAAAGCTTTTGTTCCAATAGGCGTGGATTTTTTAAAATATATATTTTTTTTATTATTATTATTTTTTGCACATCATCATTCATGCCTTGGTCTCCCCCAAGAGGCCCATAGACTCATTTGAATCTTGACGTGGTCTCTAAAATCCCAGAAGCTCTGATTTGAAGCTGATTAACCACCACTGAGTTGTATATCTGTACACACACATACACACACAATCACCCAGGACACTTTCAAATGCCAACTCCTATCTACAGTTAAAGTATTGCTATGAATAAGTTATCACATGGATTGCGTAACCCCCACAGCTATGGAGTCTAAAGTGCAGGCTCAAGCCATACACACACACACAAACACACACACACACCTACACACACACACACCTACACACACACACGTACTCATACACACTCATACACAACACAAGGCACACACAATATACACACAAGGCACACCATATACACCGTCTCCATATGGGGAATCAAGGTAGCCCCTGATCCCAGTGTGTGCTGTGTATCAGGCTCAGGGTGCTACTGAACAGACTGTGGTTCTAATTGGTCCCAGTCTGAGCCGTACTGCTGGAGGTTCTTTCCTCTGTTGCTAAGCCTGTTGCTAGGGCATGGGCTGATAACTCAGCACTGCCTAATCAGATTCAGCTCTGCATGTGTGCCAGTCTCACAGGGAGGTGGGCATCGACAGGAAAGACTCACGGAACTGTAAAAGTGCAGCATCCTGGGCGATGGAACACAGTGTGGGATGTCACTGCGCACTTATTATCTCACACAACCACTGATTGGCTAATAATCAAATCTAAACAAACCTTATTAGTAAAGTCCTTATATTTTTTTTACAAGGAATGTCACAGAGGGCTTCACATCCACCTATAGAACTGCACCCAGATGTATCTAGATGCTTGGTAAGCTTTGGTAAACAGCCTTATATCAGGTCTGTACTTACAGTGGCTTCAAAGCTAGGTTTGTGGGTCTGGTTGTGGCTGGAAGAGTCCTGATTGGATGGGGATGTTCCTGGGGAACAGCTGTGGGGGTTTGGGTGAGGATGCCAGCTTTGCTGAGAGACAGGAGGATATGGAAGACAGTGTTTACCCCCAAAATCCCTGGGTTCCTGTCAGAAACCCCGAAGAAGTATCTGGTCTAGCGAAGATAAGGGGGAGGAGGAGGAAGAGGAGCAGGAGGAAAAGCATCAGGGCGCATCGAAGCAGAGGAAATACAGACCTCAGGGGGTTACTTACGTCATTTTCGAAGTGGTGGTGCGTGGGGGGGGTTTTCGAAGTGGTGGTGGTGGGGGGGGGGGGGGGGGGGGGGGGGGGGGGGGGGGGGGATCAAACAGGCATGCATTTACATAACCATTCTTCTTCAACCAACAGAGGTAGAAGAATGATTGCGTAACCCACCCTGAAATATTTAGCCAACCAACCAACAGTCCTGCACACGAAACTCAAACGTTCACAGTGACTTGAAGTCGGCCTCTGTCTTCTTTGGCATTGGACGCACTGTTGCATAACTAATGCTTCTGGTATTAAACTTGTCATTTGGTGTGCTACTTTAACCATATGGGATTAATGAGCAGAGATTCACTTTGAAAATCCTCTCTGAGTAATGGGTGTCAATGGAGAGTCGCATAATTCAAGACATTTATGTCTTTTCAAGCCATTTATTTCCATATTTGTGTAGAAGCTGCCATTGGCCAATATCATATTCTGAAATGTTAGAATTTCCTTGACTTATTTGTCAGTCGCTGTGAGGAACTGGCAGCAGCAGCGCCATCTGTGCCGAGGTGGTGCGAGGTCGGCTGGCATTAGAGGTGCAATGATTTCAGACAAAGCTCTCCTTGTTTAGTGAAGTCTGAAGTGCCACGTCAGGATGGAAACACCTCTCATGCTGCCTCTCCTTATACCTTCAGGAGGAAACGCAGCGTGAAGCACAATGGGGCCATTCCAGGAGTATGAGGTGAGTAGGGCTAATGTAGGATGATTTAGGGACAACGTTGAAACGATTATTTACATTTTATCGCAAAACGTTATTGCGTATGGTTGCAATAGTCGGCATATCCCAAGTAGAGAAACAAGGTTTTTAATCATGTTTTACCCGTTCGCAGCAGTGACAGAAAATCATGATAACTTTTTTAATAGGCTGTTTTTATGTTCTCAGATTGTAGGGTATTATAAAGTACAACGATGCACCGATTTAACAACCGTTGATTCTCGATGTAATGCAATTGTGATTGATCTTTTTTTTTTTCTATCCCAGGAAAAGAAGTTCCCGGAGAAGGGCAGCCCCCGCAGCCGCATACCCCGCTTGGTGCTGCTCCCCTGCAGGCCCGAAGACAAAAGCTCCCGCCTCTCCGACTCTCCTCTCTCCGAAGAGGAGGGGAAGGAGTGCGACGTCAGTTCCGATCACTCCAAACGGACCATCAGCACCAACAGCTTCTGTTCAGGTGGGCAAGAACGCAACCCTCAATAAGACTGCTAGTCTATATCAAGAGATAAGGATTTTCTCAGTTCCCACACTGGCACATGTGGACCAACAGAATGCCTGTAAAAAAAGAAAACACAACAACAACAACAACAAACAAACACAAAGACCATTACAAGTCATTGGATTCAATTTTTCCAAAGAAAATTCTGCATACACACAGTCTCCTATGTTTAAATTATTACGACTTTTACTTTCCAAGTATATGACAACCAAGCAACTGAAGTCCACTGTACTCAATCCAAGTCATTAAAAACAAATCACACAGCTCTTGCTCTCCTACTTGTTTGAGTGTCCGGTCCTTTATTAGTGAGTGTATACTGAGACAGTGACATAGAGTGCATGCGCATGTGATCCATGTCAACATGTCAGGTCAGTCTTATCTGCTCACACAATAACCAGTGCTGTCTGTGAACCTTGAGCTCTGTCTGCCTGCTGTGTCCCCCTGCCTGTGCCTGCTGTTTACGGGTCTGAGTAGACGACACCGGCTGCCCCACTAGTCAGTCTGTGTCCCCCTCCAAAACCCCGCCAGGCTCGGACCACAGCCCCCAGGGCACCCCGCCCCCCCCTGAGCGCAGGAACAAGGTGAAGAGGGTGAGGGTGATGGAGGAGTGGATCCCAGAGCACGACCCCCCACCCAGGCACAAGAGGGAGCAGAGACCACGCACACTGACCAGGGGTAAGTACGCTGTGGGTTAGTACATTAACCAGGGTTAGCATACTAAACAGTGTAAGTACATTAACCAGGGTTAGCATACTAAACAGTGTAAGTACATTAACCAGGGTTAGCATACTAAACAGTGTTAGTACATTAACCAGGGTTAGCACATTGAACAGTTTTAGCACATTAACCAGGGTTAGCACATTGAACAGTGTTAGCACATTAACCAGGGTTAGCACATTAACCAGGGTTAGCACATTAACCAGGGTTAGCACATTGAACAGTGTTAGCACATTAACCAGGGTTATAACATTGCCGAGAGTTGACACACTATTTGGTTGTGCCCCAATTTCTGCAGATATCATTTTTCAACTATCTTTAACTAAGTGAGAACCAGTTAACAGGTTCTGTATGAGGAGAATCCCAACAAAAACATGTGTGTGCTTCGTGCTTCTGCTCAAATCTGATGAGTCATCAGTGAACCATTATAAAACTGCTTGTTGGCTTGTTAGTGGGTGTGTGTTCAAGCGTGTCAACATGCATATGAGTGTCGTGAGTGAGAGTGCCAGTTGAAGTGCGTCAGTGTGTGCTTAGGTGTGCGATCTCTGTGCCCTCATGCATGGCTAACGGCCTGGGGCTGCTGAACAGCCACTCCAACAGTATAGACATGAACACAGAGAGGGAGAGAGACAGGCAGTCTGTACAGCTGTTCCATGTTAACACACAGTCCTACCTCTAATCTCACACCAGGGACAACAGTTGGTCTCATTTCCTGTTCTTCCCTATAGCAGACCTCTCCTACTCTCACTCCAAACTCTGCAGACACACGCTGATTGGTTGGTACTCTGAGTTTGCCGATTGGCTGGCTGTGTGTCGTCAGCTCTAATATGACACTCGTTCAGACGCTCAGGTCAGTTTGATGAATCACTGTTGTTTGTTAGTCACAAAGCACAAAGAAGCACTTTGGAGTATATTGGAAATATAATGGTTCTGTCAAATGGTAAACGTTGTTACTCAGGTAGGTTTGGGCTGCATCGCGGATGTTTTTATACACTTTTTCTTCCATGCTGCTTTGTTTTCCGTTGCTCTTAGTTTTTCGGTAAAGTGACATGCTGAGAGTGATGGAAGATGGAGGGAGAAACTAGAGGGATTAAATAGTTCAGCGGTCAGGGAGGAGGAGGGAATGAGAGGAGATGTTTATCTGGTCGTTGCTTGTCATTAGTGAGAGAGGTCGAAGTGTAACCTGATCTGAACACTGCGACACAGTCTCTCTCACACACACACACATCCAAGTCTTTACTAGACAGGACAGGATGGTTCGAAGGAGGTTGTTTGGTGTTTTCCTGGTTTAGACAGCAGAGACGCCATGACTGAGAATACAAACATATTTCAAAGGAGCTGCCCCATGTGTGGACATGCTGATCGTAAGTCTAAGTGTGTGTGTGTGTGTGTGTGACTGAGAGGGTAGATGAGTGTTCTACTCACGTGTGTGTGTGTGTGACTGAGAGGGTAGATGAGTGTTCTACTCACGTGTGTGTGTGTGTGACTGAGAGGGTAGATGAGTGTTCTACTCACGTGTGTGTGTGTGTGTTACAGGCAGCGAGGCGGACTTCAGCTCTTCCAGCAGCGCAGGCAGCTTGAAGATCAGGGAACTACAAGGTCCCAATTCCACAGGGAGAAGGATCTCCTCACGCAGGTGCGCACTCACTCTCTCTCTCACACACACACACACACACACTATTTTCAGTGTTCTCATTGTACAGCATCATTTAACCCTGGTTTATAAATACAATGAACGTACTTTTTACAAACACATTGTGTTCTTCACAATCACGCGTCCACACACACACACACAGGAACCTCCACACAGGAACCTCCACACAGGACACACACCTGGGGAGTTCCCACCTGTGCTCCCGTCTCTAACATCTCTCCTGTGACCTGCAGCCGTGGAATCCACATCAGAAGCCTCCCAGTGTTCAAGCCAGCTGGGACCACCACAGCCAACCACGATGCAGAGCTTTACGCGCCCTACAGGACCCCCCCTAAAGCACCCCCCTCCTCCACCAACAGCAGCAGCAACTCCAGCCCCACCTCCAGGTAGACACACACATGTGGGTCAAGGACAAACTGATGTTGAAGGGTGGGTGGCTAGATTAGGCTTAGCGTCGCGACGGTTTTTATCATTTCCCCCCTTCTCTACGGAGAGACCGGGATTATCACGCTCATGTTTGGGTTTTGCTGAGATTGGGTCATTTGATTTACAAATGTCTGCT
The DNA here is from genome assembly GCA_030340685.1 of Protosalanx chinensis. NCBI lineage: Eukaryota > Metazoa > Chordata > Actinopteri > Osmeriformes > Salangidae > Protosalanx > Protosalanx chinensis. Next base: position 14,529,801 of record CM059322.1, on the reverse strand, counting down.
TTTAGTACTCAGACAAATGGCCTGGTGTTTTTGCAGCTGAGTCATCTGCGAATTAGAACAGGAAGCTGTGTCTTTTGTATGTGGTGTGGGAGGGGGATTTTTGTTTTGGAATTCATGAATATTTGATCATGTCTGGATGCCTGGCTGGCTCACCCCAGCCTTTTTTGCGAGCTGCTGTTCCCTCTATCTGTAACCATCCTGCCGTCTCAAGTGGCATCTTTTGGAGGGTTAGCGTGTTGCTATGGTTGCTAGCAACCGCAGCGCTCAACCTTGTCCTTCCAAAACGAGAGCAACCGACACCCGTTCACCTCAGCCTGAGGCCTATTTCACTTTCTGTCTGCATAACTGCAATATTTCCCCCCCTCCTCTCTGGTTGCAAGGCTGTTTTTGACTTTCGTCCTTTTAAAAAGATATTTTGTTCATGCTGTCTGTGTCTCTCCTCCACCCCCTGGCGGGGCGTCACGTGATGGTGTTCTCTGCCTGCTGCTGCCGCCTGTTCTATTTCTGTCAGACAGAGCAGGCTTCAAAGTCCCAGGTTGCTAGCATGGAGCATTGTCTGTGAGGCTGAAAGAACAAGCTGTTCTGCATATAAGACAGATCCTCTCTCTCTGTCTCTCTGTCTGTCTGTCTCTGTCTCTCTCTCTCTCTCTCTGTCTCTCTGTCTGTCTCTCTCTCTCTCTCTGTCTCTCTCTCTCTCTTATCCCTCCTACAAAGAAGCACCTCATCAAACCATTTAGAAATGGATGATCAAAGGCCGATCGCTGCGTAACTTTCATGAACAGCTGGTGTTCAACCAAAGGCGAAACATGAAAAATAATCTACCGGATGCTGTTGATCGTGAAATGGTCCTTTTATGCAAGACTGAGCCAAACCCAGGCATGTTTAAGGATCCAATTGTGGTCTCTTACCCGTCCATCCATGTCAAGGCGAAACTATTTGGAAATTGACATTTAAGGCTTTTGCATTAACCCACAGGCTATTAATCCTCTGTGAGGGGAAAAAATGCACATCCACTTAGCAGCTGCCTACCCAGCACTTTAGTCAACCAAACAAATTATTTAGGCCTCTTGCATGAGAACACATTAGGAGTTTTGTACTGATCTTACCTCTCCCCCCCCCCCCGTCCCTACAGTTTGGGCCTGTTCAGCGAGGATGTCTTGGATTAATTTCCACCCTCACATACACACACACACACACTCTCTTAATCTGAGCGTTTTATATCTGTGCCCCTTGCAGGAGAGCGAGCGTGGGGAGGTACCACTCCTGCGGAGACAACCATGGGATCCGCCCCCCGCACCCGGAGCAGTACCTCACCCCCCTGCAGCAGAAGGAGGTGGCCATCAGGCACCTGAAGAGCAAGCTGAGGGAGTCGGAGAATGTTGTCCATGACAGGTAATAGAGCTCAGGGGTCAGAGTTCAGGTGGGAGTCAGGTGGAGTTGGGTTAGTAATCAGGTCTGTGCCAACATGGCACTTCACCCTACTTGCCTCAGGGGGGATGTCCCTGTACTTGCTTTAAGTCGCTCTGGATCAGAGCGTCTGCTAAATGACTAAATGTAAAACGTAAGATAGGTCAGGGACAGTGGCTGGAACCCACATTCACTTGGTCTAGTCCTGGGGTCGGCAACCCTGGTCCTAGGGAGCTACTGTCCTGAAGATTTTAGATGTTTCCCTGCTTTAGCACACTGGTCTAGTCTCTAAAGTAGCCTACATTTGAGAGGTCTCATAACAACCAAAATTTCTGATCTTTGTCGCGCTCTCTCCCCTTCTTTCTCTCTTTCTCCCCCTTTCTCTCAGGAATATGGAGATTGAGGAGCTGAAGGGTCAACTGGGCCGGATGCGGGAGGACTGGATTGAGGAGGAGTGCCACCGGGTGGAGGCGCAGCTGTCCCTCAAGGAGGCTCGTAAGGAGATCAAGCAGCTGCGTCAGGTGGTGGAGACCATGAAGGGCAGCCTGATGGAGAAGGACAAGGGCATCCACAAGTACTTCATCGACATCAACATCCAGAACCGCAAGCTGGAGTCGCTGCTTCACAGCATGGAGCTGGCCCAGAGCGGATCCACCTTTCAGATGGAGCCCACGCTGGACTTCAATGGTGAAGACTTCCCCGGCAGCCAGTCCTCCAGCCCCGGGGGCAATCAGGGGCAGGAGGCTGGGGATCTGGAGGCTGGGGCCGGGGATCTGGAGGACCAGGCTGCAGAGGTGATGGCGGACAGTGGGCTGCTGGTGAACGATGAGCTAGCCAACCGTACAGACATCCTGGAACACGTCCTGATGTCCACCGCAATGGAGACCAGCCATGATGGTAGTGGGAAGCTGGGGGAGGGGCATGGGACAGGGCTGGATCCAGGCGTGTCCACTCTGTTGCTGCACAGTAGGGAGGAGGAGGAGGAGGAGGAGGAGGAGGGAGAGGAAGAGAAGAAGGAGAAGGAGGAGGAGGAAGAAGGGAAGACCACATCTGCCCCATGTGGCCCCAGATCCTCTTCTCTGTCCAAGGTCGTCCCAGAGGAGAAGGGCATTCAGACGGAAGGTGTGACCATCCCTCCAGACCTGCAGGCTCTTCTGCTGCAGCTGCTGCAGCGCCATGGGGGGTCCGTCGAAGACGCCATGCTCCCAGTCTACAGCTGCCTCTTGGGGATCCCCGCTCCTGCCCTTGCCCCTACCTCTGGATCCACCACTGCCCCAGGGCCTCTATCCATTCCTGCCTCTGTTAAGCTTTCTGCCTTGCCCCCCAGTCCCAGCCCACTCCCTCCTGCTGCCCAAGAGAGCCCAGCCACCGCCAAGAGCCAAAAGCCAACAGAAGCCCCAGAGGTCCTAGAGCCCTCCAGGTTCATGCAGGAGCTGGACTTCGCTGTGAGCAAGGGGGAGGAGTCCTGCTTGAAGCCAGGGACGGGTGTGGTCAGCCAACGCTACTGGAGCAACAGCTTCCTAGTCGATCTTGTTGCCGTGGCGGCTCCAGTGTTGCCCACGGTGGCTTGGCTGTACTCGCGCCACGGCATCGACGGCTGCACCCCAGTCTACAACATTGCCTCGCTCATCCGTGGCTGCTGCATCATGGGATTGCACTCCCTCCGGCACGTCAGTCGTGGGCCAGATGTGTAGCCCCTATCCCCCTGTAAGGCTCCAGGATGTCAATTCTAGTTAATGGTCATGTAGGTCTACTGTAAATTGGCTTACTACCACCGTGTATAAGGGTCCAGAGTCCTAGACTAGCTGCCCCTCACCTCACCACCCCCCCCCCTCCCAGCACACCACAGCACTTCCGTATTGCTAGACCACATGTTCGTTAGTGTCTGTGAAAATGTAACATTTTCTACATGTAAAATATGGACGTAGGTTTATTTCGGGATCCACGTTGTTACTTTTTGCACTGTATAGATGCCACGAGTTTAGGTGTGAAAGGCTTTAAGGGATTATTTATGGGTTTATTTATTATTATTATTTATTTTGTCCTTTAATTTTGTAATGCTAAATTGTGGGTCTATGTGCTAATCATCTAGGTAGGTGGTTAGGTTTTTTTCGTTGTCGTCCCATGCTGGTGTCATGTACCACTTCGTAAACGTCAGCCATGTATGTTCGGAAAGTACTGGAATGTTTGAGAGATCGAGGATATTTTCTGTCAAGGTGAATGTGTTGAGAAAGGGTTTCTACGAGTTTGAGAGTTTATAAAGGTCATTATGCTTCCTGTCCCCCACAAAAAAAAAGAAAAAAAAAGTGAAATAAAAAGACTTCTCAGCCAAAGCTTTAACATTTGTTCACTTGTTGACGTTTAGTAAAAATGTATTTTTCTCCTCGGGAGTTCGAGCTTTTTACATAATCTGTGTGTCCCCTTGTTCGTAGAAATACGCTTCAGACTGACACTTGTAATGTGCCTGAGCTATGTGCAATACTGTTGGTTTACATCAAATGTCCTGTTATATTTATGATTAAAGCATGGAAAGAGAACCCCAGGCAGGTCTCTGTCTCTTCTTGGTTGTTTCTGCCCTCAGGTTTCAGCATGAGACTCTCTTCTTGTTCCTGAAACAGCCCCCCTCCACTCAGAACGATGTTTCTGGATGAGGCCAAATGCGTCTCAGTGTTTTCGGACGTAAACATTGGCCGCAAAGTGCTCTCGGACACAACCCAATTACAACCACACAATCCCCCCGCCCCCCACATCTTAATCTCTGGTAGTCCATTAATCTCAGACTATGGGACCTTTATAATTACATGGGCTGCTAGTCCATACATGTCAGGGTGAGCTGTGTAATCTAATGCTTCACTGCTCCTGCTTAGAACATGCATTCCTTCCTCCCTGCCTACGTTCACTTAAAAAAACTAAAAATAATGGCAGTAGTACTTCAGCTCTTAGAGAAACAAGCTCTCATGAATAAGAGATTCCCCCCCACACACACACACAAACATTCCTGATGTCTTTTTTTAAAAGGCTTTCTAAGGATAGCAGGGTCTGCCTTGGACTGGGCTGACAGCCTGTGCATTAGACCCCTCTCCACCCGATGTATGTAGCCTGCAGCACCAGCTCCCCTCTGGCTACCTCAGATTCCCCCTGGACTGGGGGAGAGGGGATAGAGGACCCGACTCAGCAGGGCTGGGCACTTCACTGGTGTTATTCCGTGACGTAACACATCATTTTAATCAGAGAACCGTGAGGGGAGCCAGGGGGAAAACTGACAGCTACGATGCCAAGAAGAGGGCAGGGAGCTGTTCTGAGCCAAGTAAGGCCCCCTTCTGCCCCCCCCCCCCTCCTCCTCCTCCTCTACCACCATATGGAGATGCTGGGTTGCATAACTTGGTCCCCATGTGTTGCTCGCTGCCCTGATGGACCGCTGAAGCTGAGCAGCTGCTGTAATCTCTGCTGGCGGAGTGACTGGCTGGCTGCTAGACTGACGAGTGGATGGAGGGATGGAGGAGAGGGGCTGTGGGATGAGAAAAAGGGTGGTGGTGGTGGTGGTGGGGGCAGGGGGTTAAATGAGAGGGTGAGTGACGGAGGATGAGCTAATAAGCGGATGTCCATCTGATTGCCTGAAGCCATGCTGTGCCACAGCAATGCGACTGCTAATCCTCTCACACGCAGCATGATCTCATTTTGAAAATGGAAGAGAGAGAAAAAAAGAAGAACTGGTTCAAACCGGCAGGAACAGATCTGATAATCTGTCTGAGAGGAGGACTGGCCTGGATCCGTTCTCCCAAACCTCCACCGGGGACGAGGGGGCGGGGGTGGCAGGGGGTGGCAGGCATGGGCGTGCTTGAAGAGAGATAGCGATGTTACATGATGGGTTGTACAACCAGGCATACAGGACTGTCTGACCTAGAGGCTAAAGCGGTTGACCTTGGGGTCATGGGTGACACGGTCAAGGTCACATGGTTTATTGGGGTAACTGTTGTAATTATAATGGGATTCACGAAGCCAGAGGATTTAAATAGAACATGGGTTACATAAGAGGCCTGTGTAATGTACTTTGACCTTGTTGTGCCTTGGCATGCTAACATTGAAAGCAGAAAATGCTTTTTCAGTTGAGAACACTGACACTAGGTCAAGTTTTTAAGAAATAATCTAAGTACATTGGGAATTTACCGTGCTCTAACAATCTTGTCAAATCATGTTCGATATCTGTTCGATCTTTGCCCTCACCCTGATAGAAATGGCAAATTAAATTAACAAAATGTATCTGCGGTGAAAAGGAATCCAGAGACATTTTTATTGAAAATGAATCATGTGCAAAAAAAATTAAACAATATTTGTTGATAAAGAAAAAATGAGATCATGCGCATTTCATCATATCTTAAAACAAGTGAACGCAAACTTGACATAAAACAGGACAGTATTGCCATGAATCTGGTCATCTCACCAAATCATGCAATGACCTTAACATACGTAATGCTCAGATGAAAACATCCCAGGATTTGGAACAATGAGACATTCCTTCAGCAGAATATCACTCGATTAAAATAAAATAACCCAGTTACTCCAGTACCATCCATCTTTCTAACATTCAGTACAAATCTACCCCCCCCCCCCCCCCCCCCCCCTACAGACCTGTCAAGGAGGTCAGAGTCTAGTTAGACTGTCATTCTCACCCCCCAACAGGTCTGTCAGATATATACCAAAACAGGCTCAATTCAAACACATGATCTGCTCACTGCATCTCATCTGCATAAGGAGAAGATTGCCTAATGTTTCCATGACAACTAGCCATCTCTGTTGGAGACTCTATTAAAGTGCTCTGGGTATCTTTTTCTCTTGTCTCTCTCTCTCTCTCTCTCCCCACCTATCCAGAAATCCTCCACTGCATTTCTCACCCTGGTAAGACCATAGCTTGACAGGCTGTGTTGGGGCTCTGCTCCTGGTCACATCAGTGATCGGAGACTCCTCTGTGGTTCTGACTGGGAGGTGGGCGAGAGGTCAGAGGTCACGAGAGAAGCACTCCATCCTGGCATCTCACCCATAGCTCAGACCAGAGCTGTGATTGGCTACCATTATCTGTCTGTACTAATGGACATAAATGAGTGTGTGTGTGTGTATGCTACATTATGTTTTAAGAAAGAAAACCACTGAACTGACTGAATGACTCAATCTCCTTAACAAGATTCTGCAGTATTTTGGTGTGGTAGAAAGCAGGATGAAATCTGCTGCGTCACCAGCCACAAGGTTACCATAGGAACCCATAGCTCACTCGGGTAAGGCTAAACCAGGGGTCGGCAACCCTGGTCTTAGGGAGCCACTGTCCTGATGATTTTAGCTGTTTCCTTGCTCCAGCACACCTGATTCTAATGAAGGGTCGTTATCAAGCTCTGTGGAAGCCTCATAATTACCCTCCATTAGAATCAGGTGTGCTGAAGCAGGGAAACATCTAAAATCTTCAGGACTTCAGGTTGCCGACCCCTGGGCTAAACATTTCTCAGAACACTGGAATCAGTTTAACGTCACGTGATCAGTATCACCCCCTGCATTCCCTCGGAAGTTGCAGAGAATGTCAAGCAACAGCACAGAGCAAATGTTTTTTTTAAACCAGGAAGAAGAACATTTAAATAAAAAGCACGATGATCCAAGCAACAAACAAAAAAAAGGGATTTGCGGATCACAGATTTATCCACTCAAATGTATTCTGTATTAAATGACCCTCTTTTGAATAACAGCAGGCAAATGCACCTCCCCAAGTCCACCCGCTATTATAATACATAATCTTACCAAGTACTTTAGATGTAACGTCTACTTACAGAAATGGGGGGGGGGTGGGGGGGCTCTAACTACTTAAGCCTCTGCTGAGGGTGACCAGAGGGGAGTGGCCAGCCTCCAGCTCTGCGTTTTGTCCCTGGGGGAGGTGGGGTGGGGAGGGTCTGGCTAACTAGGGAACAGTGAGAAGGCCGCGGTCCCAGATGCGGTTACCCCAGCGACGCGCAGCCTCATCGATGCCCACGGTTGCTGGTACTGTTCGAGGTGAACGACGGTAGGGGATCGAGGATGACGAAGATGATGAGGATGAAGAAGATCCAGTTCTGAGGAGGGGACGGTGGCAGCAGGTATGCCCTGTTCGTTATCCAGTGTTAGGGACTCCCTTTGTGTTAGGACAGCTTGACGGCCATCTTCTGCTCCTTCCTCATCATCCTCTGAGCGTCCTTCTCCATCTTCTTCCTCTGCTGTTCCAGGGAACGCTTCTCCCTCTCAGCCATCTTCTGCTGCCTGGGGAAGGAGGGAGGGGAGAGGGACACGGAATGAAAGGTTCGAAAGAGAGAGACAGAGAGAGACAGAGACAGAGGGCGCTAGGTGCTGCACAGTGCCTCAGGCTCTTAAAAACACCTCACAGGATTGTTCTAAAACCTCCAACCTGCAGTTCAACAAGCCCTGGCTAGTCAGCTATCTTAATGTTACCCCTGTGAATAACACCACACCAGGCAGACACATGCTGGGCCCATATGGTAATGCCATAGTAAACAAAGCCAACGCCTACGAGTCACGTCATGTTGAGTCATCAGTGAGCGAACACACTGCCATCTGGTGGACAGCACAGCACACTACCGGTCCATGTTAACCAGCAGGGTGTCCTGCTGAGTCCAGTACCTGAGGACCTCCTCAGCCTCCCAGGCTGCGTCTGACTCGTCCTCCCAGGCGCTGGGGTCCTCCTGCCAGGCGTCCATGTCTCCCAGCTCGGACTGGCGGCCGGCGAGGGGGCAGAGAAGAGGACAGGAGGACATGTCAGAACATTCACAAACACGCTGGTCACACTGCTACATAACGCAACGTCACCGTTTGTGGCTGTTCACAGCCTGCGTTTAGGCTTACATTTAGCGGTGTATTCAAAAATAATGAATACTGATCAAATGTTTAGTTGAGAGGTAATGTCTTAGGAATTGACTGGAGATGACCTCAGCATCCAGAATGTTCTGTATTGTTTATGATGTGGTGCTCAGTGGATGATAATAGATTCGAAAGAACTGGAACGCCAGGTGAGGAGGACCCCCTCGGGGTCCGTATGCCTGGGGGGGGAGGCTCACCGAGGGCTGGATGAAGGCGGTGTCCTGAGTGGCCGCTAGGCGGCTGGAGAAGCCCCCCGAGCCGTCAGGAGCCAGGTAGTTCAGAGGTTCCCTCTTCTTCAGCACGATCTGGGGGGAGGAAGAGCAGGGAGGAACACAGAGCAGGTCAGAGAAGACTGGATCTCCTGACTGAAGAACCTGAAAGGGTTTAACATCAGCGTGTGATTTTCTAAGTTCTACAAGTCAAATATCGAGTCTAGGGCTCAGCGGGTTAAGGTGTTGGGCTCATGATCGGAAGGTTGCTAGTTCGATTCCTGGCTGTGGCTACATGATGTTGTGTCCTCGGGCAAGGCACTTCACCCCATTTGCCTTAGGGAGAATGTCCCTGTACTTGCTGTAAATCGCTCTGGATTAGAGCGTCTGACAAATGACTAAATGTAAATGTTAATGTGATATTGGGCTGTTTTGTTAACCTCTAACTTATTGACCACATCCATGACACTGACTATCCAGACTCCTTTACCTTTTGTGTTTTCCTGATGGTCGGGGTCATGTCTTTAAAGTAGTCTGGCTCCTCCTCCTCTTGGTCGGGTGAGGGTGGAACCGCGTTGCCGTTTCCTCCCTCGATCTTGATGCTGGTGGGCCCATCCTCGTCCCATGAGCTCCACTCCTCTATTTCCGGCTGGAAAGGGGCACGGAGGGAGGTCAGAAGGTACACATCAAACCACCCTCTGTCTCTGGAGTCTTATTGCACATCACAGCATGTAGCTTGCGGTGACTAGATACAGTTACTATGATATTGGTTACATGGCTCTTTTGTCCATCGTTCACCTGTTTGGGTACGGACGAGAAGTCGACTGTAGTAGGAAGAGTGATCTGGTCACCGCTCAGCTTGCGTAACCTCCCTGACCTGCGCAGCGTGGAAGCAGGAAGTACAAGATGTTAAGAGACCAGCAATTAGACCCGCGTGAAAGAATTTGAAACTGAAAAAAAAGAAGAAGAATAAGTAGCTCTTGACTTCACATAAATCTATATGTTGAAAATTGTAAACAAAGCATTGTTCAAGCCTGCAAATTGGACATAAGTGGTGATACTGAATATTAGTTTTTTTCACGTTGTCCGGTGTCCTTACCTGCAGATCAGCCTCTTGAAGAATGACAGCAGGGCAGCCAGGCAAGTGCATAACTTAAACAGGCGGAACTGGGGGATAGCCATGATGATGGACAGGACCTGATGGGAGACATTACAACAGCAGCATGATCAAAATGGACTGGTCACATTGGCTATACAAACACGCAACTACCCTAACTTATCGATTAACCTTTCTGTCAACCACCTACGCCGGTTTGCCATGGTCAGACTGACGGTGTGTCAGGGCGTTCATAACCATCTCCCATTAACAGGCTCCTGTATCAATAATAAGGTCTGAGGATCCATATGGGAGATACAGAGTGATCTGGCATCCTGGGATAACAGGTCAACTACCTAGTATAGAAAATAACTTGACAAGATACTCACCGCAGAGTTAAATAATGATCACTGGGGTATTTAGACTTGTGGCTCGCTAGCTGCGGCAGTCAGATGCACGGAAGTATGGATGGGATTCATTTATTTGACCAGCTAGCATTAGCCTAGCTTCCACCGCAAGCTACACATCTACAGCTCCTGCATAGGTCCATATAAAACACCAAGTTTGCAATGATCATGGAGATCTTATTGCAATAACGCGACTGACAGCTCATCCACGGAAGATGATTTCATGATGTTGGCAAAGCTAAACCTGTTGTCGTTCCATCATTTTGTTCCGACCATCTTTGAAACGATGAGGAGGAAGAAGACACTACGCCTGCGTCAGAAGCAGTTTAACTTCCGGGTCAAATCGAGAATTATTTTCAAAATAAAAGTCACGGAAAAAACTGAACTTGTATTATTTGAAAGTCGAAAGTTAAATGACCCAAAGAGGTAGGACATTTCAAATGATAGTTAAACAAAATATAAAGAGGATGAAAAAACGATGAACATGATAATGAATAAACATCTAGCAGACGCTTCTATCCAAAGCAATTTACAGCAAATACAGGGACATTCTCCCTGAGGCAATATGGTGAAGTGCCTTGCCCAAGGACTCAGTATCACATAGTCACAGATGGGAATCGAACTCACAACCTTTTGATTGTGAGGCCAACGCCTTAAGCCGCTGAGCCAGCTGATTATCCCACCTTGCCTTAAATAACCAATGCTGGTACAGGGTCGCTACTTCTGTTAAAGATTGATTAAAGAGTTTGTTAAAATTCAAAATATAACATATGATCAATCATGATGCTATGGAACTATGAAACAGGATCACTCATTGGTGTTTGCCCAAGTATATATTTATTGCTTTGTCCTCCAGCGGGGCATGCAGCACATCTGGGAGTGCAAAACGAGTGTTCTTTTAGTGACGTCATCATAAACCTGACCAATCAGCGCTCACCGTAGGTGGAAGTGGCCGATTTGAAAGTAGGAAAAACAGCCGCACCAGTCTGGATTGATGTTCAGCCTGGCTACTGGAATTACCAATCTAATCTCCGATAAAATAAAAAAAAACACGTTAGAAGCCGTTCAAAAATCTTCCCATTAACAGGGGTAAATCTTTTAAAATGTATTTTCTGTCTCCCTCGTCTAAGTGTAGCTAGTAATTCATTTGAAATCCTAGACATCCCCACGACCCTGCTTGTATTGTTGCTACTGCTAGTGTGCTAGACAACTTGGTAACCATCCATAAAGATGTTTTCTAACCAGGCAGCCAAATTGAAACGAAAACTAGTTTTAATGTGTTAACAGTACATTAGATCAGTTGAAGTTAAATTATTTAGATCTAGTTACTTCGACAGCATAGAGACTGAAGGTTGTGCGTTCACTTCCAGACGTCTGATCGCCATGGAGGAAGAGGAGCATACAGACAGAAAGCAGCAGCTTGCCATGCTCTGCCAAAAGCTCAACCAAATCAAAGAACATCTAAACGAAGGTAAAAAACACACGATCAGATCCACATAACATCATTTAAGAAACATTGAAATGCATGCAATGGATGGTATAAATGTGTGATGCTTCCACCCCCTGGAGGACAAATAAAGGTTCATCTAATCTAATCTAAATGTGTGATGCTTCTAAGGCGGTTGTCATGGACTTGGATAAGCACTGGTTGTCATGTTTTCAGCTCTAATAATTCAGACATGACATTACTCCCTAAACCCACAGATGACACAGATAATATTAACCAGATCATTGGCTCCAACTCTCCTGAAACGTGCCTTTCCTATTTGGTGTCCTTGGAGAAGAAAGGAGACCCTCGTTTGAATTATAACCATTACACAAAGCTCATGGATGCCCACTCACGAATATTCTCCAAAATGCCCCTGGCAAAGCACTGCCAGAATGAGAGCTATGCTCGAATGCTGGTTCGATTCGCAGAGCTGAAAGCGTGAGTCCGACCCTGCAATAACACTCTTTCTACTGATGCCTCACTCTGAATAATCAGACCACATTCATGTACAATAACAGTATTGACCTTGGGCATGTTAGAGTTGCGTTTCGAAGTTTGTCCATGTCGTTTACCTCAGGCTGCAGGATGTCAGCGAAGCCGAGGCCAACTTCAACGTGGCCAGATCCCACTGCCAGGATTTTGCGTTTGTTCACGTTGCACATGCTCAGTTTGAACGTTCCCAAGGTACGAGGCCACCGTAAGAGAATCATGTTGTGTGTTTGTGATGATGTCAGACACATTGTTGAGTGAGTAACTGGTGCTCTTCTCCCATCCTAGGGAACTCAAAGAAAAGTGCTTGCATTCTTCAGAGGGCTATAGAACTGGGGGCCAAACCCACAGAGTTGCTCCACACGGCTTTACATGACCTGCAGTCAGGCCGGGCGCAGCCAGAGACTTCTGAAGATAAGGAAAACATTTCTGGTTAGTAACCTTTTGCGTTTGCAACGACTCGTCTGCAAACCGAAGCGCGATTGAAACGGCATACAGCCATTTAACGACCGAACTCCGATTAACATCACATGTTGTGTTTCAGCAGTGCCTTATAAGAGCGTGTTTGATTTTGGCAAAAGGAGTTCCGAGTTTCGCATGGCTTCCAGAACCTCTGACGGGACGGGCGACCTGCCTCTCTCTAGTTCCTTCTGCTCAGGGTAAGAGGAGCGGTTCTGAACGCTCAGGCTGGAAGTTGTCACACTGCGGTCTAATCTCATGTCCCCTGACAACCTCGTCTGCTTTGTGGCTCCCAGACCGGAGCAGCGGAGCGGATCCTCGGAGCACCAGGCGTCCGTGTGGAGATCCGGGTCTCTGCGAAAAGGATTCGTTGGCATGGTAACGTCTTCATTTCGACCCTTTTGCGGTTGGTGGATCTGTGTATGGCTGAACAGACTGCTGAGTCTCTGATGATGTCATAGGCCTGCGTACGCTTCCCCCCCCCCATACAAGAGCTGTTGTGGTGGTGTTGGCCTCACTGTGTGTGTGTCGTCCCCCCCTTTCCCCTCCAGCCAGGGAGAGTGCCCATAAGGCCCATCCCTGAGATGAAGGATGATGAAGATGGAGGTTCTCAGGAGAGGCCGGTGAGAAGGCCTGATGAATCCTTCTGCAGCAGCTTGTCCAGGTAGGAGTCATTTTCCCAAAACGGGCCTTCATGCCCCAACAACTGCATGCATTATATAGCTATGCCACTACATATGTATACCCATTAAAGTCCCTCTGAACTCCAACAAGACTTCACCTTAAGCACCGATCCTCATTTTGTCTGCGTGAGGGATACACACGTGGATCATATTACTGGTTGAAGGCTCAGCAAGGATCTTGGTTAAATGTACAAGACAAACTTAAAATGCTGTGGCTTTTTCTAGGCAAACATCTGGGTCCAGTGTGTTCACCTTATCATCCTTCAAGACTGCTGGAGAAAGCGACTTCCTCAACCTAAAGGTGGGTTTCAGTTCGGTTCTTATGCGTGACCCTCTGTTTGTGGTCATCCGGCCTTGTTAACGTGTTTGTTTTCTATTCCCACAGCCGCCCACCATCAGCCCTGCGCAACGTCCCTGGGAGGAGCTAGCCATGGTGGACTCCACCACGAACCTCCTGCGCAGGAAAGACACCTCCACGCTGGAAGGTACCATTCTGCCAGACACAGAGGAAGGTTTATTAAGGCCACCGCTCTGCAAACACCCCTCCCAGCTAGTTAAATAGAAAACACACTCGCTTCCCTGAATGGATGGTACAATCACATGACCGCATTCGACACCATTCACATATTTCTTAAATGACCTCGGTGTTTGTGACTTCCCCCCTCTGTGGCAGACACCACGTCCAACCTGACCCAGGTCATGAGCTCCAACTCCCCAGAGAGCTGCCGGAGCTACCTGCTGAGCCTGGAGAGGAGAGGGGACCCCCGCACGGACCCCGACCTGCTGACCCGCCTCCTGGACTGCTACTCCAAGGTGTTCTCCAGGCTGGCGCTGGGCAAACACAGCCGCAACGAGAGCTACGCCCGGATGCTCGTGCGCTTCGCCGAGCTCAAAGGGTGAGCGGCCCTGGAATGGATCCATTTGATTGGATGAGAAATGTTAGGTCACACCCATGGTTTCCATGACTGGGAGCAGCCAAGCCCTGTGTCACGGAGCCTAAAGCAGGTGTGGCCTCCCAGTTGTCATGGAAACCTTTTGACGACTGTTCGTTAAATGGGATCTGACTTTTATTTTGACGTCTGACCTCTAGTATCGACGACCCTGACGACGCCAGAGACAACTTCGCTCTGGCCAGATCCATCAGCAAGAGCTTCGCCTTCGTTCACATCGCACACGCCCAGTTCGAGTTCACGCAAGGTACAGAACTTGCAGCTGCGCAGCGATCTGTTACGTAAACCCAGCGCAGACACGACACCCTGAGGCTCGCAAATGTTGTTATTAAACACGCCCCTTTCCGCTAACCTGCCCCTGCTGCTGTTAACGATCAACTCGGTATCAGTTCGGATGGCGGTGAAGCTCTAAAAAAAAATATATGCTTATATATATATATATATATATATAAATATATTTCCTCCTGCAGGCAACGTGCATAAAGCCACGTCCATCTTGCTGAAGGCCCAGAGTCTGGCCTCGCCAGCGGAGCACCTGGAGGCGGCCATGAAGAACCTGAAGGCTGGGAAGAGCCAGCTACTGCCCCCCGATGACATCGACAGACCCCCAGGTATGCCCCCTCCGCCCTGGGCCACAGACGACCCAAGCAGTATTGATGGAAGTAGGCGCATTCGGTTGGGATTTCATTCTTCTTCTTTTCCCCCCCTTCCCCCAATACTCCTGCTTTCCCTCTTCCAGAGCCTCAGTCCCAAGGTGCGATGGTTTCGTCAAGCTGTGCAGCAGACAAGGAGCAGGAGGCTCCGTTCATGCTGTCCCAGGTCCAGCACCACAAGAACCCGGCCAGGGAGCCGGGGTGGAAGATGCCCATGCGTGTCACTTCGCTGGTCTCACCGGAGGTCAGAGGGCATGACTGTACTACTGCTATCCATGACTGGATGTAGCCTGGCTTGGTCTGTTTGTTCTGGGACTCTACAGTACACAGACACTTTAACCTTTAACCTCCAGCTGTGTGATTTTCCTGTCCGCTCCAGGAGAAGCACACGCCTCCTGATCCCAGTCGCACCCCTCGTCTTCTGGACACCCTGCCCACCCCTTCCCTGCCACTCCCTTCCAGGCTCCATCCTCCTGCCGTCTGCCAAACACCCAACTACAAAGACCCTGCTGCAAACAGGTGGGCCATGGGGAGAGGGGGAGAGGGACGATTCGAACCAAAATATTCACCAAACCTTCTTGAGTTGGCAGAGAAGTTGGTAGAGACTCCTGATGCTTTGGCTGGGATCACACCTCACCATCTCTTGGTTTCTGAATATCCTCCACCCCCTGTCCCCGCCTCAGCTTTTACACTCCGGTTGTGAAGAGGAACCACCCAGTCCCGGCCCCCTCCTCAGCGACGCACAGAGCAGGCCCCCCCGCCCAGCAGCCCTGCACCCCCCTCAACCAGGCGTCCTCTACCCAACAGACCCTTAAGGTACAGAGAACCATGAAACCCACCAACCACCCTGTTGAGGAAGCACTACTGTGTGAGAGGTAGAGTGACTGTGTGTGTGTGTGTGTGTGTGTCACCAGGGTCCCTTCACAACTCTGTCCAATGAATCCATCACCATCAAAGGACGCCAGTTCTTCATCCTCAAGATGATTGGTCGCGGAGGGTCTAGCAAGGTAGGGCTTTAAAATGTCATGGAGAAGGGAGGGCTGTTTTTTGACTTGATACCATTTCAGGGCCGTGTGATTGGCTCTGACCTGCCATGTGACCGTGGGCGTGTCTCCAGGTGTACCAGGTCCTGGACCACAAGAAGCAGCTGTTTGCGGTGAAGTACGTGAACCTGGAGGAGGCCGACGCCCAGACGGTGGAGAGTTACAAGAACGAGATCGAGCACCTCAACCACCTGCAGCAGTACAGCGACCAGATCATCAAGCTGTACGACTAGTGAGTCCCCACAGCTTCCTGTGTCCATCAGCAACATCTGGGGGAACTTTGCCTTTCAAAATTGAGAATTCTTTCCTTTTTATAATGTTTTGAACTGTGCCCCAAAAAACCGAATGTCTAATCTGATCATCAGTATTATCCGGGCCTCTCCTCGCTGCAGTATTTGACCCAATCAATGTGTATGTGAAATCAGCATCCTGGTGTATCTCATCCTCATGAAATCTGTACCTCATGTAGTGTGATGTTTCCGTGGTTAGTGAGGTGGGGTGTGTGCCTGTGTGATAATGTCCTTGTACTTCCTGTAAGTTTCTCTGGATAGGAGCGTCTGCTAAATGTCTAAATGTGTGTGTGATATTGTTTGTGTGTGTGTGTGTGTGCGCACAGTGAGATCACCAACAGTTATATCTACATGCTGATGGAGTGTGGAAACCTTGACCTAAACACCTGGCTGAGGAACCGCAAGACTGTCAACTCCCTGGAGAGGAAGTTCTACTGGAAGAACATGCTGGAAGCGGTCCACACCATCCACAAACACGGTCAGGACTCCTTGGCTTCTTTTTTCCTTCTACATTTCCCTCTCGCATTGACATTTAGCAGACGCTCTTATCCAAAGCGACTTAGAGCAAGGACAGGGACATTCCCCCCTGAGGCAAGTAGGGTGAAGTGTCTTGCCCAAGGACACAACGTCATGTTGGCACAGCCGGGATTCAAACTGGGTATCTTTTTACTACTAGCCTGACTCCTTTACCGCTCAGCTACATGACTCCCTCTTGACCTCTTTCTCTTTGTTACAATTCTCCTTCCCTCTTCAACCTTGTCCACCTGTCTCCTTTTCCTACAGGGATCATCCACAGCGACTTGAAGCCCGCCAACTTTGTGATCGTCAACGCCTCGCTGAAGCTGATCGACTTTGGCATCGCTAACAGCATCCAGCCTGATGTCACCAGCATCATGAAGGACTCCCAGGTAAGACTCCCGGCTCTCCCGCTCCAAAGTCAGCTCCACACAGACCCAGGATCGAACTTAATGTGATCCTTGAGGAAGAACTGGAAGGTTTTGAGTGTCGTCGTACCCTGAATTAATGTAGTAGAGAAAGATGAAATGATTATGCCACTAGCTTATTTTCTGGAGTTTTTGTAAGCTGAAACCATCTGTACACGTACAGGTGGGGACCTTGAACTACATGCCTCCTGAAGCCATCAAAGACACTTCCTCCAAACCGGGCAAAGCCAGCTCTAAGGTGAGCCTTCCACACTGTCAATGAACCAACACCATTCAACCATTCCAACCCTAACGTGTTGTGAAGGAGCTTAACCGTGTATTCATGTGTCCAGATCAGTACCAAAGGAGATGTGTGGTCACTGGGCTGCATCCTCTACTGTATGACGTACGGAAAGACGCCCTTCCAGAGCATCACCAACCAGATTACCAAGCTGCACGCCATCGTAGACCCCTCCCACGACATCGAGTTCCCTGACATTCCCGAGAAAGACCTGCTGGACGTGCTAAAGGTAAGTTCTCCTGATTGGCTGGCTGGCTGGCTGGTTTTCTGGTCTGGTCTTGTGCAGGCTGGCCAGAACATCAGATCTGTGATGTCTTTAATCCGAACAGCTGTGGTTTGTCTGTTCAGAGGTGCCTGGTCAGGAACCCTAGAGAGAGGATCTCCATCGCAGAGCTTCTGGAACATTCTTACCTGCAGCTGCAGCCATCTGAGCCTGGTAGGGAGGCAGCACACTAACACACACACACACACACACTGGTCTGACAAAAATATGCATCGTATAAAACGTGTTTTTTTATTGTCATTATAATTCAAATTAACGATTATAATTATAATATTAATATATTGTCTCTGTGCCAGCTGCCCCATCTGACAACAGTGAGCTGCCCCATCTGACAACAGTGACCTGAAGAGGATCCTTAATGACCTGGTTGCTCTCCAGTCTCCTAACAGCATCGTCAGGGCTGCCAGTGTAAGCACACTGCTGGACAACACAAGTCTAATAGTTACACACAAAAACTGGGAACCGTTTCTGAGTTCTGTTCTTAAACCCTCTCCTCTCTCTGCTGTTGACAGAACCTGGCGAAGATGTGCAACAGTGGCCGGAGGCTGGACATAGCAGACTGCGTGCGGTCATCCAGCCAACCTTCCTGGAAGATGTGAAGATGACGTGGATGTCATTATCCTGACTTGTCTTATGTTTATACCTGTGAGAGTCTGACATGTGGACCTGTGTAATAGAGTAATGAGCTGTCGGTGACGCTCCCCTCGCTGAGCCGTCCTCTATTAGGGGAGCTCAGGACCGGCCCCTGCCCTGTCCTCAACCCCGTCCCCCTGGCTCTTATTTTAGCCCCACCGTGCCCCACCTACTCTCAGCTGTACATACTGTCTCTGGTGTTTTGTTAATCTGTGGTCTAGGTCATGCCGCATGGTTTGGAAGCTACTACTTACATGTTAAACGAGATTATGTTTTGCAACCACTTTTGGGGGTTTTAGATATTAAGAAAATATCTTCACATTTTAATGAATATTGTTTTTGTATTTAGCTGTTTTACATGTTTTTTTCATACCAAATGTCGTCTGTTAAATGCAAGAACCTCACAGACTCAGCAAATAAACGTTCTGTAAAATTGTCAGCATTCTAGTTTTTAAAAGGAATCAAATGTTGATTGAATTGGTGGTGTTTGACAGATTCTGCATATAATGCAATATATATAATGAATATATATGCATAATGTAATATATATAATGCAAATGCATCTGCATATACTGTTCTTACACACAAGATCCCAGAAAAACATGGGCAAATTAGCAAAAACCGACCTAGTCGCATACAATTACGGTCAGCTGACCAACAGAGCTAGATAGCCGACATGCAGCTCCACCCATCGGCAGAACCCGGTGAATCAAAACGAGTATCCCTCCCCACCCTGTCACTCTTACCGCCCACCTCTCCAGCCAATCACAGCCGCTGTTTCCACATGGTCGACCTGCAAGCTTGTCCTTCCTGTTCCAAGTCAAACAACAAGGATGGCGACCGCTGCTGCACGGTTCTTCCTCCGATCTTCCAGAAGCACCCATGCCAGTCTCGGGACCTCCTTGTTCAAGCTGTCCCCGAGCTGCAGCTCTCAAGGGCAGCGGAGACATGCCCACTTCACCTACCACCCTGACCCTGTTCCCACTAACTATGGTAAGTGGGCAAGCTGACCCGGCCAGCTTGCTACACTATAAGGGTTCCGGTGTGTCTGTGTCGGTGCCCTTGTTCCATTTAGCAAGTGAGATCAATGGATGTTTTTATGCACAAGCATTGTCTATCAAAAGTGATGGGCTTGGTTAAGGTCATACCGGTGTCCCTTTGTAACACGGAGCCTATGCCAGTGGTTCCTAACCCTGGTTCTCAGGGCCCCACTGTCCTGCATGTTTTAGATGTTTCCCTGGTCCTCAGGACCCACTGTCCTGCATGTTCTAGATCAGTGGTTCTCAATCCTGGTCCTCAGGACCCACTGTCCTGCATGTTTTAGATGTTTCCCTAGTCCTCAGGACCCACTGTCCTGCATGTTTTAGATGTTTCCCTAGTCCTCAGGACCCACTGTCCTGCATGTTCTAGATGTTTTCCTGGTCCTCAGGACCCACTGTCCTGCATGTTCTAGATGTTTCCCTGCTCCAACACACCTGATCCAAATGAATGGGTCCTTATGAAGCTCAACAGATGCCTGATAAAGACAATTTAGTTGAATCAGGTGTGTTGGAGCAGGGAAACATCTAAAGCAGGACAGTGGGGTCCTGAGGACCAGGGTTGGGGACCACTGGCCTATGCGATCATATTGGGATAGGTTACACTTGGGTTCAGAACACGAGTGACCATCAAGTGGCTCATTTCTTAGACTTCTACTACTAGAAGCAGGGTCAATGATGTTTTACATGCCAGGGATTGGACGAACCACTCCGATGAAGACCTTTAATGTGTGTCTCAGTCTTGTATCAATCACACTGTCACTGGGATGAAATGTTGAATCAGTGCAGAGGAAGATCCTGGCCCTTGATATTGCTGTCCACTACTGCAATGTCCATGGACATTTTCCTTTAATGCAGTCAAATGTTATAAATGCATATATAACATAATCATTCTTTATTTCCCAAGGCCCCACTACAAAGATGAACCTCTTCCAGTCTGTGACCAGTGCCTTAGACAACACGCTTGCCAGTGACCCCACAGCAGGTATTTTAACATTTGTCTGTGGATCATCACAAAATATATGTCCTTTAAAATGCCACATGTGCAATAGCTTGTAATTGTCCAGCCTTTTGGACTGTCGTGTGCATGTCCTGTTGATGTGTGACACGAGTCTCTATGGTTACCGTTCCTAAGTGATCTTTGGAGAGGATGTTGCCTTTGGTGGGGTGTTTCGTTGCACGGTGGGACTCCGAGACAAATACGGTAAGAACCTCTGTCCTGTAGTCTTCTCACCACACTCTTTACTTACAGCTGGAGCACGTAAAACTACAATCATGGAGGACATTTGGAAGCCTTTTTATTGTGTACCATTGAGTGTACCAGCTGAATTTTTTATTATTATTATGGATTCATCATCATCTAGAACGGGGAGGTCATTTTGAACTGGGAACACAGAAGCAATTGCCACAAACACCTTTCCTGTTGTCCTGGTGACCAGTAGGTTACCACTAGGGGGCGGTACAGGACTACATCCTCATTGTGAACGTGGCCTTGCAGTTTTTTTGCCTACCCACAGGTCCAGAAGGGCTCTGTGTGTTCTGCTGTCTACCTTAAAGGATACCTTGTAAACACTCTGATAGGATTTGTTGTACCCTGGAAGTGGGTACGGTAGATCATCACGACTGCACTGCATCGCTTCGCAGCGTCTGTGAAGAGCTGCGCTTTACCGATAAGATTCTTCCATCCCGCACGATTTTCCACGCGCGTCACAATGAATCCAAGTGTGTCATTCTATTATATTACACACCTCTCCTTCCAGCCCCCCTCCACCCCCCCCTACCCTCACCAGAGTCTAGCAGAGTGCACCCTGGTTGGGATGTGTGATTAGGGTTGAAGTGAGAGCTTTTAGAAATCCGTCCCTTTTTCCTGCTGCCTTTTGTCTCCATTGACGTCAGCCGCGCTCCCCCACCTCAAACGTAATTATTTTCCATCTCATCCCCGTGTCCCCGGTTTTGTGCCTCTCACCGGGGGGGTGGGGGGGTGGAGAATTAGCTGTTTTCATCCTCCTCTCCAGG
Source organism: Protosalanx chinensis (assembly GCA_030340685.1). NCBI lineage: Eukaryota > Metazoa > Chordata > Actinopteri > Osmeriformes > Salangidae > Protosalanx > Protosalanx chinensis. The sequence continues at coordinate 14,508,545 of CM059322.1, read as the reverse complement.
TGAACTGAGAGGTGAGACCCCAGACAGAGGTCGTGGCCGTGTGTGTGTGGCAGTACAGACCAGGGATAGTCTGGCCGTGTGTGTGAGGCAGTACAGACCAGGGATAGTCTGGCCGTGTGTGTGAGGCAGTACAGACCAGGGATAGTCTGGCCGTGTGTGTGTGGCAGTACAGACCCAGGGATAGTCTGGCCGTGTGTGTGAGGCAGTACAGACCAGTGATAGTCTGGCCGTGTGTGTGTGGCAGTACAGACCCAGGGATGGTCTGGCTGTGTGTGTGTGGCAGTACAGACCAGGGATAGTCTGGCCGTGTGTGTGTGGCAGTACAGACCAGGGATAGTCTGGCTGTGTGTGTGTGGCAGTACAGACCAGGGATAGTCTGGCCGTGTGTGTGAGGCAGTACAGACCAGGGATAGTCTGGCCGTGTGTGTGAGGCAGTACAGACCAGGGATAGTCTGGCCGTGTGTGTGAGGCAGTACAGACCAGGGATAGTCTGGCCGTGTGTGTGAGGCAGTACAGACCAGGGATAGTCTGGCCGTGTGTGTGAGGCAGTACAGACCAGGGATAGTCTGGCCGTGTGTGTGAGGCAGTACAGACCAGGGATAGTCTGGCCGTGTGTGTGAGGCAGTACAGACCCAGGGATAGTCTGGCCGTGTGTGTGAGGCAGTACAGACCCAGGGATAGTCTGGCCGTGTGTGTGAGGCAGTACAGACCCAGGGATAGTCTGGCCGTGTGTGTGAGGCAGTACAGACCCAGGGACAGACCCTTTCTGTTTGTGCCCTGTCTGTGCCCCTGCTCCTTTAAGGTCAGAAGATTTGGTGTGTGTGCGTGAGCGTGCATACGCACATTTGTCAGCACGCCAGCCTTGTGGTGAAGTCGGATCTCCCCAAAAACTGAAGCTAAGGTCCATCAATCACCGTGTCCCTGTCAGAAGCAGAGTTCATCCCTCTGGACACCTAAATCATGATGATGATGATCAGAACCAGTTAAAAATGAGGTTAAGGCAACGTCAGCAGCTAGGCTGGTTCCCAGACAACACACTGATCTATATTTCACCCAGAATCCAGAGAGTTGGCTCAGTCCAAGCCCCACAGAGTCAGCACCCCGCCCCACCCTAGCAAAGGTCACCTGGGGTTGTGACTGACTGGACAGCAGTGAAGCCAAAAACAGCAAGCTTGGCCATCGCACCAAGTTCCAGAGGACAGAAATACGGTTGGTTCCCACATGGAGGGCCCTGCTTACAGGGCTGCTCCTCCCAGGCGACAGGCTGGAGGCTGCTGGGTTGTGGGTCAGGGCTGACTCTGAGGAGTGCTGGGAGACAGACTCTCTCACCCAGGCTCACTAGCACACACAAGGAGGGTCTCCAGTGTACTTTGACCGTACTCGGTTGCGCTAGAGGTTTTGTTGTACATCGGTGTATTAGTGGATTTCTTCATCGATGATCCGAAAATACTGTGTGCAAATTGGGGTATTCTGAGGTAAAGTTGTGTACGTCGTTTTTTGCTGAGGCGCTTTGATTCGTTTGTCATCCACCCCCACCTGACTGTATGCTAGCTGGTTTTTCTTGCGAACGTGATTGGCTGGCTCAAGACGTCTGAGCAAGCTTCTCCTCTCCTCAGGTAAGGACAGGGTGTTCAACACACCGCTGTGCGAGCAAGGCATTGTGGGATTCGGAATCGGAGCTGCCGTAGCAGGAGCCACGTCCATCGCCGAGATCCAGTTTGCTGACTACATCTACCCTGCCTTCGACCAGGTCAGATCGCCCAGTCGCTCTCTCTCTCTCGCTTGCCCGCTCCCTGTGGGAGATGGGGATAGAGTGAGACAGGCAGGTCTAGGTGGAGGATGGGGGTGGGGGGGCGGTTGAGTGAGACAGGCAGGTCTGGGTGGAGGATGGGGGTGGGGGGGCGGTTGAGTGAGACAGGCAAGTCTGGGTGGAGGATGGGGGGGAGTTGAGTGAGACAGGCAGGTCTGGGTGGAGGATGGGGGGGAGTAGAGTGAGACAGGCAGGTCTGGGTGGAGGATGGGGGGGAGTAGAGTGAGACAGGCAGGTCTGGGTGGAGGATGGGGGGGAGTAGAGTGAGACAGGCAGGTCTGGGTGGAGGATGGGGGGGAGTAGAGTGAGACAGGCAGGTCTGGGTGGAGGATGGGGGGGAGTAGAGTGAGACAGGCAGGTCTGGGTGGAGGATGGGGGGGAGTAGAGTGAGACAGGCAGGTCTGGGTGGAGGATGGGGGGGAGTAGAGTGAGACAGGCAGGTCTGGGTGGAGGATGGGGGGGAGTAGAGTGAGACAGGCAGGTCTGGGTGGAGGATGGGGGGGGGGGTGTTGAGTGAGACAGGCAGGTCTGGGTGGAGGACAGAGGCTTGAGTGAGACAGGCAGGTCTGGGTGGAGGATGGGGGGGGGGGGTGGTTGAGTGAGACAGGCAGGGTGCTGATGTGTTCTTCCTGTCTGTTAATGGTCCTAACTGCTCCCACCTGGCTCCTGTACGGGGAGTGGGCGGTCCCCTGACGAGGCTGTAATTAGACAGCATTAAAGCCCCAGCAGAAGCACAGCCACAATGCAAGGGGCTGGCTGGCTGGCTGCCATGCCGACACGGCCCTGTGTTAATGATATCTGCTGATGCATTCTGCCTCCCTGCAACAGGTGCCAACGACACTGGGGTGACGTCTGGTCTGGCTCGGGTTCAATTCCCAATTCTGTTCTCTCATGTTTCCTTCACCTCCATTATCCTCTTCTGTATCTCCCCTCCTGTCTCTCCCCTCCTGTATCTCCCCTCCTGTCTCTCCCCTCCTGTCTCTCCTGTCTCTCCCCTCCTGTCTCTCCCCTCCTGTCTCTCCCCTCCTGTCTCTCCTGTATCTCCCCTCCTGTCTCTCCCCTCCTGTATCTCCCCTCCTGTCTCTCCTGTCTCTCCCCTCCTGTCTCTCCTGTCTCTCCTCTCCTGTCTCTCCCCTCCTGTATCTCCCCTCCTGTCTCTCCTCTTCTGTCTCTCCCCTCCTGTCTCTCCCCTCCTGTCTCTCCTGTCTCTCCTCTCCTGTCTCTCCCCTCCTGTCTCTCCTGTCTCTCCTCTCCTGTCTCTCCCCTCCTGTATCTCCCCTCCTGTCTCTCCCCTCCTGTCTCTCCTGTCTCTCCTGTCTCTCCTGTCTCTCCCCTCCTGTCTCTCCCCTCCTGTCTCTCCTGTCTCTCCTGTCTCTCCCCTCCTGTCTCTCCTGTCTCTCCTCTTCTGTCTCTCCCCTCCTGTCTCTCCCCTCCTGTCTCTCCCCTCCTGTCTCTCCCCTCCTGTCTCTCCTGTCTCTCCCCTCCTGTCTCTCCCCTCCTGTCTCTCCTGTCTCTCCCCTCCTGTCTCTCCCCTCCTGTCTCTCTTGTCTCTCCCACCTGTGTTTCCCCTCCTGTGTCTCCCCTCCTGTGTCTCCCCTCCTGTCTCTCATCTCCTGTGTCTCCCCTCCTGTGTCTCTCCCCTCCTGTCTCTCTTGTCTCTCCCACCTGTGTCTCCCCTCCTGTGTCTCCCCTCCTGTGTCTCCCCTCCTGTCTCTCCCCTCCTGTCTCTTCTCCTTTGCTGTTTGTCTCCTCAGATAGTGAACGAGGCAGCTAAGTACCGGTACCGCTCCGGGAACCTGTTCGACTGCGGTAAACTGACCATCCGAGCTCCGTGGGGCTGCGTGGGCCACGGCTCCCTCTACCACTCCCAGAGCCCAGAGGCCTTCTTCGCACACTGCCCAGGCATCAAGGTCAGGCCCTCCTCCTCCTCTTCCTCCTCCCTCCTCCTCTCCAGGCCTGCGTCTGTCTCTCCTCTTCCTCCTCCTCCTCCCTCCCCCCTCCAGGCCTGTGTCTGTCTCTCCTCTTCCTCCTCCTCCTCGCTGCGTCGTCCACGTTCAGTACCTCCTGCAGATAATTTGATGAAACCGCACCTCTCGGATCTTTACTGGGGGGTCCTGCTAGCTCGACGTCAAGTCTCTGACGTGTGTCAGACGTGGAGGTGGTTTGGGGGGGGGGGGGGGGCACACGCGGGTTCCGTGGGCGCGCGTTTACAAATGTCAACCGCTGGACGCAGACGGACGAGGTGGAGGGGGGGGGGGGGGAGGGGCGGACGGCGGTTCTCCTGCTGAGGCGGGTCGGAGCCGGTTTACGAGCGCAGCCTCATCGGCGCTGCGGATCTGCAACCGCGTACAGTCAGCATCCTGCGCACACCCGCTTCCCCAGAAGGTCATCCTGATAAGATGTGGTCTTCTCACGCCACGCCTCAACCCCACTGTCCTCAGGACTGGGATAACCTATACGCTGGAACAAGAAACCACACCTGGATGGATAACTCTGTGTGTGTGTGTGTGTGTGTGCTAGGTGGTTATCCCCAGGGGCCCGGTGCAGTGTAAGGGCCTCCTTCTCTCCTGCATCGCTGACGACAACCCCTGTATATTCTTCGAGCCCAAGATCCTGTACAGAGCTGCAGGTGAGAGGAGTGTGTGTCTGTCTGTGTGTTTGAGCGTGTGTGTGCTAGCTATGACTCCACACAGCTGCTCTCTGCATTCTTGGATAAATTCTCGCCCGAGTCTCTGAACTCGGCTTTATTAACCGTGGAGCTTAGGGGCTTTTCTCAACAGGAAGGACTCACGCACCCGCGCTAACCCCCCCCCCTTCCATTAGCCGTAGTTCAGGGCGTGTGCGTGTCTCTTAACTCATAGATGGGGCTGATGGGGGTGGGAGGCAAACACAGGAAACTCACGGCTGATTAATGAGTTCTGGAAAACCAATACCGAATGAGCCAAAGAAAGAGCATGCGAGTGTGAGCCTGAGGCCAGTGTGTACATGTGTTGCGGTTGGGGAAGGGGGGGGGGGGGGGGGGGCTTCAATCATTTGTATTCCTGCGTGTGTGTGTGCTGGTCGTCTCCCCAGTATTGTGTTAGTTCCTATGTTCTTCCCTCTGTTGGAAAGAGCTGTGTCACCTGATCTGATGGCATGTCAGCCAAACTCCTCACAACACTGCAGGTGCACGTGTTTGGACAGGGGATGCATGTGTGCTAAAGAAGGAGGATGGACTTGTGTGTGTGTGTGTGTGTGTGTGTGTGTGTGTCTCCAGTGGAGCAGGTTCCAGTGGAGTCCTACACCATCCCTCTATCGCAGGCAGAGGTCATAGAGGAAGGAAGTGATGTCACGCTGGTTGCCTGGGGAACACAGGTAGGATTTGGTGTGTGTGTGTGTGTGTGTGTGTGTGTGTGGGGGGGCACACAGAATCAGGGATCAGCTTGTACTCACAATTTCCTGTGTCTGTGCCTGTGTGTGTGTGTATGGGTGTGTGTGAGCGTGTATGTGTGTGTGAGTGTGTGTGTGTGTGTGTGTGTGTGAGCGAGCGTGTGAGCGTGAGTGTGTGTGTGCGTGTGTGAGCGTGTGTGTGTGTGTGTGAGTGAGCGTGTGTGTGTGAGTGAGTGTGTGTGAGCGTGTGTGTGTGTGAGCGAGTGTGTGTGTGCCTCCCAGCAGGGGAGGGACATGACAGCTTCACACCTGCTCCCCTCTTCTCCACAGGGTTCACAGTCTTCAGCTCTGCTCTTACAAAGAGCTGCCTCTAAGCCTGGCTGGTTCTCCCCTGCACTGCTGGGCCTGGGGGGGGGGGGGGGGGGAGACTTGAGGGGGATTTCTATATATATATAATTTTTTATTTAATGTATTCGATCTCTCACAATCCCTCTCTGACTGTCTCTCTCTCTCCTCTCCTCTCTCCTCTCTCTCCTCTCTCTCTCCTCTCTCTCTCTCCTCTCTCTCTCTCTCTCCTCTCCTCTCTCTCTCTCTCCTCTTCTCTCCTCTCTCTCTCTCTCTCTCTCTCTCCTCTCCTCTCCCTTCTCTCTCTCTCTCTCCTCTCCTCTCCTCTCTCTCTCTCTCCTCTCTCCTCTCCTCTCTCTCCTTTCTCTCTCTCTTTTTCTATGTCTTTCTCTCCTCTCTCTCTCTCTCTTTTCCTCTATACCTTTCTCTCCTTCTCTCAGGTTCACGTGATGAGAGAGGTGGTCACCATGGCCAAGGAGAAACTGGGCGTGTCCTGTGAGCTCATCGATCTACAGACCATCCTGCCCTGGGACAGTGAGACCATCTGCAAGGTGAGACACACACACACACACACATCATATGACGCTAAAGGTCGAAGAGATGGGAGATGCATCTAGATTTGCTGTCCTCTTTTGCTCCCTCTGCCACAACAGCACACACACACACACAGAAACACACACACACAGAGAGACACACACACGGGTTTCCTGGCAGTGGTTCTATGTCTCCACTGTAGTTTAATAAGGTAGTTTGACGGTCCCTGTGGTATAACACAGAGCCAGCGGATCTGCTCCGTGCTCCAGCCATGCCAGACTATCACATAACCAGCAGTCATAAAATGGCATTACACTGTGTGTGTGTGTGCGCGCGCTGGTGCGTCTCTTGTGTGTATTCGTCTGTGCCTGGATATGTGAAGTCTACGCGCGCGCCTTGATGTGTGTGTTTGCCTGTTTGTGTGTTTGTGTGTGTGTGTGTGTGTCATAACAGGCGAGCAGGGATACGATTACTGTGTCAGAGTAGTTATTTTATGGTCCGTCCAACCTGCATTAATGAAGTATTACTGAGTCTCATTGTCTGGTTCCCCCGGCCCCTGGAAATGATCCCCACAGACAGCGGTCGGTCGGGGGGGGGGGGGGGGGGATGTTTGTTGCGCCGGCATCGCACGGTGACTCATCTCAGCGCTGATAATAATGATAAGAATAATAAACGTGGTGTTTTTTCCTGAAGTGTCGGCCCATTAACATGGCTCCACGGAGCGTGTTTATAAAGGTCTCTCTCTGCTGCTCCCTGGGGAAGATGCCATGTTGGTCTTGTCAACAACACTTCTCCTCCCTCTGCTACACCCCCCCCCCTTTCCTCTCCTCACTTTTCTGCTTTCTATCTCCTCTCCCCTTCCCTCCCTCATCTCTACCTCCCCCCCCCCCCCCCCCACCCCCTCCTCTCCTCTCTTCCCTGCTTCCTATCTCCTCCCCTCCCCTTCCCCTGCTTCCTCCTCTCCTTCCCCCTCTTCCTCTCTCGGGGTACGATGTGGCGTCAGTTAAGAGGCCGCCTCTAATCAACCTGCTGGCCCAGAAGGGCATGAATTAATCCCAGGCTGAACCGCAAGTTCATTTCGTCCGGGCTGCCACGTATGACTGCACGTTCCAGGCGTTTGTTTTTCGCCATTAAAAATCCGTCCGCAGCAACGCTGCATCCATCCCGCGTCCAGATGTGCCTTTTATGTCTGGAACTGAAAACAACTGCGGCTGTTTGTCAGAGAACGTCTGAGGTAAGGCCCCCCCCCCCCCCCCCCCCACTCCCCTCTCTCCTCTCTGAGTCACTGAGGTGGTTCGATCCATGTGACCTCAGCTGAGATGGAGCGAGGCCAAGCTCCTCCAGGCCAGAGGTCGGCCCCCGGGGGCCGGCATGTCAGCCTCCAGCCTCAGGCTCCTAATCCTGCTGCTTAAATCACCCGGCAGGCTCGCGGCGCTCCGACGCCATCAGCTTTCTAATTGGCTGATTAGCGCCCGGGCGGCCGCGGAGAGCCGGAGGACGCACGCTCGTCGTGTTTTGAGTGGCCTGTTATATCCGCAGTGCACCGTGAGTCACGGGGAACGCGGGGGGGGGGGGGGGGGGGGGGGGGGGGGGGGGGGTTGTGGTACGTGTGCGCACGTGTGTTTTATTGGAACAACCAGTCAGTCTAGCCTGCCACAGTGTTGTATTGGAACAACCAGTCAGTCTAGCCTGCCACAGTGTTGTATTGGAACAACCAGTCAGTCTAGCCTGCCACAGTGTTGTATTGGAACAACCAGTCAGCCTAGCCTGCCACAGTGTTGTATTGGAACAACCAGTCAGTCTAGCCTGCCACAGTGTTGTATTGGAACAACCAGTCAGTCTAGCCTGCCACAGTGTTGTATTGGAACAACCAGTCAGTCTAGCCTGCCACAGTGTTGTATTGGAACAACCAGTCAGTCTAGCCTGCCACAGTGTTGTATTGGAACAACCAGTCAGTCTAGCCTGCCACAGTGTTGTATTGGAACAACCAGCGAAGTCTGGTTTCCAGACTCCGATCAGCGAGGGCCTCAGCCAAGGGGACAAACGGCTGAATGCTTGGCAATGTCATCCATTTGTGAAGGTCTGTTTGAAGATCAACCTTCCCATGATCCTTTGCAAGGAGCCTGACTGCTTGCTGCTCAGAGACCAGCAGCACCACTGACTCACGGACCTCCATGTTCACCTCTCCATCCAGACCTGAGGCTCAGCCAAATTCTGAATTCAGATTCCCCTTTATCAGACAGCTGGCTGGATGCCCCTGTCCTCAAGGGAGAGCCAAAACAAACACACCCAGGACCCAACTGGCTGAGTGAACCCGGCTGTGGCAGGGAGAACTAGGGGAGTCTGTCTCCAGCAGCGAGGGGCCTTGTCACTCATTAAACGCATGTTAGTATAATTCATGGTACATCATGTTCGTGTGGTTTTGCATGGCTTATTGGAGAACGTCTGTTTTCTGTCATGGTGAATGTGGTTGGCCCCAGTTTGTACATGGGATGGGGCGTTGGGGACGGGGTTCAGGCGGTCCTCCTACACTTTTGACCTTTTTTTCCAGAGGTCGCAAAGGGCCTACAGAGGTCATACTCATGAGCGTACGTGCACTACCTTGGGGTCACTGTGACCCTCCGCTGTGGCCAGTTCTCATGGAACTGGGTTGGGAAGGATAGAAGGATCTTTGGCTGAACTGAGAGGAGCAGCCAGAAGGCCCATCAGGACAGGGCTGCTGCACTGGTGGACCCAGCTCTCTCCAGACATGCAGGCCATGCTCACATCCCTGCGCCACTCTCTCTCTGTCAGCCGAATCAAACGTAGGAGGAAGAGGTGGAGTAGGAGGAAGAGGAGGTGGTGGTGGAACAAAAGGTAGAGGAGGAGGTGGAAGAGGTGGTGGAACAGGTAGAGGAGGTAGAGGTGAAGGAGGTGGAGGAGGAGGAGGTGGTGGAACAGGTAGAGGAGGAGGAGCAGGAGTTGGAGGAGGTGGTGGAACAGGTAGAGGAGAAGGAGCAGGAGGTGGAGGGGGAGGAGGTGGTAGAACAGGTAGTGGAGGGAGGTAGAGGAGAAGGAGCAGGAGGTGGAGGGGGAGGAGGTGGTAGAACAGGTAGTGGAGGGAGGTAGAGGAGAAGGAGCAGGAGGTGGAGGGGGAGGAGGTGGTAGAACAGGTAGTGGAGGGAGGTAGAGGAGAAGGAGCAGGAGGTGGAGGGGGAGGAGGTGGTAGAACAGGTAGTGGAGGGAGGTAGAGGAGAAGGAGGAGGAGGTGAGCAGGTGTAGCCGTTTTTCCGTTCAGCACTGTTGCTCGATCTGGCTGACTGGCTGCTGATACGAGCTGTTTATCAGGCCGCTGGTCTCCGGTTCTTAAGTGCTTTGGGTTTAATGTGGGGTCTTAGTCAAAGACAGCTGGTGACCACAGTACCTGGGAACAGGAAGCAGAGGAACCCTGTTTGCATGAAAACGGCTGGAGTGGAATGAATATGCAGGACAAACACAGCAGAGACCTGCTTTTGGAACACTGCGTCCAGTTTAACCAACAGAACCTCATCCCCCCTTTGTGGCTAGGCTGGCTAAAACAAATCCATAATTATGCACTTTTTTGTGGGGAATACACAAGAAAGTGTTTTTTGACTTTTCTTTTTTTGTGTTTTTTTTTTGCTCTGGTTTCTTGATGTAGGCTTCAAAGTCAAGGATGGTTATTATTTTTCAAAGCTGTTTTGAAGAATGGAAAACAGTATTTTCTCTCCAGCACGCTTGACCGCAGTCCGATATGGAAACTCACATTTATAGAATATATATATATATATATATATATATATATATATTTATTGCTTTAACCATTTTGGGGGGGTTATGTAAACGAAGTTGAGCAGACTGGCTGTGTTGTGATCAACATGGACCCAGATGCACCACTGTGGCAAACTATTCTCCATAAAACATAAACCTAATAACAGCAGTGCTGTTTGGTGCAGAGTTAATAGTCTAATGGAAACTGACCTCTAACATGGTTGCTGGCTTAGATTTAGCGCGACGGTTCGGTTTGAACTCTGGGGCAGCGCTGGGTCGATCCCAACCATATCCCCATTCGCGGGCACCATGTCATTAGGAACAACCAGAGACTTTCTCTGTGGGTGTGTGTGTGCGAGTGTTAGGAGGAGGGTGCTGTTGTTGGTCTCTCTGCCCTGAGCAGGACAGCATGGAAAAGAGCCAGCGGCTGGGTCAGCGGGAGGCCATGTTGGATCTGTGTTAGAGCTTCAGTTGGCATCCAGAGGAACTGACTCTCTCTCTTCATTAATCACTTGAATGGTAGGTAGCGAGGTGACTGGGGTTGTTGCGCGCGCGCGCGCGTGTGTGTGTGTGTGTGTGTGTGCGTGCGTGCGTTAGCTAGCTAGCCAGACAGAGGGGAGAATGCATGCTACTTAAGACAGCAGCTTTAAATTAGCTTGTGGGTCTCCAGAACCCTGAAGCCTCTCGCTGCTGATGTCCCCGGTCTGACGCGTCTCCCTGGCCTTAACTCCTCTCTGGCTCTGGGCTGAGAACGGACGACTTCAAACCAAGATAAACAAACACGAACGCAGTCAGCATCAGACATCGCTGTTCTATTAGAAGGGTGATGGATTACAGACGCGTTGGATCAAAACGCGCTAAACCTTCCAAACCAGCTGCAAAGCTCAATAAATTCGACGTAATCGCCTTTTAGAATGAATTTCTGAATTTTGATTCAGTTTTTGCGGTAGATGCAGATCGCTTGATCCATGTTATTCTTCTTCCTAACGGACTCCCCAGTTGTTTTTAGTGTGGCACTGGCAGAGTTGGCACCGATAACTAGCTTGCTTGGATAACCTGAAAGTTACATGAAACCATCTGTTTAGACAGGAAGAATCCTGAGGTTTGGGTCTGGTCCTGCGTCTGCGCCTGGTTCTGTGGGACACTAAAGGAACACTGAGCTCTCCAGCTTTGGGGGAGGTGGGGTTGGGGAGGAGGGGGGGGGGGGTTATTAGCCCTACAGTCATGTGTCGATGTGGTGTTGTGCGGTGGTTTAGTCCGCTGGAAAATGGAGTCATGGTTGTTCTTTCTTGAGGGGTCGTTCCAGGTTCCTGGCCTGGGCCTGGGGTCATGTGGCAGAGGGAAGCCACACTAGGAGACTGTAGGCAGTGTTGCAGTGGGACATTCTTCCGCTCTCTCTATGTCTCTCTCTCTCTCTCTGTCTATCTCTCGCTCTGTCTCTCCTCTCTCCCTCCTTCTCTACCTCTCTGTCTCTCCGTCTCTATCTCTCTCTATGTCTCTCTGTCTCTGTATGTCTCTCTCGCTCTGTCTCTCTCTCTGTCTCTCGCTCTGTCTCTATGTCTCTCTCGCTCTCTCTATGTCTCTCTCTCTCCTCTCCCTCCTTCTCTGCCTGATTTTTCCATTCATCCAGAAGGCAGCAGCCGCTCCACACATTCCTCAGCTGGGCTCTGAGGTGAATTCCTCTCCGTGTCACTCCTTTAGCTGGCTCCACTAGAGGAGGAGAGTGGAAGTGGACATCCAACCTGGCCTCCACTGGTTCACTCCAGAATGTTCCAGCCCAGTCCTTCTATTGTAGCTGCTCAAGGGTCCCAAGTGTCCTCTAGCAGGCTGAGGTCTGGGCCAATGGGGTTGGAGGGGCCTACAGGGCAGTTTTCCACGGGGGATAGGGCCGGATCTGGGGGGGGGGGGGGGGGGGGGGGGGGGGAGCTGATCTGGGTGGATTTAGCTGAGTGTTGGACCAGGTTCTGGACAGATTGAGCTCATCAAAGTCAGCTGAAAGTGAGGCTGATAGCAGGACAGAGTGGAAAGTTTGGAGCAGGGAACTGGCTATTAAAGAGAGGCCAGGGGGCTGGTTAGGGAGCAGAGGCCAGGGGGCTGGTTATGGAGCAGAGGCCAGGGGGCTGGTTAGGGAGCAGAGGCCAGGGGGCTGGTTAGGGAGCAGAGGCCAGGGGGCTGGTCAGGGAGCAGAGGCCAGGGGGCTGGTCAGGGAGCAGAGGCCAGGGGGCTGGTTATGGATCAGAGGCCAGGAGGCTGGTTATGGATCAGAGGCCAAGGGGCTGGTTATGGATCAGAGGCCAGGGGGCTGGTCAGGGAGCAGAGGCCAGGGGGCTGATTATGGATCAGAGGCCAGGAGGCTGGTTATGGATCAGAGGCCAAGGGGCTGGTTATGGATCAGAGGCCAGGGGGCTGGTCAGGGAACAGAGGCCAGGAGGCTGGTTATGGATCAGAGGCCAGGAGGCTGGTTATGGATCAGAGGCCACGAGGCTGGTTATGGATCAGAGGCCAGGGGGCGGGTTATGGTTGTATTATTCCAGTATCTTGAATCTAGTTCCTCCTGTCAGCCTTGTCATCTGCCTCGTCAGCTGACTGCCCTTGATTGGTTTTTTGTTTGACAGAGGAAGAGATGATTGCTTTCCCTGCCGGCCTGTCAGTCAGCGATGCTAGCATTACTGTGCACAGCTAATATCGTCCTGCACCAGGGCAGGGAGGACTAGCGTTAAACTGCCTCTAATGTGTCTTTACTGTTGTTTAGAGTTATTATGGGAGGCTTGCAGCTATTATGGGATGTTTGGAGTTATTTCTGTCTGAGGTCTCCCCTGGCGTCTTGGCTTCTCCCAAGTGTTGGCATGGCAACAAGCCCAGTACCGAGACACTCCTGCTAGTGTGTGTGTGTGTGTGTGTGTACGGCTCCCCCTATAAGTCTGTGTGTTCGTGTATTTGTTTCCTTTGAATGTGTGTTTCCCCAACTTTTTGTCCGGGCGTTCTCACCCCTCTTTAAAAATGCCCGCTGTATCCCGGCCCCATCTGCCACACAGATCACATGGTGACTTAGACTGCTGCGGCTGCACATGATGACAGGGTGTGTGTGCGTGTGTGTGTGCGTGCATGCTCGTGCGGCTCGTGGGAGCAGCGGCTTGTTGCTAGGGGAGACGAGGCTCTAAACTTTCACTTCCTGTTGCCGGGTGATTCCCTGGACCGGGAGGAACAGGAACAAACACTGAAAGATGCTCGTTTCGTTTGTGTGTGTGTGTGTGTGTTTGTGTGTGTGTGTGTGTCAGGTTGACCCCCTGAAGCCATGTCAGCCTAGTCCTGTGTGAACAGCTTACTGGATGTTCTTCTGACCAGGGAGAGGGTGGAAGTGGAAGGGTACATGAGGCCCAGGGCAGAGAGAGGGGCAGGGCATGGCAGCTGGTTCGTTCTGCTGGGTGTGCATGGGAATGCTAGTAAACATCAGCCTCTGGTCGGCAGCTAAGCCAGTGGCCAGCTTAATGACAGCCCTGCTTCACAATGAGCACTTGAGTTCAGCCTCTGCTGTCGCCATGCAGCCTCGCCTGGGCCCTGCCTGAGACCCAGGACGTGCCTCCACCCAGCCTAGTCCTGCCTCAACCCAGCCTAGTGCTGCCTCGACTCAGCCTAGTCCTGCCTCGACCCAGCCTAGTGCTGCCTCCACCCAGCCTAGTCCTGCCTCAACCCAGTCTAGTCCTGCCTCAACCCAGCCTAGTCCTGCCTCAACCCAGCCTAGTGCTGCCTCCACCCAGTCTAGTCCTGCCTCGACCCAGCCTAGTCCTGCCTCGACCCAGCCTAGTCCTGCCTCGACCCAACCTAGTGCTGCCTCCACCCAGCCTAGTGCTGCCTCGACCCAGCCTAGTCCTGCCTCGACCCAACCTAGTCCTGCCTCGACCCAACCTAGTGCTGCCTCGACCCAGCCTAGTCATGCCTCGACCCAACCTAGTCCTGCCTCGACCCAGCCTATTCCTGCCTCGACCCAGCCTAGTACTGCCTCGACCCAGCCTAGTACTGCCTCCACCCAGCCTAGTCCTGCCTCAACCCAGTCTAGTCCTGCCTCAACCCAGCCTAGTCCTGCCTCAACCCAGCCTAGTGCTGCCTCCACCCAGTCTTGCCTCGACCCAGCCTAGTCCTGCCTCGACCCAGCCTAGTACTGCCTCGACCCAGCCTAGTACTGCCTCGACCCAGCCTAGTACTGCCTCGGCCCAGCCTAGTACTGCCTCGGCCCAGCCTAGTACTGCCTCGACCCAGCCTTGTCCTCCCTCCACCCAGCCTAGTCCTGCCTCGGCCCAGCCTAGTTCTACCTTAACCCAGCCTTCCTCAACCTTTCCCATCCCTGATTCACCTCAACTTGGACCTGCCCCAGCCCGGTGTTTGTATTGCGGTCCTTAACGTGCAATTTCCTCTTGGATCCGGTCTCCCTGTTCATCCTCATGTGGTCCAGCTCAGGCCCAGCCACTGTCTCTGTGGTTCTGCACCGTCACGGTCCGACCCGGGTCCAAGTCAGCCAGCATGAGAGTCTTCCTCTGATGGCTAAATGAGAGGGGACCAAGAGATGGAGGTCAGACCGCACGGCCTGGATCCCTTTTCAAACCACCCTTTGTCCTCCGGAAGTGACACGGTCTAAGGACCTTAATGGAGAGTACAGTGTGTGTGTGTGTGTGTGTGTCTCTACCTCTGACAGCTGTATAGCATACGTTACACTTGTACGATCCTCCACCTCCGCCCATAGCGAGTGAGAACCGGAAATCTGAAACGTTGAAGCATTTCAGGCGACGGAACCCGTTGTGGATCGTCGTCTGTTTTTTCTTCACCCTAACCGTCTTCCCCTGGAGTGAGTCCTGCCCAGCGCAGCAGATCCAGCCAAGCAGGCACCCTCCAGACCAGCGCCTCCAGACCCACACAGGCCCTGGGGCTGTAAAAGAGCCCTAACCCTGCTCGTAAAGCCAGATTGCTGAGTCGGGTCGGAGCAGGAGGGGGGACAGAGAGCCTGGTCTGGTTGAATCTGACGGCGTGTTTATTTTATATTGTATTTCAGTCTGGATCCAGGCTGAGTGACGATGACCTTTACAAAGTCTCTCCCTGTAGAGCAGAACAACATTCAGGCCGCTGTCGGCTCCGGTCGCCTCTTGTTTTTTTATGATGTAGCGAAGAGCCAGATCTGTCTGTCTCCCTCAGCCTGGGACCAGCTTACTGAGAGCTGTGCCACTGTCTGCCTGCAGAAAGTAGGAACATGTGTGTTTATTGTTGTGTCCACAAGTAAACTGTGTGTGTTTGTAAGAGGGAGAGACAGAAGCCGGGCATTAAGGAATCGTCTCAGGGAGGGGCACACCCCATGGGATCTTGGCGTTGGCCAAGGTCGTCAGTTTACCTTGAGTCATCTGAGCCGCTGAAGCAGAACATGGCAGTTTGCCTCTCACCTGAGGGTCCAGAGCAGAGAGTGCATCTGAAACACACACACACACACTCACACACTCACTCACTGACACACATATTCACAAAGGTTGTAATGAATACGGGGGCCTGCCGGAGGCCTAGTGGGTGGAGTGCCTATCACGTAGGTGAAGGTCTTCCTTACAGGTGCTCAGGTTCGATTCCAGAGCGGGCCGTCCCCCGTACATGAAGGGGCGGGGTCAGGTGGCTCAGCGGGGTTAAGGCGTTGGCCTCGTGATCGGAAGGTTGTGAGATCGAACCCCGGCTGTGACTATTGTGTCCTTGGGCAAGGCACTTCACGCTACTTAACTCAGGGAGAATGTCCCTGTACTTGCTGTAAGTCGCTTTGGATAACAGCGTCTGCTAAATGAATACATGTTAATGTCCTGTCGCTCATCTCTATCAAAACAAAGCAGACATGCCAACAGTTTGTCATCTCGGTGCCGTGGAAACTCTGATCCGAACGGTTCTCATTTCATACCAGTAGTTTTCATGGCTGAACTATGTTAACCCTACAGTACAGTACAATAGCTGTCTGCACAAACACACACTCCAGGACATTGGGAAACCAAAGAATATCCAAACGGGTATAATAAGGAGGCTGTATTGATCTGTGTGTGTGTGTGTTTTCCCTCCTAGTCTGTGGTGAAGACTGGACGTCTCCTTATCAGTCACGAGGCTCCAATCACCGGGGGGTTTGCTGCTGAAATAGGCTCCACTGTGCAGGTAAGACTGTGTTTTTAAGATTGTGTGTGCCTGTGTGTGTGTGGTGTAGTAGTAGGAGTAGTAGTGAAGCAGCAGAGAACAAACACCAGGCAACGGAAATATTGAGTGTGTGTGTGTGTGTGTGGTAGTAGTAGTGAAGCAGCAGAGAACAAACACCAGGCAACAGGGAAATATCGAGTGTGTCTGTGTGTGTGTGTGTTGGGGTGGGAGGCTGAGGGGGGGGGGATTAATATTTCTCCCCCTGCCTATGAAAGCGATACCCGTCCGTGGGGGTATCACCGAGGTAATAACATCAGGTGCCAGAAGATGTCCTGACTGTGCAGACGCCTCGCCTCTCCTCACATATGACCTCCGCCGTCTGTCAGCCGGAACGTTCTAGAAGGAGACGCGCCGATGCACAGCGACCCTATGGAGGGGGGCGCGAGAGACCGTCTACGGTTACAAAAGCCTGCGTGGACGCGATGACGTGATGACAGCGGGTTTAGGACAGGGGGAGGACAGGGCTGAGATGGTGAAAGGATCCCTCAGCCTAATCTCAGAGGCTTGGGGCAGATTAGCCTCTATTGTATTGGAAAGGGGCCTCTATGAAGGCTCCGGACAGGGCCTCATCATACCACACTGCGCTGGGCCTGCTAGGCATGTGGACAGGAGATTGGCTACCCTCTGCAAGGTCATTCGCTCCCTGACCTGGGGGCGGGGCCTAGGCTGGGATGCGGATGAGTCATAGGGCAGCTTGCGATAATGAACTGCAGCAGGAAAATCTAGGCTAAAAATAGGAGCTTTTAACAGCAAGGTGGCGAGCAATCAGGGGCTCGGTCTCGCTGCTAAGAGCAGCAGTAACAACAACAGCACAGACAGCTGTGTTCCTCACAGCCAGCGTGTTCAGGAGACACCCCCTCCCTCCACCCCCACCCCCGCTCCTTAACAAAGCCTGGAGAAGATGAGTCAGACCAGGGGCCGGACCGGGGGTGGACCACTCAGGAGCTGAAGTTGGACTGCCTCGCCGGAAGCTTCCAGCTGTCCAAGTCTGGGGTATGAATGCTGGAGCGCTACAGCCTGGCAGGTCAGGAGAAGGGGGGGGGCCAAAAAAATTACCGCTTCCATTCCAGCCCTGCTGGTGTGGACAGAGGCCCTATGACTTGTGTTCCTCTTCCAAAAAAAAGAGCCTTTCCAATCAGAACCAGAACTCCGTCTTAGAGGAGGGCTGCCTTCAGAACCGCTTTTCATCCATTTCATACTTTCTCTTCCTTCTCATCCCTCTATCTTCTCTCCCCCTCCTCCCATGGTAGTTTGTTTTCCCATTATCCAAATTGAGTTTGTGTGGGCTGGCCCGAATGTGGCACAGGATCCACATTCTGGATTAAATGTTCTCAAAATCCAGTCCCCGGAAGAGCACTGCGTGTGGAAGGAGCGCTCCAGATGGCTGTGATGGACCTGGCAGCTTCATTCTCAGGGGCTCGGACTCCCTCCCAAACTCCAGGCCACAGATATGTCTTAAGACTTCCTCATTGGCCGCCGGCATCAGTAGGAAACCAAATCACACACACACACACACTCTGTGTATAGGGGTCAAGACCCAGTTAAACCTTCCCCCTTCCTCTTTAGGGCTGTAGACTACGTCTATGTCTACCTGAGTGTGGAAATTCATTGTTATAGGTGAATTCAGACCATCAGGGACAGCCGATATGTCTGGTTCTGGCCTCAAATGACCCCAGCCCTCGCTTTCGCTAGGACTACCCAGACTACCTCACGGGTGGCGATAGGCTTTTCACGATGACGCCGACGCGCGCAAAGACGGCTAGCGACCTCCCACAGTCCTGCGGCTCGGTCGATGACGACGCGCGAGTCTAAACACACAACCGCTAATCTGGGCGTATTTTTACCTCGTCCTCCCTGTTTTATCGTCTGATTGTTGCAGGACGGTCACGCATGGATCGCCGCCCGCGTCGGTGTGTTTTTCCGTCTGCCATTTAAGTATATTGCGTATAATGAGGCTCTTCCTCTAAGATAAACAGCCATTACAGCGGACTGGCAGCTGCGTGGCCGTTGTCTGTGCGTCCGTCCAGCTGTGGTGACCGTCCAGACGAGAGACTGTACTTTGCCGGTCTTCCAGGAAGACAGCAGGGTATTTAGAGGAGATTACAGTCTAGGTTCGGACTCCCAGACCGGGCCCTGTGGTGCTGTCTGTGTCCCGGCCTGTCTATGGATTCATCCAGAACTCCCACTCTCCAACGCTCCTGTATGGGTGAATAAGGCTTAAAACTCCAGCATGTAAGAAATCCAGCACTATGCTAAGTGTTTAGAGCCAAGCTAAGGGCTGTCAGAGACCTCCCGTTGACACAACAGTGTCTGTATGATATCAGCGTGCAAGCCTGCGGGCCAGGCTGGACACATTCTTGTCTTTCTGGGAGTGGGCTGTGTTTGTGTCTGTGGGTGGGGCCCTCTCTGCCTCGCCAGGCCAACTAGCGAAGGCTTCACCTACCTGGAATAGACTCTGAACAACCTAAAAAAAAAACGAAAAACAAATTTCATGGCTTGTGAACCTGCCAGATTCTGTGGAACCCTCAAAAGGAAATTGTTTTTTTTTCGTCTTCCTTTCTTTTAGACATTTTAAAATGTCCTTACGAAAGGAAACGGGCATCCCATACTAGCCCTGGGCCAACATCCCAGAAGTGGTAAACCTGTGGAAAGGCTTTCAGCTTCCCTCATCACCTTGGATTTGGCTGGAAGGCAGCCATTGCACACAGTCTTCCAAATCCTGGTTCAGCTAACCTTTTTATTATCTGGTGTTGTACACTGTCATTCTGCTTGATCCTCCTGGAGAGAGTGTGTGTGTGTGAACGTGTGTGTGTGCGTGCATTATGGGGTTCAGTCCTTTTTGGCTGACGGTGTCAGTAGCTAACAGCCATCTGCTGATTCTGTGCTGTCGTATCACAGTGAGTGGCATGTCTTGCTTACACTGACAAACGTGTGTGTGTGTGTGTCAACAGGAGGAGTGTTTCCTGAACCTGGAGGCCCCCATCGCCAGGGTGTGTGGTTACGACACGCCCTTCCCACACATCTTCGAGCCCTTCTACATCCCGGACAAGTGGAAGTGCTTCGACGCTGTCAAGAGGATGATCAACTACTGAGGCCCCACCTGGTGAGAGGAGAGGTCCTCCGCCACCTCGTCTCCTGGTCCTTCTCCTCGCACATTCACACCTGTCTTCTCTCTCCATTTTTTTCTTCTTAATTATTTCTCTCTCTGTCTCTTTCTCTCTTTCGCTCTCTCTTTTTCTCTCTCTCTCTCTCTCTCTCTGTCTCTTTCTGTCTTCCTGTCAGTCTCTCTCTTCATCTCTGTCTCTTTATCTCTCTCTCTCTCTCTAAATATTTCTCTCTCTCTCTCTCTTCCAGACACAGCTGAAGGACCTGAACCCAGATTGTTAGTCCTCTCTGTTCACCACCTTGCTAATGGCGACCACAAAGAAAATCCAGTAGGCAATATGTATTGGAGGCTGTGTTTCCAGTTCTTTAGTCCCAACCTCAGATTGTTACTGCTCCCAATCCCCCTCATTCCCCCCCATCCCTGGTTATTGAGCTGCGGGGGGGGGGGGGGGGGGGGGGGGGGGGGGTGGGGGGGGGGGGGGGTCACAGTGTCTTGTACCAGGAGGGGGGGTGGTTGGGCTGGATCTGTCTGTCTTTTGTAGGAAGGTTGAAGGTTTGGTATGAAAATGTCATTCAGAAAGGCTTCTTAACAGCTATAGCAAACGTCTGTTAAATGGATTTCCTAACTTTTAATGGTTTAATTATTGTTTAAATTTTGAACTAGTATGTTAGAACATTAGAACATTTAACCCAAACTTCCTTATGATGAACTGTTACAGTCTGAGTTTTGTTGTTTAATGTCTGTCAGTCTCTCTCTCTTCTTTTCAATCTCCCTCTAAATCTCTCGTATCCTTCTCTCTCATCCTTTCGTTTTCCTTCTCCTCTTCAACTGTCGTTGCCTTTATTTCAAATTTGTCGAACATGAACTTATGTGACATGAAATATATTGTACGAAAATAATGAACTTTTGCTTTCTATGAAAAATAAAGTGATGGATTTTGCTGTGGTACACTGCGTTATTGGTGACTGTCGGGAGCACATCTTTTAAAATGTCATATTTTTAATAATAATTTTTTTAATAATACCCTTTTAATATAGATGAAAGACATGCACTGGGTAGTTCAAGGGCAGATGGTATTGACTGCTGTATTGAGTGGGAAAGTACAGTGGAGGCAGAGAGGAGTTTGGACTTGGCTGGGGTGCTGGAAGGCGTCGTTCCACCATCAGCAGGCATCTGATGATCCTAATGGGAAGAACGTCCTTTGCTTCTTGAAGTTCATCAGCTACTCAGAGGGGATGGTGGACATCAATCCAGTACCCTGCTGAGATGTTTCAAGGAAACTCATCTGGAAAACCTGGAATCCAGGACTACAAAAAAAAAAACATCTGCAGAGTGCGCAGTCACACTGAGAACTTCAAACTAAACCTCCCATAATCCATCACTGGTGGCTCCCCAGAGACAGGAAGCTGTGGTTTCGTCCTCTAAAGGGTACCAGATAAACAGACATGCCCAAAAGAAACGCTGCTTCATTAAAACACCACCGCTGACCCGCTGGATCATTAGGGCCGCGCCACTAACCAGGCCCTTCTTAGCGGAACCTGCCGGAGCCTCCACCAAGATCCTCCGAACCTCCAGCCGCCAAAACCACAGGCAGCATTTAAAGATGAAATGGCGTCTGTCATTTTGGTTTTGTCGAAGGGGCGGTACCGGGCGGTCGCGGCGGTGCGGTGGCCCCTCCCTTGGGGGGGGGGGGGGGGGTAGAGATGACCTCTGGTTGGCTCTGTGGGGGTACGGCACTACCCACGCTGCTTTGCTGTGTTATTAGGAGCTATATTTGCATGGGGCTGCCACCCCATGGGGTAGGGCAGTTCACCGCTGAAGCATCCTCTGCAATGGCTTGATAAAAAAAGCATTGGCGCTTTTGGTTGTTTGACAGCCATATTGTAGAGGTTTTCTCCACAGCGTGGTAGCTTTGAATCTATCGATGGAATGGACCCCGCTGTGATAATGCAATGGATTCTTTTTAAACAGCACCATAAGGGGAATACCGGGAAATGAAGGATGGAGGATTTCGATCCAGCCGAGGGGAGGTTGATCACGGCCAGCGGGAGCCGTCCATGCGTGAACCCGTCCCTCCTGGAACGCGGCGCCGGCCACGCCTCTCGCCGCTTTGTCGTCCAGGCGACGCGAGCGGCACGTCCTCGGCTGTCAGCGGCGCCTCCAGGGCTCCACTCCGCCACCGCTCCTCAGGCCGGCCACAGCTGATTGGCTCGAGGCAGACGCAGATAGCGACAAATGCCGGTCCCCCCCCCCCACTCTCTCTAGACTCACAGCCAGATGTGACCTCAAATGACACCACAGTAACCAATCACATGGGACTCCATACAGTCGCTAACCAATTAGATGACTGGTACATTTGCTTGTGAGAGACATCTGGATGTTTCCTCAGACTTTCTCATCCTCCCCTTCAGTCTCCAGGCAGGAAATCGAAACCAGAAATGAGAAACAGGTCACACATTTTTTACGACTTCTTTGTAATAGAGGAAGAACGTGATGCTGGTCTTCTTATTGACGTAAACCTTGGAGGCCTTATCTTGCGGTAAACCGTTCAGATTTAACAGAGTGAAAAGATTATACAAACATTGTAGGATAGCATTTCATTTTTTTTTTTTACAAAATGGAACCGTGTCATATTCCTGAGAATCTGTGGAGATCACCTTTGTATGTTCTACAACGTAGAGTCTGGAGACCACAATAAAAAATAAATCTGTCTCTTCTCAGGCTGGTAGCTGTCCAAGACCGAACGTTTAAATATGAAATATTTTGATATTACACACTCATTTTACACTTTTCAGTATGGAGTTTGAGCTCACTGGAAATTGGAAATGACAGCTGAAACCAAACAAAAATCTCCAATCTCCAACCAGCTGTTCAGTCAACTCTTGCTCTGCCTCTCTCTCTCTCTCTCTCCCTCTCTCTCTCTCTCTCTCTCTCTCTGTGTCTCTCTGTGTCTCTCTGTCTCTCTCTCTCTCCCTCTCTCCCTCTCTGTCTCTCTCTGTGTCTCTCTGTCCTCTCTCTCTCTCTCTCTCTCTCCCTCTCTGTCTCTCTCTCTCTCTGTCTCTCTGTCTCTCTCTCTCTCCCTCTCTGTCTCTCTCTCTCTCTGTGTCTCTCTGTCTCTCTCTCTCTCTCTCTCTCTCCCTCTCTGTCTCTCTCTCTCTCTCTGTGTCTCTCTGTCTCTGTCTCTCTCTCTCTCCCTCCCTCTCTGTCTCTCTCTCTCTCTGTGTCTCTCTGTCTCTCTCTCTCTCCCTCTCTCTCTCTCTCTCTCTCTCCCTCTGTGTCTCTCTGTCTCTCTCCATCTCTCTCTCTCTCTCCCTCTCTCTCCCTCTCTCTCTCTCTCTCTATCTCTCCCCCTCTCCCTCTCTCTCTCTCTCCCTCTCCCTCTCTCTCTCTATCTCTTCCCCCCCTCTCCTCTCTATCTCTCTCTCCTCTCCCTCTCCTCTCTCTCTCTCCCTCTCTCTCTCTCTCTCTCTCTCTATCTCTCCCCCTCTCCCTCTCTATCTCTCTCTCCCTCTCTCTTTCTCCCTCTCTCTCTCTCTCTTTCTCCCTCTCTCTCTCTCCCTCCCCCTATCTCTCCAGTTGAATCATGCCTGTTTGCCTTCCTGGCCTGAAGGTCTTGTGCCCTGTTGCTAAGGGGAGGGAGAAGAGCAATGTCACGTTGCTACGGAGAGCGAAGGTCTTTTCTTCCTGGCCTGAAGTGTTTACGTACCGATGAGTTCCAGTTAAGAGACAGAGGGTCAGTCATGTGACGCACGTCCCACTAATGGCAGTGGCAACAGACATTTGCAGAAGGGCCGTTGACTGAGCGAGCGTCGCATGTGAGGCTTAAAAACACTTAAATCCCCGCGGCAAACAAGGAATGCCGTCTCTTGGCAGGGGTGGTGCGTGTGTGTGTGTGTGTGTGCGAGAGCATGTGTGTTTCTCACATGCAGACACGCGTGTGGCCTGTGTCCATGCTCGGGGAGGTGTACCGTATGCGTTTATGCTACATTTGAGCCTCCAGAAGCGTTTCGTCATCGAGCCTAGCTTAAGAGTTTTCTTTCCTCGCCCCAAACCGGCGCTGAGTGAAAACTGACACCAAACAAATGCTTTCCATCTGCGAGGAAGAGCTTGTTTGGGGAGGGAGTGTGATGTTTGTAAGGATCCAGCCAAAAGCACCAGCATCAAGCCGCCGACTGTGCGAACAAGAACACATGCGATCCCCCAACACTCCAGCTCCATGTTAACCAGACAGCCCAGGAACACGACCTCGAATCGGATGGGAGTCAGAATCAACAGGGTTCAACAGGTTCACGAGTAAGGTGAAGGTGACCTTCTAGAATTAAACTAAATCCCAGGATATGGCCCAGATAAGATAAATTAACTTCGGTTTCCATCTGTGTTGGAGACTTTGATCCAAAACAGGAGAAGAGACGTTATTCCTGTTTCTGACAATGTCTCCCCACACTAGAGATTTAGCCATGAAAACGTCTTCAGTGGAACTTCTTGCAGATAAAGAACTTGCTAGAGGAAACAGGCCAACGGCTGGCTAACAGGCTGCTTAAATCATCCCTGGATCAGATCCTGCCAGGGCGGAGATCACTAGAACGGTACAGCAGAGGATTCTGTCCAATCAGGACCAGCGCCATTTCAATATGGATCTAATCTAATCTGGGACAGCAGTATTGGTTGGATTGGCTGTACGGGGACAGAAAACCGCAGCTTTCAAAGAGGTCCATTTCTGTTTCCAGGCCAGTGAAGATGGCGTACGTGGCTGTTTGCTTGTCCCCATGCCAGTGATCTGAATAATTCGTTGTCTAGCTTTCGCGTTCCTCATCTCTGCAGTGCTGTGTTTCAACACGGGTGTTGAAGGATCCTAAGGGGCGCAGTTTCTGAGAGGAGGGAAAAGGAGGAGAGGGAAGGTGAAGAGGGGGAGAGGGACGGACTAAACGGGAGGGGGGGGGGGATGGGGGGGTTGGGGGGTGGGGATGTTTGAATAGAGGTAGTAGAGGATGAAGTAAGGAGCGGAGAGGAGAATTCGTTCCGGGTCGGCAATGATCGCCCTGGATACAGAGACAGAATCCCACCTCCTGGGCTGTTAGAATAAGACTCCTGGGCAGCCCTCCTGCCAGTCCAGGAGGAGCCTGGTTCAAAACCAAAGAGAGAGGTCAGGAAGCTCTTCCTCTTACAGTATTAACAGATCATCTTCTGCCCTGAGACATTCCTGGGTACTATCTGTATCCAGAGGCCTGGTGAGTCATCAGCAGCAGATGTTTGTAGCTGGATGAAGTGAGCCTACCCTGGAGCAGATCTGAGTCCTGCAGGCTGGCATGTGGAGCTGGATGAAGTGAGCCTACCCTGGAGCAGATCTGAGTCCTGCAGGCTGGATGAAGTGAGCCTACCCTGGAGCAGATCTGAGTCCTGCTGGAATGTGGGGCCGGATGAAGTGAGCCTACCCTGGAGCAGATCTGAGTCCTGCTGGAATGTGGGGCCGGATGAAGTGAGCCTACCCTGGAGCAGATCTGAGTCCTGCAGGCTGGATGAAGTGAGCCTACCCTGGAGCAGATCTGAGTCCTGCTGGAATGTGGGGCTGGATGAAGTGAGCCTACCCTGGAGCAGATCTGAGTCCTGCAGGCTGGCATGTGCCATGCGGGTGCAGTATTTTCTCCCGGGGTGATGTCAGTGGGGAAACACATTCTACGATGATGTCAGAGGTGATAAGATCAGTAGTGTGGCTGTAGGAGGCATTGTCTTCCCCCCCCCCCCCCCCCACCATATTTCTGATTGCTTCGGGGCTTTCAGATTCATTGTTTCCCATTCATTGTCTGGTTGTAATTACGGCCATCCACCCAAGCGAGCCTGGTTGCCTGTCAGTGGGATGTGATTTAGAGAGTAGTAACAGTGTGTTATGGATGCCACGGGCCTGACCCTGCTCTGATCTCAGCTGGGGGTGGGGGGGGGGGGCTGGGGGGGCGGCAGATTCCTTAGGTCGGACTGCATCTGGATTGGCCTGGCTCCGATGTGCCTATCCCATCCTAACGCCCCTGTCGTCGGGTGAAGACCCCCCCCCCCAACCATCTCTCCATCTCTTCTCTTCTCTTTGCATTTCATGTCTCCGTTTGAGGTTTTGCTCTGAACCTTCCATGCTGCTGTTTCTCATCATCTCACGCATGCTGTTCGACACCTGGAATCTTCAGCATGTGGCCTCTCCTCTCCTCACCTCTACACCCATACCTCCATCTGTCCATCATTCTTTTCACCAGCCTTGCACTTAAAAAAAATCCAGTATTTAGGCTATCTATGAAGTTGAGAGAGAGAAACAGTGGGAGACAAAGAGGGAAAAACAGAGGGAGAGGGAGAGAGATACAGAGGGAGAGAGAGAGAGACAGAGGGGAGAGAGATACAGAGAGAGAGAGAGAAACAGTGGGAGACAAAGAGGGAAAAACAGAGGGAGAGGGAGAGAGAAACAGAGGGAGAGAGAGAGAGACAGAGGGGGAGAGAGAGGGGGAGAAGAGAGAGAGAAACAGAGGGAGAGAGAGAGGGAGAGGGAGAGAGAGGGAGAGAGAAACAGAGGGAGAGAGAGAGAGACAGAGGGAGAGAGAGAGAAACAGAGGGAGAGAGAAACAGAGGGAGAGAGAGAGAGACAGAGGAGAGAAAAACAGAGGGAGAGAGAGAGAGACAGAGGGGGAGAGAGAGACAGAGAGAGAGAGAGAACAGAGGGAGAGTGAGAGGGAGAGGGAGAGAGAGAGAGAAACAGAGGGAGAGAGAGAGAGAGAGAAAGGAACAGAGAAAGAGAGAAAGGTTAGAGGTAGAAGGCTACTGATTCTGATTGATGAAGGCCATTCATCTGTTCGCATGAATGCAAACAACTGTG
>CM059322.1:14443805-14482059 GCA_030340685.1 Protosalanx chinensis | reverse complement strand
TGTGTCAAGCTTGCAGCGTTCGACACATTGGTCTGCTCTCCATCGCCCTCAGTATGGATGTGAGCCCGCGTGTGCGTGAGCTCGTCACACGCACACAAACACGAGCTGTTCATGCGTCTCTCCGGTGCTTGTGTGTCGCTAGGAGAGCGGGAAGTATGATGTCCACCGCTGCTGTAAAACCTGCAGGGTAGATAAGGGGAGGGAAAGTCAGAGATAAGGGAGAGAGTGATGCAATGAAGTTGACTGTCACAACATTGTCAGGGAATATTATGGATGCTGGTCAAAAAGGGAGTACCGTATTTTTCGCAGTATAGGGCGCACTTAAAGCCTTCAATTTTCTCAAAAAAACGACAGTGCACTTTATAATCCGAAGTGCCGTATATATATGGATTAATTCTGGTTTTTCTTACTGACCTCTAAGCGATTTTGTGTGGAACAAGGCGCTCACGGCGCCAAGTCAAAATGTTTTAGTACGACTTTGGTAAACTACAAAGCCGCACCGCTTGCAGCATTACGGCTACCGTAGCCAGGAGCATCGCGGAGTAATACATACTGTGCTTCACCATAAAGTTTGATCGACTGACTTATCTGACTGTTATTTTCTGCGCGCCTTATAGTCCGGTGCGCTTTATATATGAAAAAAGCATTCATTGACAGTGCGCCTTATAATCTAGTGCGCCATTACAGCAAGAAATACGGTATTGAAGGATTAACTTTGAAACCACGACTTGTCGACTTTGTGGACAAGCGTTGAAAGTTCCTTAGAGTCCACGACTCTGTGTTATTCTTATTTAAGATGCACCTAATAATGCTCCAAACCTCCACATTCTCCGTGAGGGCCAAAACATGTCCATGCTTGGAGTTACAGACATGGGCTCTCTACCAAGCTATAGCCACATCGCATGAAACTTTTTGGGAGAACTTGAAGGAGATCTGAGATTCTGTGTTGATGGACTGAGCCAGGGCTCTGCTGAAACTAATCAGATCCAGGACTAATATCCTGCCTGAAGAGGAGAGGAGAGCAGAGGAGAGGAGACGAGGGGAGAGGAGAGAGGAGAGAGGCGGAGGGCGGAGGAGAGGAGAGCAGAGGAGGGGAGACGAGGGGAGAGAGAGAGAGGAGAGAGGCGGAGGGCGGAGGAGAGGAGAGCAGAGGAGGGGAGACGAGGGGAGAGGAGAGAGGAGAGAGGCGGAGGGCGGAGGAGAGGAGAGCAGAGGAGGGGAGACGAGGGGAGAGGAGAGAGGAGAGAGGCGGAGGGCGGAGGAGAGGAGAGCAGAGGAGGGGAGACCAGAGGAGAGGAGAGAGGAGGAGGGCGGAGGAGAGGAGAGCAGAGGAGAGGAGACGAGGGGAGAGGAGAGGAGAGCAGAGGAGGGGAGCACGGGGGAAAGAAGGGAAGAAGAGGAGACCACCACCACCACCACCCCCACCCCCTGTCCCCTTCTCCCCCTCCGTCCCTGCCAGCGTCCTCCCAGCTGGCTGTTCTGCAGAGGTTGGGTCTGGGCTGCACAGGAGCTATGTTCTGCCCGTAAAGCAGCAGCCTTTATAAGCCTTTAACTGCTGTAATTTTAACTTTTATGAGCTCACAAGAAGAGAGGTATGTCGTAAATTGCTACTGTGCTCCGGTAAAACAGTCCAGCGACTCTTCTATCCACCCTAATCTGTCGGAGCGACTCAGATGACCCTGGCTGCACAGCAGTGCCTCCTGTTTGAAACACGCACTGGTGCGAATGACGCCTCTGACCTCACGAAACACACCTCCAAGTCGATTGGGAAACACCTATGGGAGGACGGGTTTCCGGACAGTGCAGAGATAGAAGGACTAACGCCGAGAGTGTGGGGGGAGATACACCTCATTACCTCTCCATTATCACCATCATCTTCATTGTGATCTTCATCTGGAGGAGATGGAAGTCGCTTGCCCCCTTCCTCAGCTGACGCGGAGGTCCCGTGCAGTCCCCCCTCACCAGACACCCGCTTCAGAGTGTGTGAAGTCTGGGCTGGATCGAGGAGTACAGGCCTGTTTTCCTCCTGTCAAGAAACGTCAGGGAAACGGATCGTGAAGGAGACCTGGCAACCCTGCATGCTGCTGTGAATGACCTGGGGAGAGACACACACAGCACAGTGTGTGTGTTTGTGTGTGTGTGTGTGTGTGTGCCTGTGTGTGTGAGTTTGTGCCTGTGTGCGTGTGCGTGCAACAATATCTAGCATGAACAGGCCAGGCTGCATGTTCCGTCAATATGTTTCCTTAGGTGTGATTCCTCAGCTCATTCCTTGGGTGTGTGTGTGTGTGTGTGTTTCTCATGTGTCCTACCTCAATCAAACACACTCCTAGACATTTCAACAGGGTGGAAGTGATCAACTCGCACACATGGATGTATGTTCGTTTGGGATCTTGATCTGTTTGTGAGTGTAAGTGTAAGTGCGTGTACGGGAGTGAATGAGTGAGTTAGTGTGTGTGTTTTGCAGGACCCCCTCCAGCTGGTATTGTGTGTAGAATTACAGCCCAGGATGGAGGGAGGGAGGGAGGGAGGGAGGGAGGGGAAAAGAAAACAGCTGTCAGACAATGAATTAGTGTCCTGCGAGTCGACTGGCGTTTTCCTGAGGAGCACACTACGTTAGCGAGCTAATGAGGCGTGGAGAACACACTCACACAGAGACACATACAAACATGTCCCCGAAAACACCCCCCCCCCACACACACACACACACACAGTCACCCATGCACAAACACTGGCAGAGGCTCATACCCACACCAAATTCACACAGAGCCACGTACACTATCGTTCCCCCCCCCCCTCACCCCCACACACACACTCACATGCACACACACATTCACACACACATTCACACACACACACACACACAGAGTTATATCTTCATGCATGCTTCAAAATAAAAGCCAAGCTGTCATAGTTCATACAATTGACTTAAAGAATCCTCACCAATATGACCCAGGGAGAGAACAGCCAGACATCCCAGATACAGTACATGATTCTGGCCACCCAGAAAGCAGACATCCCCTTCTCACTGCTTGACCTGTGGACCCAGTGAACTGGGTTCTCCAGCCCCTGTCTCTGCCGCTCTCCCCTGATCTCACCCAGAGAGAAAATTGCTACTTTTGTGAGAGAAACAGCATGTTCTACCACTGGACTGCCCATTCCACTAAGAGAAACAGCACGTTCTACCCCTCGGTCTGCCCATTTCACTAAGAGAACCAGCATGTTCCCCCCCCAATCTACCTACTTCTCTGAGAGAACCAGAATGTTCTACCACTGGTCAGCCCGACGGGTCCAGACCATCTGGATCAAGTTATCCTAAAGATAACAACTCAGATTCGTTTGTCTGAGAGAACTAGAATGTTCACAAAAAGGTTTTATTTGCTATTTTAGCCGGACTCAAACACATTCTGCAGCCTGGATGAGACACTGGACTCTGGAGTTGTTTACTGGGAAAGAGAGGCTGTTTGGAGTCACAGTCAGGAAAGCATTGATGAAAGATGTCCAGGGGGAAATACACGCTCATTATGTAGCAGAGTGGAACCACACAAGGCCTTTGGAGTACAGTGGAACCAGACTGTGGTTCTGTTGAGGCGGGGGGTTGGGGGGGGGGGGGGGGGGGGGGGGATTGGAGAACGGTAGAACCAGACTGTGGTTCTGTTGTTTATTTGGGGGGAGAACGGTAGAACCAGACTGTGGTTCTGTTGTTTATTTGGGGGGAGAACGGTAGAACCAGACTGTGGTTCTGTTGTTTATTTGGGGGGAGAACGGTAGAACCAGACTGTGGTTCTGTTGTTTATTTGGGGAGAGAACGGTAGCACCAGACTGTGGTTCTGTAGTTTTTTGGGGGGGAGAACGGTAGAACCAGACTGTGGTTCTGTTGTTTTTTGGGGGGGAGAACGGTAGCACCAGACTGTGGTTCTGTAGTTTTTTTGGGGGGAGAATGGTAGACCCAGACTGTGGTTCTGTTGTTTATTTGGGGGGAGAACGGTAGAACCAGACTGTGGTTCTGTTGTTTATTTGGGGGGAGAACGGTAGAACCAGACTGTGGTTCTGTTGTTTATTTGGGGAGAGAACGGTAGCACCAGACTGTGGTTCTGTAGTTTTTTGGGGGGGAGAACGGTAGAACCAGACTGTGGTTCTGTTGTTTTTTTGGGGGGAGAACGGTAGCACCAGACTGTGGTTCTGTCGTTTTTTGGGGGGGAGAATGGTAGACCCAGACTGTGGTTCTGTTGTTTATTTGGGGGGAGAACGGTAGAACCAGACTGTGGTTCCGTTGTTTTTTTTTGTTTATTGAGAACGGTAGAACCAAATTGAGGTTCTTTAAGCTAACAGAACTCCATCGAGGCTGTAAAGTATCTCTTGATCTGAACTGACTGTGCCGTGAGCTCATGGGAAAGGGCTCTGGTTATTCTCAGGGTCGCAGTCTCACTTTTACACACCAGTGAAGCGCTCTCAGATCTACTTCAGCTCCATCAATCTTCAAGATATGCTTTGATGTGTCTTGCAAAGATTAGGAGGCTGAATTAAATCACATTGATTATAGATCGACAACCTCTGGAGCCTCCAGCCACACCAAAACTGTCTCCCATGGGAGCACAAAACACACGTCTGCACACACGCACACGCACGCACTCACACACACACACGCATGCATGCACGCACAACATTGTACCTGGGGGAGCCTAATGAAGCGCCAGGTTGAAGGAACGGCCACTCGCCCCACACAGACAGTCTGAAGTCATGTTGAATAGATGTGATCCTACTGACCAGGAGCTGTAAAGACCAGGGGCCTCGGACACAGCCAGGGCCACACTGCTCCAAAACACCTCTACTCAAGCACTGAGGCACTACTGCTTCCCATCGTGTGTGTGTGCGTGTGTCTGTGTGCTATTCAGAGTAGGTCAGCGATATGATTCACACAGCAACCCAGTAATCTATCTGTTTAATCACAATCTTTCTCTTTGTCTCCACAGCTATTTATATATTTCGGAAAAGGGGAGAGTATTGTACGTACAGAGTAGTGTTCTTCGTACAGAGTATTGCTCTGCATATAGAGTATTGTTCTATGTGCAGAGTATTGTTCTTCCTCCTCCTCTTCCCTCACGTGCTCCGTCTCTCCTCCTGTTTGTCTTCACCTCTGACATTTTCATTTCTGCAGTATCTCCCTCGATCTCTCCCTTTATTGGAGGAACCAGGGGGATTTCTAGGAAGAGGCACCTTGGTTGACAGCCGAGGGAAGAAAGCGAAGGTCTTTGAGTGAAGATGATAACGTGCCATGTTGACAGTGTGGCTTCACATTACCCTTTGTCATGGCCCTGGATCACACCTACCTTGAGACCAGGGCTTTGGTCATATAAGCTGGTGGTTGATACCAGAAAACCTGTGGGTGTGTGCGCGATGGCAGGGGATAGAATGACTGGGAGGAGAAGGTCTGGTCCTGTGATCGAGTCTCCAGAGACCAAACAGAATGGGCTTCTAGAAGCACGGCTTCAATGGACTTGGACTCAAATCAAATGGTATTTGTATAGCCCTTTTTATGAGGTCAAGGAGACCTTCTAATGTGTTCATAGAACAGTCCCTAAGCCGACCTTAAACCCTCATGGGAAAACAGGAAATCTCTGAGGGAAAAATAAGAGGCATCGTTTCAGAGAGGGATCCCCTCCCACAGAGACAGTCAGAGAGATAGAGAGGAGTTGGCGGACCACCATTAAGCGGTAAGAATGTGGATGAAAGGAAAATCGGTGCACGTAAAAAGATGGTGCATCAGATTGTCGGAGATCCGAATAAGCCGAGGATTTGCAGTGCTCTTAAAAGACTGGGGCTCCACACTGTTCCAGATCGCCAGCATGCTGAACTGGAGTCTGAGCCAGGATCTGGACTCAGATCCTCTCTTTTAGATCCATAAACACTGGAAAAACCTCTCTCAATGGAAAGAGGCAGAGGAGAGATAGAAAAAAGGGATTGACATCAGATTAGAGAGAGAGAGCGAGAGAGACAGAGAGAGAGCGACACACAAAGAGAGAGCGAGAGAGACAGAGAGAGAGCGACACACAGAGAGAGAGAGAGACAGAGAGAGACAGACAGACAGAGAGAGAAATCGAGTCATAGAGAGACAGAGAGAGAGAAAGAGACATAGAGAAAGCGAGAGAGAGATAAAGAGAGAGAGAGAGAATTCCATAAAACAGAGGTCCCTCCAATCCCGGTGTGGAAAAGCCATCAGGTCGAGCAGCCACGACCGGGAGGAGAAGAGAAACCCCAGTATTGGGTGATCCTGGGAGGAAGGAGGGGGAGGAGATATGAGAAGTGAGAACGAGAGGCAGGAGGGAGACGCGGTCATCGAGTCCTCCTGTTCGCAGATGTTTCAATGCACACGTCATGCGCGTGTGTGTGTGTGTGTATGCGCATGCGTACTGCGTATACGTGTGCACGGCTCAGGTTAATCAGCTGCAAATAAGCTTAAGCGAAAGATATCACGTCCTTATCATGGTTGCTATATATACCTCACTATGACTCCCTCTCCGTCTCTTCCTCTCTATCCCTCAGTGTCTACAGTATGTCTATCCCTTCTAATCTGGGACAGAGAGACCTGTATGACGGCCAGATCGCTCTTTTGTATGGAGCTCTTCTTTATTTTGAGAGCGGCCTGTGTTGGCGGCTGCAGAACCAGGTGCTTCCCAGCCCGGATCAGGGTGACATCCAGAGAGAGAACCAAAGAGAATGAGAGAGAGAGGGGGAGAGAAAGGGAGAGAGAGAGGGAGAGAGGGAGAGAGGGAGAATGTGATGAGCAGTCATTTTTTCTGGTGGATGCAAATCTCTCACATTCACCAGCTCTTTCTCTGGCAGTAGCCGATCCACTCGCTCCAGCTGAACCCTGACCTCTGGCTAGGCCTGCTGGCTAAGCTTGATAGCCTCACCTGGTGCTTCTGGCTGGCTCTTCTTCTGTGGTAATGCCTTGTTGTTCTGGGTAGGTCTGGTCATTATGACTATGTGTAATGGTTTTGGTTAATTCCTGTGGACCTGGCTAGGTATAGAATAAAATAGATTCTGTGTTAGGTTAGACTACTGTAGAGTACAATCTAATTTAATAGAAAAGTTCAACAGTGTTTTTCTTTTTTTGTTATATTCAATAAGGTCAGGTCTGCTGGGACCTCTGACCTCAGGACTAGACCAGCGGCAGAGAAGTCGCTGCAGGGTCAATCATCACCAGGAGACGTCTCAGATTGTGTTTTGACCTCTTGTTTAATGATGAAGACAGCTTCATGTTCAACCCATCAGACATACAAGATCCCACACTGCTCACACAGTCCAAAGCCCTGCAGTGTCTGGTACACTTATAAAAATAACAATCATAAAAAAAAGACATACACAGGCGCTTTTTCTTTTTTTTCCTCTTTTCTGAAGGTTTGATTTGTAAAAGATCGCATTGAGACACACGCAAACATTTCAAACACAATACAAGACAATCCAAAGACCCACTGCCTCTATAACCACGGTAACCCAGAGCCTCTGTAACTACGGTAACCCCTCACCTGGCTGCATCTGCTGGTGAAGCTTTACAAAGGAGGAAATGACATCACATGGCACATCACGTCCACAGGAATTCCTCGTTACATCAAGAAGCGAAAAAGGAAAACTATCACCGGACCATTAAGACAATCTGATATGGGTATACTTCTAGAAGATGGGACAGTTCCCATGATTCATTGCAGGTTCAGGATCAGCAGAGGAACCAACCAAACTAACACCTGATTACCATCTACACCCGTCTCACCTCTCTTCCAACTCTCTACTGGTGTTTCTCCCTCTCTCCCTCTCACTCCCTCCCTCCCCACTCTCTCCCTCCCTCTCTCTCCCTCTCTCTCACTCCCTCTCTCACTCCCTCTCTCCCTTTCTCTCTCCCTCTCTCTCCCTCTCTCTCCCTCTCACTCCCTCCCTCCCCACTCTCTCCCTCCCTCTCTCTCCCTCTCTCTCACTCCCTCTCTCACTCCCTCTCTCCCTTTCTCTCTCCCTCTCTCTCCCTCTCTCTCCCTCTCTCCCTCTCTCTCTGTTCTCTTTCTCTAATGAATCAGCTTCACCACAGCAGATAATTCTACACACCAACAAATGATCTTACCCTTCGTCTAGCCCTCTAGTCAACATTGGGCAGTGTATAGATGGATAACAGTTGGCACAACCTTTTCTGAAGACTTAATATGCAGTGACCCAGACACAGCCCTGCTCGTTCCAGCCCAGAGGTGACCCAGGACTAGGCCTGGCCCCCATACAGCCAAGCCCAGTTCAGCGGCAACTGTGGAATTCCCTGCCAGGGTGTTACAGCAAATAAGTTAACATCACCAGAGGTGTCTGCAAATATCTCCCTGCACACCAGCTCTCCGCCCGCCTGCCTGCCTGGCTAACCGCCTGCCTGCCTGCCTGCCTGGCTAACCGCCTGCCTGCCTGATTGCCTGGCTAACCGCCTGCCTGCCCGCCTGCCTGGCTAACCGCCTGCCTGATTGCCTGGCTAACCGCCTGCCTGCCTGGCTAGCCAACTGCCTGCCTGCCTGGCTAGCTAACTGCCTGCCTGCCTGGCTAGCTAACTGCCTGCCTAGCTAACTGCCTGCCTGGCTAACAGCCTGCCTGCCTGCCTGCCTGCCTGGCTAGCTAACCACCCGCCTGCCTGGCTAACAGCCTGCCTGCCTGCCTGCCTGGCTAGCTAACCACCCGCCTGCCTGGCTAACAGCCTGCCTGCCTGCCTATAAGCCAGGCTGCCTGTCTCCAAGCCTGCCGGCCTCCTTTCTCTTTCCTCTCTGTCTGACAAGCCGGGTCTTGTTTGCAATTAAGCTCTATTCATAAAGGTTGGTGAAGGATGCATACAAAGCCAAGGGATCATTAAACTCCAGGATTCTGTCTCTACTCATAAGATCAGCTTTAATAGGAATCAACAATATTTTCAAGACAAACCACAACAAAACAACATCAAATCCACCAAGCGCCAGAGCAGCAACTGTTCCCTGTGTTGTCATGGTTCCGGGTGTGAGACCGTGTGAGGCGGGGTAAAGGTGCTGGGAGTCACCCGAAATGACTGCTAACGTACATAAAGATCTGTGTATAAAGCAGGGTAAAATACCACCCCCTTGAACATCCCCAATACAAACAGACAAAGCCCCTAACCCTTAATCCCACAAGGCCTTGCTCCCTCGAAAACTCCGCTAAGCTTTAGGCACTTAAAACACAAGGTCACAAACACGTACACAGAATTCCGTTTAATCTCTTTACCAAACAACAGTTTCTTTAGGAAACTCGAATTGGATTCTGTGTGAGGTTATAAATCTGACTGCCAGTTCAGATTGAGGTCATTCGACCCAAGACCGGACAGGAAGTCCACAGAGCTCTGTGTTGGGAGGGGGGGGGGGCATCTGAGTCAGCAGGACTGCAGGACACACCCATGAAAGCTCACAGTCCATCTGACTGCAGCACCAGTGGTTTGTTGGTTGGAGTTGTGCTGCAAGGATTCTCCCATGCTTTTGGTGCTTTGCATTGATGCTTCACCCGACCTTAACCCCAGGTGTGGGTAGGGGCAGGGGCTTGGGTGTGTGACCCCCACACCAGTGGAGGGGTTTGCAGGGGACTCGAGAGCTTTAATATCTTAAGTTAAAAGCCGGTCCTCGCTGGCTACCTGGCGATCCTGATCTTCCTGACCGAGCTCTGATACGGCCGGTCCAAATGTTCCCGATTCCCATCTGACACAGCCGTGAAACACTAACATGTTCCCCTCTCTTCCTCTCCCCATTCCCCCTCTCTTCCCATCCCTCCATCCCCTCCGTCCCTCCATCGCTGCAAGCTCAGTTGCAGGGCAGCCAGGTCGAGTAGGCATGCTGCTGACACGCGAACACAGGCTGCACCTGCGCGATGTAATAGTTACTGAAGTTGCCGTCGGCGACGTAAGGGGCGGGCTGGTAGTAGCATGTCACATTGGCCACGTTGGGGATGACGTTCTGCTCCGCCAGCACGCGCACCGCCAGCATGGCGATCAGGCCCAGCGTCTGGCGCCGCTCGTGGCCCATCAGGCACACGGTGCTTTCGTTGACCACGCCGTGCAGCGTGATCAGGTAGTCGTGCTTGCGGTCTTCCAGACCCGTGAAGTGGTTCTGCAGGTAGGACTCCAGCTTCCTCTGCTGCTCCAGGATGTCCGAGAAGTCGATGAAGAAGCGCGAGCACATGTAGCGCTGCAGAGACTTCATCTCCGTCTCCGAGGCCGGACGGAACCCCCGCACCAGCAGGTGGCAGTACTTGAGCAGCCCGCCGCCCCGGATCTCCTCCGGGTTGCGGGTGCAGATGATCTTGTGGCGCAGGTGGTCAAGCGCCTGGCCGAAGTCGCCGAAGACGCTCTCGCCCACGATGGTGGGGTGGAAGGACGGCGCCATGGGGTTCTCAGAGCACTCGTAGAAGAGCAGCAGAGAGTC
The DNA here is from genome assembly GCA_030340685.1 of Protosalanx chinensis. Taxonomy (NCBI): domain Eukaryota; kingdom Metazoa; phylum Chordata; class Actinopteri; order Osmeriformes; family Salangidae; genus Protosalanx; species Protosalanx chinensis. The sequence continues at coordinate 14,471,620 of CM059322.1, read as the reverse complement.
CAGCTGGATCTGGAAGGAGTCCACGCTGAACTCAAACTGCCGGCGGAGGGAGTCCACGAACTTCAGCTCCACGTTCTTCCCACGGTTGTTGGAGAGCGAGATGAGACTCCAGCGGTCGGAGTCATTAGACACCTTTACCATCTTCTGTACGTAGGCCTCCTGGGACACACACAAAGGGGAATAGTAAATGAGGCTCATTGCAAACACCTGAAGCAATTAAGATCATTAGAGAAGCTACTATGTAACATCTGACATTTGAAACCATGCATGTATAGCCTGAGTTTCGGACTCCCTTCAAAGGGACACTGCTCGCTGAACAGTACCGACACGTCAGGCGGCTGAGACAGTATCCGCTTTCAATTGGTTTAATGTAAATCCGCTTAACGGCAGCAAACCAACATTTTACTATCAGTAGCCTATGCAACTGTGGACCAACGCTTCTAATGGGCTTCACTTTCACCTCATCAGACTGGTTAGGAGCAATAACGCCTATAAATATAACATACGTGTGTGTGTATATAGGCTGAAAATACAATATGATATCGTTTCATACATATGATATGACATGACACCAAGTCATACCTTTAAAGTTAATGGAGTTATTTTCTTTTTATTCACTCCCTCGGGTAGGAAATCCAAAAGACAGTCCAAAACGATATCCTTGACCGTTTGAAAGTCAGTTTCTCCCTTCATATCCGCGCAGAAGATCAGGTCGAGGTCCTTGTAGCCGAGTCCGCTGTCTTCGTGCAGGACGTGGCTGGCAGCAGAGCCGTTTAACCGCACGTCCCTCACACGGATGTGGTTCTCCTCCATGCGGCTCCTGACCACCTTCACGATCTCCAAGGGTTTCATCTCCAGCGTGGGGAAGTTCCCCCGGCCGTGGATGGGGATGGTCTCGGTAAGGATCGAGTCCAGCCGCTGCACTTGCTCCCAGCTGAGAACGCTGACATGGCTGCTCTCTAGCTCACTGATGGAACTGGCAGAAGAGCCAGAAGAACTGCTGGTGTCGTCCTCTGACATTGTGGATTAAATACAACTGATTACGACTTAAAAAAAAAAAATATATATATATATATAAGGATCGGTTAAGTGTTCAGTGGATTTAATGTTGATCAGTGGTCCAACTCAGATTTATATGCGCAATAAAACCAGTATATGGGATCAACATCAAGATAAAAAAGCTTCAGTATCCTCGGTAAAGTAACCGTTTCAGAAACCTTTTCCCCTATCTTAAAAAATATATAAAAAATCAAAGTAACTGATCTGCGCTCAGTTTGCGAAAGTGCGTAGTGAGAAGCAGACGCTGAGGTCTGCGGAATATAAATACAAAATAAAATAGACAAACGACAGCCTTCCCTTTAAAACTTTGTCCTCGCTTCTGCTTTATTTCTTCTCTCCGGGGTTTTAAAAGGCGGACATGATCATCCTGCAGGGTTACAGTCTCTGGAAGCAGCTCGGTGCTTCTCAGTCCGGGAGTACATGTCTTAAAAAAAGAGGCACGCCTATGATTTGATCAATTTGCATGAATAGCCTCTCTACGCGGGTCCTCACTTGGCTCAGGGTCCGATGATAAAGCCTCTTTGGAATCCCGTGGGGTTTTGACGCGCGAGTCCTACATATTTGATTGCCTCTAACCCAGACACATAAATAGAAATCCTCTCAGTTGTAACCGTGCCTCTTCTTGTGACTTCTTTCTCCCCGATCCCAGTTCAGTTCACTTGATAGAATAGCTTCACCCCCCCCTCCGTCACAGAGACTCGACTCTCCTTACGGGCACCTAACACTTGTCTCTGGATATCAAGTTAGTGTTGTAGAGATGCAGGAGGCAGTGGATCACGCCCCCTCTCTTTCTCTTGGGTGACAGCCGTGCGCACCAATGACTGGTCGTCTTTCAATACGGCCTTGCCCCCAAAACATCACCATCACCACCACCACACTGTTTGGCTTAAGGCAGTGGTTGTTGACCTGGGGCCCCAGGGGATCGGCGGAGGTCAGTCTCAGGGGTTCTGCGGAGGTCAAAACACACATCCAACTCGTGATTCGTGATGACACGACCAATTAAGAAGGGTTTAGGTGAATGCAAATACGAAACTAATTGCTCCATGTTTAATTTGTTTGTCAAAAATAAAATTAAGCCTTAAATCCGTGCTCCTTGCATTCACGGTAGAATATGCAAAGGCATATTATTATTTCAGAAATGAACTCAGATCTTCATAGTGACTCTAAGGTACTGGTTGCAAGTTCGTTTGGCAATGCCATATCGCCCTCTGTGGGCTGAGATTGTCTACATCCACGTGCATTCTGTTTTAAGTATTGAGATTCTGCTAAACGTAAATTCTTAGTCAGGGTTTCCTGGAATGGATGTGAGATGTTGAGGAAACACGGTGTAATATTTTCTCTAATCTCATTAGTTGAGCCGATACTCATTATCTTTCACTCTGTCAATAAGACGTGTTAACTGCTTCATTGCTCTGTAAGACCTGCTTGACCGGCTGTTTTACGGCTTGTTCTATAAGACCATTGGACTGTTCCAATGCTATGGCTGTTAGACTTGCAGGCTGTCTCACCGTTCTGTCTGTTTGCCTCTAACTCTGACCTGGCAGTATCTATAGAGCTTCCGGCAGCTCAGAAACCTTATCTCACTGAGCTGGAGATGTTAGTGGGTGAGAAGATGGAAGTCTGTCAAAGTGTGTGTGTGTGCGTGCGTGTGTGCGCGCGTGTGTGTGTGTGCGTATGTGAAAGCTGCGTCTTTATGTCAGAACAGGGCAGCTGTCACTGAGAATCCGTCAGGTGGAGTAAAGCTGTGCGTCACAGGCTTTGTAAAGCCAGTTTATCTCATTTGCTCTGTGACACTCTCTCTTTCTCTCTCTCTCTCTCTCTCTCTCTCTCTCTCTCTCTCTCTCTCTCTCTCTCTCTCTCTCTCTCTCTTTCTCTTTCTCTTTCTCTCTCTCTTTCTCTCTCTTTCTCTCTCTCTCTCTCTCTCTCTCTCTCTCTCTCTCTCTCTCTCTCTCTCTCTCTCTCCCACACACACACACACACACACACTCTGCATTACACAGACTGTTCACACCATGTTCGCTTCACGTGTTTATCTGCATTGATAAAAATGCATTTGAATCCTGCATAGTGTGAGCAGTCGTTTGATTGGCTAGCAGCAGCACAGTCTTCTGCCTGCGTGTTGATTCGTGGAAACATCTGGAAATATGGAGCTGGTTTTCTACAGCGTCTCTGGGTCTCCAAGCTCCTTAACACCTGATCATGATGGTTGGGCCCAGTGAACTGTAAAGACCTGGGTGTTTCCTGTGCCAGCCATGTGACAGGGCAGCTGGATTTACACCCTGTGATGTTCCGCTTCTCTGTGGTGCGCCACATCCTCTCTGTCTCTGAGCTCGTCCCATGGTTAGGCCCGTGGGGTGCGTTGAATCAAACGCTTCGCTCGCTGCCTAAAACCTGTTCAATGACAAGAACAACAACGTTTCAACTGTGTTTCCTCCATAGCTCGCAACTCAGTCGGTAACTGAACTGGATGGAGCAGACCGATTGGCTGAAGTTCTGAAAGGAGTGACGCTTGGTTAGAGCGCTAGATGGAGCATAAACGGACCGGCTGAAATTCTGATCAGTGACAGTGATTGGTTGGATGACTAGAGGGAACAGACTGGGATTGGCCGAAATACCTGAGGGGCTTTTGGAGCGAGATCAACCGTGAACCGGCTGGATCCCTGGAGAGATCACAGGAAGCGTTCCAGAGAGCCCGTGCTGTGCAGGGTAAACTGGTGTCTGAAGAACAGACTGATCTAACACAGCACCTCATCTCTCTAGCCAGAAGCTGTTACGCTAGAGCACCAACCACTGTCTCGCATGTTGCAGAAAAGTGGAACAGAAATACTAGAACACCTGCACACACAAACACACAGCGCCACCACCATTAACACTGCCACAGTCTGACTAATGTGCACAGGCTAGCCAGAGCAGAACTGGAAGAGAGGGTAATGACGGAAAAGGATGATGATGTCTGCCGTTATTGGTTTCAAGGGAGGTGATTCCCTCTTGCTCTCTCTCTCTCTTTTTCTCTTTCCTTCCTTTCTCGGCCCTCTGGCTCTCTCCTCATCTTCACCTGACTTCCACTCTGTTCCATTCCGTTTCCATCTTCGCTTGTTTTGTGGCCGTGGAAACAGCCTGTATGCGTGCGTGTGCTGGATGTGGGGGTGGAGGTTGGGGGGTGGAGATTGGAGGGGGTGTAGGGCGGGGGGTGGCGGATGGAGGGGATGGAGAGGATGGCGGATGGAGGGGATGGAGAGGGTGGAGGGTGGATGGGGTGGAGGGTGGAGTGCGTGGAGGGTGGAGGGGATGGAGAGGGTGGAGGGTGGAGGGCGTGGCCTCCTGCAGCTGTCTTCACCATCTGTCTGGGTGTGCCGGACAGTCATCTCCTTCAAGGAACAATACACATTTGATACATATTTATATTTCTTCACGATGTGTTCCCCCTCTACACCGCTCTCCCTCTCCTCAGTTCCCCCCAGTCCTTGGCCCCTGGGCCGGTGCTAACAGGATTTCCAGGCGGGTCGTATTAGCCGAGTGATATTCCCAGCGCTGCTGGAACAGTTAGTTTTGGGTGTTCGTCAGGAGCTCCTGAATGAAATGGGATTTCCAGCATGCCTCAGTCATCATGCTGGTGGCAACAGTTCCTGTGGAGAACGCCCTGGCTTTTCCACAGCAGGGTCGCTGCAGAGAGCTTCAAGGTTTTGGTCACACTTGCCACATCCTCACACACTTTGGGGATGCTGTGGTTTTAAGTGTGATGTGCGTCACGGTCTGTATGTGAAAAGTCTCTGCTACAGCAGCCCAAAGGATCCTATACCGTTTATGCAATGTGATGTTACTCTTTATACTTTTCTTAATACTCTAATAATCAAAAGTGTCAAATATACACTACCAGTCAAAGTTCGACACATTGTCCCATTCATTTGAACGGGAGCGTGTGTCCAAACCTTTGACTGGTAGTGTACATACAACATGCATGCCATACACATTTCAAATCTACTGTATAAAGATACATAGATGTGCATAAATACAGGCAAATTCATTCGGATGAATATGCGTAATTCATACAAATGCAGCGTTTATTCAAAAGGTTATGGTCTTGCTCTTACACACGCACACACCATGCGTCGCCTGCAGCGAGGTGTGAGTTTGAAGTTGTGGGTGTGATTCTCAGAAGCGAGAGCCGCTGGTAGACGGTGTGTCAGGCAGGTGTCTCTGCCCACGGAGCAGCGTCAGCCTCAGCCTCTGGACGGGTTTGAGGGGGTTGGGGGGAGCCGGAAGGTTCCCGGGACCTGGGATACACCAAACACCAGGCTGTCACACAGACTCGGAGCACTTTGGGTCACATTAAGGTCACGACCGGGTTGATGTCCCCGCCAGACATCTACCACGTCGGCATGCAGGCTGCACGTCAGGAAGTGATCTTAGCTCAGGAGTACGGGGGTCTATAGTTAGGTAATCCTCCGGTAACTGGCTCTGCGTCCTCTAAGAGGGATAGAGAGGACTGGTCTGATAGAGAGGCCTGGGGACGGCTGCAAGACTCTAAGCTGTTGGAAGGGGCTTAAAGCATGTCTGTGACTCTCTGCTGGAACTGAGGAACATGGAGAACTTGGGAGTTCACTTCAAAGGGATGACATCGTCCCAGTCTGTCCTCCATCTTTGTTCTGGTAGAGGGCAGTGCTGGTTTCGTCCAGGCCTGGTCTGGGAGTCAGGTGGGCTGAGCGGTTAGGGAGTCAGGCTAGTCATCAGGAGGTTCCCGGGTTGAACTGTGGCTGTGCCAACATGATGTTGTGTCCTTGGGCGAAGCACTTCACCCTACTTGCCTCTGGGTCCCTGTACTCTAGGTCCCTGTACTTACTGTAAGTCGCTCTGGATAAGAGCATTTGATATATGACTAAATGTTAATGTCTGGTCTGGTCCAGGCCTGATCTGGTCTGGTCTAGGTCTGGTCTGGTCCAGGCCTGGTCTGGGTCTGGTCTGGTCCAGGCCTGGTCTGGGTCTGGTCTGGTCCAGGCCTGTTCTGGTCTAGGTCTGGTCTGGTCCAGGCCTAATCTGGGTCTGGTCTGGTCCAGGCCTGGTCCAGGTCTGGTTCACCTTTGTCCCTCTTCTCCCCATCAGTAGCTCCTCCCTCTGAAGCTGGAGTGAAGCACTATGACTTTCCCATCTGTTCAGCCGGACCACTGTCACTGTGCCGGAGGAATGTACTCCCAAAATGCTTTGCTGCTCTGCGGAGCTCATCAGATCTCCAGGAATGTCAACCTTCCCCAACTGTTACCACAAAACAGTGCGTACGCCCAAACTGGACAGATTCATCATTATGGTGATGTCAGGTGATGTAGGTTTGACAACACTGTAAATCACTCCCACAGCATTCTGCGTTTATGATTCAGAGTTATTACCCCACGCCAGAAGTGACACTAAAATGACGGCATAACTGGAACCATCAGAACTATATAAAAGGGAACACTCTCTTCCATGGGTTCTGGAGATCTTAAACACAGTGAGAATGCATCTTCATCGGGCATCAGCCCCCCCCACCCCCCCATCTCTCTGCCTCCTCCACTCCCTGATTGGTCTTAATGTGCAATTATCAAGTCTCTCTCTGGTTCCTCATGTGGTAATCTGCTAGCAATTAGAGCTAATAAAACCACTCTATCAAATCCACCGCCCCCCCCCCCCCCCCCCACCCCCCTCCTTTAATAGTTCCAGCTAATTAATCTCCTCATTCAACCCTCTCTCTTTCCCAGCCGGGGTCAAGACTGCCCATCAGGCCAGATGACACCCTAATGGCCGATAACTCATGCAGGGGCAGCGCTCGTTTCGGAAGACTGACGACATGTTATCTCCATTACCTCCCTCCTCTTCTCTCCTCTCCTTCCTGCCCTTCCTCTCCTAATGGCTGCCAGCCCACGCAGAGCGTAGCGTGTTCACAGGAGACACGCTGCATCAATTACCTGGGTTAGGCGGAGGGATTTGGCACCCACGATGAGCTCCCTCACCACAGCAGCAAAGGTAGAGGTTCAGCTACCTCCCCTCCCCCCTCCTCCTCTTACCACCCTCTCCTCTCTTCCCTCTCCATACACCCATCTTCTCTCCTCCTCTCTGATAGTCCAGAACAAGACCCAGTCATATGACAGCAGTCCAGGTCAGTGAGAAGGTTTGGTTTTTTTATTGCATGCCATTTAGTCTTGGTACAGTGGGTAGGGGGTGGAGGAGGGGGGGGGTTACCAGGCCGATACAGGGGCTCTGGCTCCAGGCCTTCATAGCTGGCTCCATAAGCAACTCAACAAAAGCAAAGAAACCAATCAAAACAGGAGAGCCGGCCAGGAGAAAAGTGAATCCATTGTGAGACGGTATGTGGTGTGTGTGTGTGTGTGTGTGAGACGTGCTGCAATCTGGCAAGGGTGAGAGCCCAGGCGCACTGCCTTCTCCAGCACATTTTGATAGAGAGAGAGGCTAACGGCATCCCTCCCATCCCCCCCCCCCTCCCTCCCTCCCTCCATGCACTTCCTCTCTATAAACTCACTCATCAAAACAGTATGACTGAGAGCAAAGTGTTTTCTAGGTATCGCTCAGGTCAAGCTGCCCTCTCTACTGAATAGGCACAACGCTTAATTACCTCAACACTGCCCGGCTGGGTACTTTACTTTGGACCCAATAGGTAGTTCTAAATTAAAAACCGTCTAGACATATTGCCCAACACTATTACACATATTTGGAAGGCAATATATTTTGGAAAATCATTCTCATTTGGCAAGGATTCAGCTACACAGAGGTTCCAGATGCAGGGCGTCATGTTGAAGCGTTAGGTCAGGGTCCAGGTTACAGCTACTTCATGTGATGTCTTGGAAGCGTAACGCGTTCTCTGTAGGTAGGTCTGTCGAGGGATGGATGGTGTTGGATCTGAGGGTGTATAGGTGTGTGTGTGTGTATGTGTTGTGCAACAGGTCTGTGTGTGTGTGTGTGTGTAGGGTCTAATGCTTGTTCCAGGTGGGCGTGGCCACAGGGCCTTGGCTGGATCTCTCCACGACTATCAGCTCCTCGGGGTTCCCGCGGCTACTGTAGTGGACCTGCAGGTCCTGGATTGCCCGCTCCTCAATCTGTGGAGAGGGGGGGGGAGAGAGAGAGAGAGATAGAGAGAGAGAGAGAGAGAGAGAGGGAGAGAGATAGAGAGAGACAGAGAGAGAGAGAGAGAGACACAGAGAGAGATAGAGATAGAGAGACAGAGAGAGAGATAGAGAGAGAGAGATAGAGAGACAGAGAGAGAGATAGAGAGAGAGAGATAGAGAGACAGAGAGAGAGATAGAGAGAGAGAGAGAGATAGAGAGACAGAGAGAGAGAGAGAGGGAGAGAGAGAGACAGAGAGAGATAGAGAGAGACAGAGAGAAAGAGAGAGAGAGACAGAGAGAGAGAGAGACAGAGAGAGAGAGAGATAGAGAGACAGAGACAGAGACAGAGAGAGAGAGAGAGAGAGAGAGAGAGAGAGAGAGAGAGAGAGAGAGAGAGAGAGAGAGAGAGAGAGAGAGAGAGAGAGAGAGAGAGAGAGAGAGAGAGAGAGAGAGAGAGAGAGAGAGAGAGAGAGAGAGAGAGAGAGAGAGAGAGAGAGAGAGAGAGAGGGAGAGAGAGAGAGAGAGATCACTTGTGTGTGCTGGGAGCAGGGCAGACACAGGAACACAGACGTAAACAGACGCCCACACACGCCCTCTCTCACCTGGATGAGGGCCAGGGCTTTTTCTCGGCTGCGGATCAGGGCGGCCTCCTGCTGCCGCTCCTCCTCCACGATGGAGGCAAAGGTTACCATGGCGCCCACGGGGGGGCTTCGCGCCGCCGCCGCCCGCACCCAGGGGCTGACGGGGGGGAAACGGAATGACGTGGAGGATCAACAGTGGTAACCAGGGGCGACAGGCAGACAGCACTACCCCTGAGCCACTACAGGTACCCTAGAGCCTGTGTGTGTGTGTGTGTGTGTAACACCAGACTCTCTGTGTTTGTGAGTGATCAAAAGTGACACAAGGCTTCGGCCTGATCTCAACTGATCAGCCTCATGCTTTACACTGGACCAGCCCAGTCCGCTATGCAGGGACTGTACACAGCACAGGCGGGGGGGGGTGTGTGTGTGTGTGTGTGTGTGTGCTGATCTTAGCTCTCTGAGTCACTTCTGTAACCGCACACACGCACACACACACTCAGTCGCGCGCTGCGAGTCACATCCTCCCAAACACTTCTTGCAACACTTGCGGTGAGACAGCATCTCTAATGTCCCTCTGTCAGGTCTTAAACCCGCCCAGTCCACAGAGAGGAGGGCTGTGTGTGTGTGTGTTACGTTAGTGTGTGGGTGTGTGTGTGTGGGGTACGTTAGTGTGTGAGTGTGTGTGGTAAATGAGTGTATGTGTGTGGTATGCAAGTGTGTGAGTGGTACTTTAGTGTGTGGTACGTCAGTGTGTGCGTGTGTTAGTGGTACTTTAGTGTGTGGTACGTCAGTGTGTGCGGTACGTTAGTGTGTGTGTGTGGTGCGTCATTGTGTGGGTGTGTGTGGTATGCACACGTAAGACAGTGTTGATTTCTCGCAGGTCTTCCTTTGTTGAAAGGCAGTAAGAGTCTCCGTGTCGAAAACAGTGCCATCACATGGAACATCACTGGAACTGCAGGACTTGTGTGCGTCACCTATCTGTCTGTTTGTGTGTTGTGTGTCTTACCCAGCTGGTTTCTCAGGCTCACTCCTCTCTGGTTCAGCAGCAGGTCTGAAGGTGACCCTCTTGGCTGCAGGGGCTGCTGGTGTCTGTGCTCCCAGCCCCACAGGCCTGCCTGGAGCCCCAGGACGCCCGTGCACCGCCTTCTCCTCCTCCGCCAGAAGGTCCCTGAAGGAGCGAGAGGAGGGGGGGGACTGGACCGGCGTGGCCCTGAAGGGGTGGGGGGGGGGGGGGGGGGGGAGTGGGAAAAAACACAAAACTTATCAGCAATTGATCAGTTCTTCCTGGATTAAGCCATCTCTTTCAGACTGGGCGCATTTGATCAAGATCTCCTTGGTACCAGGCTTTGAGGCTCGTACCAGGCTTTGAGGCTCTTAGGGGGGGTGAGGGCTGGGGCTGGGGAGGTCCTGGGGGCCGCAGCCTCCACGCTGCCCTCCTTGGAGGCCTGGGCTATTATCTTCCTCTGCTTCTGGGAGAGTTTGGCTGGGACAGGGGAGGGCTTGCTGGTGTTGGGGCTAATGTTGGAGGAGGGGAGGGGGAGGCAGGCAGGAGAGACAGGGGGCAGGAAGGGGAAAAGGAGGAGGGAGCGATAAGGAGGAGAGAGAAGTGCAAAGGGGGGTGGAGGGATGAGAAAACAAAGGAGCTGTCAGATATACAGACATGAACCCTGGTTGCCTGAATGCTTTAGTTCATAGACTGTGTCCTGGTTCTAGGTTCTCCTGGATACAGGCCAGAGGAGAGCACGTACAGGGCGGGGCTTCTAGGGGCGCCTCTCAGGCTCGTCTGGGAGTGGGCCTCCATGTTCATGATGGCTCTGAGGTCCAGGACTGGTGGGGTGCAGGCAAGGCTGGAAGAAAAGTGGGGTTGGGGGGGGGGGAATTAGTATGCTCATCAGTAGCACCCCATCGTTTTGCTCGGCACACCCAGCCTAGCCTCACCTGGTAATGGGCTCTGGGGCGGAGCTGCACGAGGGGGCCCTGGGGATGGGCTCTGGGGTGGAGCTGCACGAGGGGGCCCTGGGGATGGGCTCTGGGACGGAGCTGCGTGTGTGAGGGAGTCCGTTCTTCAGGGTGCTGGGGGGCATCCTCTTCCGCTGGATTCCAGCCCGCTCATCCTGCACACAACACAGCAACTGGTTAAACTGGTGTGTGTGTGTGTGTGTTTGTGTGTGTGTGTGTGTGCGGCCCTCGTCAAGCAGGGCTCTCCCCTATAACTGGAGAGCCACCTGCCTAACCTGATTCAACACTAGTTAAGTGATCAACCAGCTAATTATTCGGCAGATTTGGTGTGCTAGATTAGTGTTGGAGCGCCCCCTACTGTAGAGTGTGTGTGTGTGTGTGTGTGCATGCGTACCTCTGTCCCGTGGAGGCCAACGGGGGACTGCAGCTCGCGGGGGCTGCATGCCCCCATGTAGCTGCCCTCGGAGTCAGAGGTCAACGGCTCCTGCAGGGACTCCATGGAGCTGCTGGCCCCTGGCTTCACCAGGCCTGGGGGGGTCACTGAGAGGGGCAGGGGGAGGAGGGTCATAGAGCGGTTAAACTTTGAATTACAACGACTCTACACTACTGTGTGTGTGTGTGTACCTGGAGGGGTTGCGGCAGGGGGGCTCTGGATGATGTCAGACAGGTTGTACCCCCCGGAACTGTCAGAGCGACGCCGGGGTTTCTTCTTGGCCTTTATCTTAGCCTTCTTCAACAGGTTCTCCCTGAGGAGAGAAGGAGGAGGAGGCCAGGGAGGGGGGAGGGAGAGGAGGCCAGGGAGGGAGAGGAGGCCAGGGAGGGAGGAGGAAGGAGAGGGGGGAAGTGACAGCATAATATAGTCATCTTACAAAGTCCTCTTGTTCTTGCTACAGTATAGTCAGTAACTGTCGTTACTAGATTGTGAACTTCTGGTTGGTACCTGCAGCAGTACTCTGCCTCTGCGTCTCTTCTGGGGCTGAAGGGGGAGTCTGGCTCCTCCTCCTCGTACACGCTCAGGTCCGGGGCGTCTGGGTAGGGTGTTATCTGCCTCTTCTGCATGGCAGGGATCTGACAGAGAGACAGAGAGAAATACGCAGAGCGAGGGAAAGAGAGGGTGAGAGAGAGAGGAAGAGAGAGAGAGGAAGGAAGAGAGAGAGGAAGGATGAGAGAGAGAGAGAGGAAGAGAGAGAGGAAGGAAGAGAGAGAGGAAGGATGAGAGAGAGAGAGAGGAAGAGAGAGAGGAAGGAAGAGAGAGAGAGGAAGAGAGAGAGGAAGGAAGAGAGAGAGAGGTAGAGAGAGAGGAAGGAAGAGAGAGAGAGGAAGGAAGAGAGAGAGGAAGGAAGAGAGAGGTAGAGAGAGGAAGGAAGAGAGAGAGAGGAAGGAAGAGAGAGAGGAAGGAAGAGAGAGAGGAAGGAAGAGAGAGAGGAAGGAAGAGAGAGAGGAAGGAAGAGAGAGAGGAAGGAAGAGAGAGAGGAAGGAAGAGGGAAGAGAGAGAGAGAGAGGAAGAGAGAGAGAGGAAGGAAGAGAGAGAGAGAGAGAGGAAGGAAGAGAGAGAGAAAACAACAGAAATTAAGCAAGGCATGTCCAGGCAGGTTAGGTTAAACGCGACCCCAGCACCACCCCCAGGCCATCAGGAGCCGTGAGGGGGCCCGGCCCTTAACCCCGCCCTGGGCCCACCACTCACCATCCTCCTGTAGGAGGCAGACAGCTCCAGCAGCACCTCATCGCTCAGCACATCCAGAGCTCTGGAAGGAACGGAAGCACTTAGAAACACCCCACAGAAACACACCCCTCCCCCCCTCCCCTCCCCTCAGCCGCAGCAGGGGCGGGCCTCTCACCGGGTCTCCAGCAGGGCGGCCATGTTGAGCACGATGAACTGCAGGCAGGACAGCTTGAGCTGCTCGGCGTTGTACACGGCAGAGAACTCCAGCAGTTCTGCAGCGTTCTTCAGGGTCACTGAGGAGGAGGAGGGGGGGGGGGTCGTCAAGGTGAAGATTACAGGGTTTAGAAGGACAGCCTGTGAGAGTCTGACTAGCTCTGGAACACTGTGTTTATGCTAGAACCATGATTGCGAAGATTGCTGCAGGGGAGAGGGAAGAGGGAAGGAGAGGTAGAAATTCAAAAAGAACACAAAATGGTGGTTGAGAGAGATGGCCGAGAGAGGGATAGAACTGAGGTCAGGAGCTGAGGTCAGGAGCTGAGGTCTGAAGCTGAGGTCAGGAGGTCAGGAGCTGAGGTCAGGAGCTGAGGTCAGGAGGTCAGGAGCTGAGGTCAGGAGCTGAGGTCAGGAGGTCAGGAGCTGAGGTCAGGAGCTGAGGTCAGGAGGTCAGGAGCTGAGGTCAGGAGCTGAGGTCAGGAGGTCAGGAGCTGAGGTCAGGAGCTGAGGTCAGGAGCTGAGGTCAGGAGGTCAGGAGCTGAGGTCAGGAGCTGAGGTCAGGAGGTCAGGAGCTGAGGTCAGGAGCTGAGGTCAGGAGGTCAGGAGCTGAGGTCAGGAGCTGAGGTCAGGAGGTCAGGCGCTGAGGTCAGGAGCTTACGGTTCTCTGTGATGGCCACCTCGCACATCTCCTTCAGCCTGTTGATGAGGAGCTGGTCTGCCACCACCAGCACGCCGCACACAAACTCCACGTTCAACGACTCTGATGGAGAACAGAGAGGAGAATGAATATAGTTACAGATTTTAAAATCCTGCTTCTCAACCTGTTCATCCGTGTTGGAGGTGTCCAATATATTTGACTGGTTAAATTTTTAAGTAAACAGGTATGTTAATATACTGTGCTGAGATGGATTTAGGTACGTGGTTTGGACATTCTGTGAGGTGTATGCGTTGTGTGTGTGTGTGTGTGTGTGTGTGTGCGTACCTTTGATGGTCGGGGACTCGTCGGTGTAAACGTACTCCAGGATGACCTGCAGGATCTCTGAGCTGGTGGGCATGTCCAGAGCGCTGCATGAGGTGGCCTGCAGAGGGCGCAAACAGCACACCAACACCACCATCAGCTGAGGCTCCCCACCGGAGCTTCCCTGCCCTGCGCTGCACGCCACACAATCTAACCATAACCACGATAACCAGATCTTAGATAGCCCACGCTCCAGCAAGAACGCAGAACAGAGGCCTACCTCAATCCAAGGATTCCCCAGCATACTGTGGAAGTACTCTGTGGAACAAAGAGAGAGAGAGAGAGAACGTGCTAGAACGATTGGGTTGAAGATCGAAAGCAGCGCTTTTCTGTTGGGGAAAATCAGCACGTCTGGACATCCAAGAGCGGTTTCAGATGTAACACAGCTGTGACTCACCTAGTCGGGCGCACAACACACACTTGTGGCAGGGGAACTCTTTGCCATCTTCGGACCTCAAGGTCACATCACACAGGTAGGAGCTATGGAGAGAGAGAGAGAGAGAGAGAGAGAGAGAGAGACACACACAGATGAGTGTCTCTACCTGTTTATCGCTATCATCACATTACATAGTAGCGCTCATAAATAAATATTCATTTAGCAAACGCTTTTATCCAGAGTGACTTATTGCAAGTACAGGTATATTCCCCCCTGAGGCAAGTAGGGTGAAGTGCCTTGCCCAAAGACAACATCATGTAGCCACAGCCGGGAATCGAACTCACAACCTTCCGATCATGAGCCCAACGCCTTAACCCGCTGAGCCCCCTGACTCCCTCCCTCCCTCATCTTGGGACTCTCCTCACCATTTCTTGGGGTTGAAGCGGGGCTTGTTGCCCGTCTTCTTGGACACCACGCTGATCTGCCCGTTCTCAAACTTCACCCCGTCCAGCCTGCCGACCACAGAGTCCAGAGATCATCATCATCCAATCACAATCAAACACGTTAGAACGCACCTCAACACCAAGAGAACCTTCCATTCTGAACACACAGTGGAGTCATGTTAGATGGAGCCCTCACCGTGCAGATAAACTACCTATGCCCAACTTCTTGGCCACGCCCTGTAAGGTCTTGACAGGGTTGACCCCTCCCTCCGGGGTGCCCGCCTTGCCAGCCTTGCCCTTCTTCCCAGGCTTGCCTCCCTTGCCCTTGGCCTTGTCCCCGTCGCTCCGGGACGAAGGGGGCAGCGAGCGGTAGACCTCCAGGGCCGAGCGTCCCCTCAGCCCGTCCTGGAGCCCCAGCTCCTCCAGGGTGGAGATGAGCTGCTCCTGGCCCAGCTCGGGGCCCTGTCCCTGGGGAGGGAGGCGGGGCCGGGCCCCTGGCACCAGCATCTGGCAGCAGTCGGTGTAGATGAAGGCGAGGGCGTGCTCCAGCATCTCAGCGGACACCTTCTCCAGGACCAGCAGGTCGCAGCCCACCGCGTCCTCGCTTCGCCTCACCTCGCCGTCCGCCTCCTCCTCGCCGCCGCCGCGCTCCGCCAGCAGCTGCTTCCGGAAGAACTCGGACCTCATGGACAGGATGTACTTGTGGGCGGGGAAGGTGCGGTCTCCGGCCTGCAGCGTGATGTCGTGGATGCTGTCCGTCTCATCTGCTTCCTCCAGCAGCCTCTGGAAGTGCTGGGTGAGGGAGGAGGGGGAGACGGAGGGGATCTCATAGAGGCTGTGGGGGAGGAGAAGAGGGAGGAGGAGGAGGCATCAGAATTCCACTCACTATTCAGAGTCTATGATCATCGATTCCAAAGGTCCACGGCCCCCTTACCTGGTTTTGGGGTCCGACTGCAGCATGCCAAAGTTACGCCCCTTGGTATCCATGGTGACGCTGACCGCCCGGTACACGTACGGGAGCTTCTCGAGGCGGATCCTCTCGTAAGCCCCGCCCCCGTCGCCCTGGCCGCACCCCTCGACCGCCCCGTCTGCGCAAGACAAAAGCCGATGAGAAACCTGCTTGATCCGGCCCTGGAGACGTATCTAGAACACGCAGATTCAACCCAGTTCTCAACTGAGAAATATTAATAGTCTGTAATTGTGGAGCAGGTTCTCTCCTGACACTGTTAGAGCAAGGCGGCGTGCAGAACACGGAACGTCCTTGGCACTCAGAACTCAAGACTCAGAACTCAAGACTCAAGAACAGTCCTCTTCTAGTCCTCCCTGTACTTCCTGCAGGTTCTTAAGCGTGGAACTTGAGAACCCCCTCAACACGTTAGACCCCGTGGCTGACCGCAGATGAGCTGACCTCTCCTGTCGCCGGCCTTCCTGGCCTCCCCCAGCCACTGGCCGCTGAAGCCCTCCCCCTCCGGCGTGATGAACATCATGCCGCCGCGGCTGAGCGCCATGTCGGACATGAACACCTGGCGGCCGTACGCCCAGCGCACCTGACGGACCGGGCTGCCGCTAGAGCGCCAGCAGAACACCTGGAAGGGGGAGGAGAACGGGGGGGAGAACGGGGGGGAGAACGGGGGGGGGGGGGGGGGGGGGGGGGGGGGGGGGGAACGGGGGGGAGAACGGGGGGGAGAACGGGGGGGAGAACGGGGGGGGGGGGGGGGGGGGGGGGACGGGGGGGAGAAAGGGGGGGAGAACGGGGGGGAGAACGGGGGGGAGAACGGGGGGGAGAACGGGGGGGGAGAAAGGGGGGGAGAACGGGGGGGAGAACGGGGGGGAGAACGGGGGGGAGAACGGGGGGGAAGAGTGGTGGGGTCAAGTGGCTGAGCGGGGAGAGAGTCTGGCTAGAAATCAGAAGGCTGCGAGTTCGAACCCACGATCTTCTTATTGGGTACAGCACTGCCACCGTGCAACCCCCCCCCCCCTCCACCCAGATCCCCCCCCCCCCCCATCCCCAGGTCATCATACCCACCCTGCCTGCTTGATCCAGGGCCAGGATCAACACCTTCTCCCCCCCGCTCTCATTCAGGACCTGGGGATCCACGCGGTGGTCCAGACTCCCCCCGCTCACCAGAACCTTCCGGATGTTCAGCTGCCTGGGGGTTGGACAGAGGAGGGGTCAGAAGGCGGAGGGGCGGGGGCAGGTGTGACCGTCTGACTCCGCCCCCCCACACCGACCTGGACGCCAGCTTCTTGCACTGGTAGTCCGCCAGCAGGTACACGTCCCCCTTCTCCGTCACCACCACCGTCGCCCCGTTGCTGGCTGCTGCCATGGCGATGGTCACGTCCTTGTGGTGCAGGGCGGAGACCTGGCGAGGAGCCGTGACGCATTTCTCTCCGTTGGGGTCCAGCAGGTAACCTGTGGAGGGGGGGGGGGGGGTCAAATAAAAAGCACTGTGACAGTGACGAGGCGGGTGTCACAACAGTGGAATGATGTCGCATTGTTACAAAAGATGAGATGAGATTGTAACAGATACCATAGGATTAAGTGTGTGTGTGTGTGTGTCTCACCCAGCTGGCCTCCGTTCAGACCCATGGTGTAGACGGCCTCCCTGGTCCACAGCACCGTGTGGAACCTTCCGGCGGCAACTCCAATCACAGTCCTGCCTTTGAGCGTCTTGGAGAATACCTGCATCCCATTGGACGAGGTTATTGGACACTCAATAACCAATCGACAACGCAGACCGAGCACCACTGCTGTTTTATACCCTCACCTGTTTGGGTAAATGGCTGGCAGCTGGGGGCGGAGTCAGGCCCAGCTGGTGGGAGGAGTTAAGTCCGAAGGTGTATACGTATCCCTCCTCCGTCAGCACCACTGTGTGGTCCCTGGCTGCTGCCACCTGGGACACCAGGTGAGACAACAGCCCCTCCACCACCCTGGGCACCTGGGGAGACGGCAGGGAGAGGGGGGGTAAGACAGGGGGGGAGACAAGGAGGGCAGCCACTCCAACAGCCTCCCCATCCGGGGAGACACACCAGTTAGTACAGTAAGGTTACTCAGCAGGTAGTGTGTAGTGTCCAGTGTCTTAGGCAGTGCAGTTGTTTGGTGTAGAAGGTAGTGTGTAGATTCCAGTATAGTAGATGGTGTGTAGTAGATGGTGTGTAGTAGATAGTGTGTAGTAGATGGTGTGTAGTAGATAGTGTGTAGTAGATGGTGTGTAGTAGATAGTGTGTAGTAGGTGGTGTGTAGAGTCCAGTATAGTAGATGGTGTGTAGTAGATAGTGTGTAGTAGGTGGTGTGTAGAGTCCAGTATAGTAGATAGTGTGTAGTAGATAGTGTGTAGTAGATGGTGTGTAGAGTCCAGTATAGTAGATAGTGTGTAGTAGATAGTGTGTAGTAGGTGGTGTGTAGAGTCCAGTATAGTAGATAGTGTATAGTAGATATTGTGTAGTAGATGGTGTGTAGAGTCCAGTATAGTAGATAGTGTGTAGTAGATAGTGTGTAGTAGGTGGTGTGTAGAGTTCAGTTTAGTAGATATTGTGTAGTAGATGGTGTGTACAGTCCAGTATAGTAGATAGCGTGTAGTAGATAGTGTGTAGAGTCCAGTATAGTAGATATTGTGTAGTAGATGGTGTGTACAGTCCAGTATAGTAGATAGCATGTAGTAGATAGTGTGTAGTAGATGGTGTGTAGAGTCCAGCGCAGCCTCACCAGATACGTCTGCTCGTCCCCGTGACCCAGCCGCCCCCCCTGGCCGTGCCCGCAGGTGAACACCTGCCCCTTCTGAGACAGGAACACAGAGTGGAACTTACACAGCACCACCTGGAGGACCCACGACACACACACACACACACACACACACACACAGCAGTGAGCGACAGTGTGGAAGCGATCCGGGCGCGAGCCTCGTTCAGGTCCTCGTGCGGCAGCGGGGCAGCAGGATGCCGGCGTGGTTGTGGGAAGGTAAGTGGAAAGGTAAACATCATTACTAATGCATGGCTCCTCTCAGGAGCTCCACAGGCCACAGGGACGTGCTCTGGAGTCCAGCGATCACTTTGATACACACCCACTCCAGCGGAGGCCATTTAATTAAAAGGATGTCATTCTTAGGATTAATATTTAACCCACCAGCACCTGCAGGACAGGGACGGGAGTACAAAGGCACTGTCTCCTGGTGTGTGTGTGTGTGTGTGTAGGGGAGGGGTCGTGAAACAAGATCTCTATCAACCCCCCCCCACTGACCTGAGGATTATGACAGTAACGTATGCTTAACCAGCTAGTTGACCAGGCCATGGGGCAGGGGTCAGGATAGATCTGGGGGCTTGGGTTCAAATGCTATCTTAAAGCCCCAGAGGTGAAGTAATAAATGAACCTGTCTGAAGCATCTGTTGAATAGTCAATAAAAAGTATTGATCGACCAGGATGACGGCCTGGATGGAGGGCTGGTTGGAGGGTTATCTATCGTCAATATTTGTTCATCCACAACATGAGTTTAATAAAAAGGATCTTCCCCTTGATGTAACTGGTGATTTACAGCCAATGACACGAAGGATAATAACAGAAAGGTTAAAAAAACTGTCTACAAGAGATAGCCAACAGCCCAGAGAGAGAGTCAAGTGCCCAGAGAGAGAGTCAAGTGCCCAGAGAGAAAGCTAGGGGGCCAGCGAAAGAGAGCCAGGGGCCCAGAGAGTGTCAGGGACTCACAGCGAGAACGCTAGGGGCCCAGGGAGACAGTCTGTGGCCAAAAAATACCGGGAAGGACCCAGAAAGACAGCCAGAGGCCCGGCAAAAGTTCTAAACCCCCATGAGACTGCATAGGTGAACATCCATACTGCTAGGTCAGACCTGGGCTTATGGGACAGTTATGGGCCCCCATGCCTCCCCTCTGTGCCTCCCCTCTGTACCCGGGGTCCCGTCTTCCTCACTCACCAGACCCTCACAGGGGATTAACCAGCAGAACTGCCTGCCTCGAGTCGAACAACCAGGTCCTGCTGACAGAAGGAACAAAACACTGGAGCTGCATGGTGCCTCAGGTTACACCCAGCTCACCCAGCCTGTGCAGAGCTCCTGCATGCAGGCTGCCCACCGGAGCCCCCAGAGACGGCCTGCCTCCAGACTAGCACAGCGCCTCAGCCAACTCAGGCCACAACAGCCTGGCGTACGCCGGCAGCGAATCGGTAGACGGGCAGAGACAAACATTGTATTTTCTCGACCAATGGGGTTTTTCCCCTGAGCGGAGGGGCCTGTTGTGAAGGCGGGCCCCCAGGGGAGAGGCCCTGTTTTGCAGGGGGACCCGACCAATCCCAGAGCACCCTGCTCGGGTTCAGCTTGCTGCATAACCCTGGTTTCCACAGAAACCCCCGTAGGGATGAGGGTGAGAGGTAGCGATCGCCCAGGAGACCGAGGTGTTTAAGGTGGGGAAGCCCTATTGCGTCGTCTCGAGATGTTTTCCTTTCAAGGAGTTTTGCTGAACTTTCTGGCTCGCTTGCTTGTTCGCACGCTGTGTGTCCCGTCATGCTGGGAGGTTCCCAGCCATAGCTCCGTTCACCTGCTTGATGTACAGCCCGCTCCGGGCGAACACATCCACGATCTCGGGGTGCTGCCGGCTCTCCTGGTTCCCGTGGCCCAGGCTGAAGTTGGTGTTGTTGCCCCAGGTGTAGACCTCGGTGGGGTCTGGAGGAGGCAAAAACAGCCGTGGTATCAAAACACTGTTACCCTCCTCTATCCCAGCTGCAAACCACAGCAAAGGGTTCCAGTCCAGATATGCTCCAGAACCGCTCACCTGCGTTTCTGAACACCACGTGTGAAGGGCGATCCTTCATGGTGAGGTCCAGCACTGAGAGACCCTCCTTATCCTGGGTAGACAGGAGCCCCCCACGCTGCAACACAAAACACTGCAACTGGAACCAGCAGTTCTACCTCCCTACCACACACATCTAGAGTCCCAGCTTTGTGTGATGCATCTCTGAGACTCGGCGTAGCTTAATGCTTGAACAGCCCCCTCCCCAGGCCAGACAGAGAGAGACCCACCTTGACCAGGGCCAGCAGACAGTGGATGTGTCCGTAGAAGACGCTGCGGTGCAGGGCTGTCCAGCCGGACTCCTTGTCCTTCACCATCAGGTCTGCTCCCCGGTTCTCCAGCAGCCACTCCAGCAGGGCTCTCTTCCCCAGGGAGGCGGCCAGGTGCAGGGCCGTGCGGCCGTAGGCGTCCCGCAGCGTGGCCGCGTTGTGGCAGTGGGCCGTCAGGAAGGCTCTCAGGCGCCCCTCCGAGCCGCCCGTCAGCGCCGCCATGACCTCGTCGGCGTGCCGCGGCGAACGGCACTTCGGCGTGCAGTCTGGGACCGCCTGGCTCATTCTGCCCTCTGACCTTAGCCTCTCTCTGTGAACCCTCTGCCCTCTCCTCGCTTTTCTTTACTGTGGAGCGGTGGCCCTGGGTGCTGGACACCTCCCCCCTATTCCCCCTCCTCCACCCCCCCTCAGGGAAAAAAACCTCTTAAACAAACAACTGTAACAGATACTTGTCAACGCAAAGACTCAACTGAAGTTCGGCTTCTAATAGATATCTGTTGCGTAATAGACCTGCTCGGCTAAACTATGAACCAAAGACTGAATGCAGATGGTGGAGAGATAGTGTTGGGGTGCTAGAATTGTGCTTGTGTTGAGGTTCCACCGCACCCTAGCAACCCCAGAGCTTTGTTAAGGCTCACCTCAGTCCACCATGGCGACCTATTGACAGGCCAACATCACAACCGGCTGTGCACGGAGCACAAAATGGCATCTGGAATTTCAATAAATACTCAACTCTAGTTTTATACAAATGGCATAGAAATATAGACGTATTATCAAAAATAACTTCTTAATTCACTCGTATCTTATATAATTTACAAAGGCAGCAGTTCCGGGCCCCCTTCTGAGACCCTTCCCCCCCGAAACACTAGTCCATCACACTCCGAGGGAAGGACTCCGCTCCCCCCAACACACCGCTGAATCTTCTCAAAACTCCATAATTAGAGTGGGAACCTAAGGGGCAGGAAAAACACCACACTTAACCAAGAGGCACATTCATTCATTCACTCACAGAAAAGGTGAGACTCACAGAGGAGGATGACCTCATTTATTCATAAATATGCAGTGCATTATAGTCTGGGACCTCCACACACGCCCTGCAGTTGATCTGTTCTGTGGTGGTTTGGGTTACCCTGGCTGTTTATAGCCCAGCTGATCCACGGGTCCCCAGAGTGCAAAGGTCAGATAATACACCTCATTGAACGGGTCTGAGGTTCAGGGAACGGTCACTAGTTATGAAACTTGCAAATCTAACAAGGAGATCCTGATTAGACCAACTCCCAGGCATGGGACTCCCTTTGGAGAGAATTGGCACAATTTGTCCTTGGGCAAAAATCTGGTTTGGCATGAAACTTGAAGCATGCAAGGATGATCATATTGACTGACAAGAGCCAAGTTGTTGCTAATCCACATACCATTTATGTAATATAATAATCTATCTCCACAGTTTAAAGTCCCAGCTGGGACAGATTATAGAGTCTATAGCCAACTGTCATTATATTGTCAGATATAAAGCCACCTCCACAACCACTGAATACAAAAAACTATAGTTTGTTAATACAAGTAGTTTAAGACTAGGGCAGACGGGTCAGTTATATTGTATTATGTATACATTAGTTTATATTATGTTAGGACAGGATGATGTAAGGATGTAGCCTAGCCTATGCTAGCTAGCTAACCTGCTAACATCGCTAGCTTGTTAGCTTACAGTACATACTGTACTGCTACCAGCGCTAGCTGGCTAGCTGAAGTAATAAAGGTTTATTTCTATATTTTGCTTACCTGTCGTTAGATGAAGACGGGTGTAGTCATACGGCTGGCATCAACGGAGCTTATCCAAACTGTAATGTCTGACATTTTTAAATACGTTTGAGTTTTTTAAAGTCGGTTTATTTTGACAGCAGTTGAGCTCCTCAATTCGGAACGTCAGAACAGGAGAGCGCGGCTTTGCAAAACTACGACTTGTGATTGGTTGGCAGGACTTGCATCGCGATCGCTGATTGGGCCTTTGGTGCTGAAGAATCTGACAGGCTGGAAACGTGTGTGGCTGGGAGAGCACACCTTAACCAATCCTAATATATTATTATATTATACAAATATATTATATATTATATACTATTATATGTAATCAGTCCCAAGTTGCATTGAGGAGAGAGATATCTGTCCCTGAAAGATGATGTCAGTCTCTGAAACTAAAGTGTTAAGTGAAAATGTAAGGATAAAGATAAGGTGTAATTTTTATGCAAAATAGGTTGAGGCTGTGGCACTTTAATATCTCACTTGTAAAATGATGCATTCAGTTTAACTGCAGCCTTTATTCACTACACATTTAGTGTCCATCCACAGCAATGCTGTTCGCTGCATGAGGTCATCCAGAGTTTCTAAAGTATAGTGTCAGGAGTAACAGTTAAGAATAGGCTGTGGGTTGACAATGTGGATCAGGTTACATAAAGGGGTTAAGACCAGGCATTGTAATATGACATTAAAGAGTCTGCCTGCAGTCAATATCAGCACCCGATCACAAGTCTGACCACCACTGCCACAGCCTGCCTGCTGCTCCAGCTGGCAGGCTGCAGTCCCCTCGGAGACACGCTGCCTGGTCTGGTTCAACTGAAGATACAGAAAACTGCTGAACGACAGATATCTTTCTCTGTCTCTCTGTCTAGCTGTCTCCGTCTCTCTCTGTGGCTGACTGTTTCTCTCTCTCTCCCTCTCTCTCTGTGGCTGACTGTTTCTCTCTCTTTCTCCCTCTCTGTGGCTGACTGTTTCTCTCTCTTTCTCCCTCTCTCTCTCTGTGGCTGACTGTTTCTCTCTCTCTCTGTGGCTGACTGTTTCTCTCTCTCTCCCCCTCTCTCTGTGGCTGACTGTTTCTCTCTCTCCCCCTCTGTCTCTGTGGATGACTGTTTCTCTCTCTCTCCCCCTCTGGCTGACTGTTTCTCTTCCCATCTCTTTCTGGCTGACTGTTTCTCTCTCTCCCTCTCTCTGTGATTGACTGTTTCCCCCCCTCTCTCTCTCTCCCTCTCTGTGGCTGACTGTTTCTCTCTAACCCTCTCTCTGTGGTTGACTGTTTCCCCCCTCTCTCTCTCTCCCTCTCTGTGGCTGACTGTTTCTCTCTCTCTCTCTCTCTCTCTCTCTCTCTCTCTCTGTGGCTGACTGTTTCTCCCTCAAAACCACACCAGTATCGATGTCGGTTCCACGCTGACCGCTGAGCACTCTGAGTCCCTGATTAATCAATTAGGAATACAAATTGGCTGTTATCAGCCACTAATCAAAATCCAAGAAGGCAAGTTTGAAAATTGTAACTCTAAACCGGCATATCGATGGAGACATGCAGCCGTGACCAGCGTGAACAGCATGGCCTCCCTCTCAGCATTTAAAAAGCTTTATAAGTGAGGCTCTGTAAGTGCATTATTCCACTGATGGCTTTAGATATGAGAGTGAGTGGCCTACTAAAGTACTAAAGTTCCCCATTCTGCAGATGAAAAACGAGCATTTCTTTCTTTTTATCTGCCATGTCTTTCACTCAAACACGCACTTATTGTATTGCAGAAACCCAAATATGACTATAAAAAATATGATCACATGATATACTCATGAATAATGGCCATCCCCCCCCTCCTCCTGTGGGTTGAGCCAGTAGAATAACCATTCCTTTCTCACACATAAGATCATCTGAAGGAGAGAGAAGTGTATGGCTGCCTGTTACAGGGGCGAATAAATTACGATTTAAACACTTTTGGGGGGAGAAATCGCTTATTTATACAATAACTTAAATGGTTTCAGACGTGTGCGAATATCCAGATAGGCTGTAGGGGAAAATGTGTTATGACTAGTGTGCCGGAGAAAAGGCAGCTTATTGAGAAACTGTAACTGTTTTAATAGGCTGGATCATTTGGCTTCAAACTTTAGGAGGAACCTCATGTAGCTGAAGGACATGTAGGCCGGGAAAAAGGACGATTTGGACACGAATTAATCGGACTATCGAGCAATTTCTTTTAAGGAATCACAGTCCTGGAAACGTTGAAAAGTTCCTCTTTATTCTCGTGGAGGGACGTGATCGTATCCGCATCGTAAATAAGGGGAAATACAACCATTTGGACTCTGGCAGGGATCTTTTTTCCATCGCCGATTCATAAGGAGCGAGAGATGAAAATGCGCATGGAGAGCTCGTCGTTTTCTTGTCAAGGTAAAGAAAATCGGGGCAGGACGAACAAGTTCACTCTCACGCCTTTCTTATTTTTCTTTGCAGCTTTTGCGTCTGGCTCTGCTTGTCCAGACACATGTGTCTGCTCCACAACCACTGTGAAATGCGTGAACCAAGACATACACATGGTTCCTCAACCATTGCCAACCAATACAAAGACCCTATTTGTTACTGGAAACAATATGACCAGCATCTCCCTGGCGTCCTTCCCCACACGCCTGGATCAGTTAACAGACCTGTATCTCACCGGGAACCAACTGGAGTCGTTGGACTCGAAGGTATTCAGCAACTTGCCAAAGCTCAGACTCCTGGATCTGAGCAACAACCGGATCCGGAGCTTCGACGCGTCGGCTTTCCCTGCCAACAACACTGTCCAAGAGCTGGTTCTCAGCCGAGCATTCTACAACCAGACTTACACAGAGGACATTCTCAGCCTGCTGCAGAGCGGAGCTCTGCCAAAGCTGACCCGTTTGGACCTGTCCAATAATGAGTTGCTGGTGTTAACAGATGGCGTGCTCTCCCGCCTCCCCAGCCTGGTAAACCTAACCCTCCAGAACAGCTCCATCATCTCCATCCAGAACGGGGCTCTGAGGGTGCCCCCGCTATCAGAGCTGGACCTGCGGGACAACGCCCTGCGGAAGCTTTCCAACTCCACCCTGACCGACCTCAGCCTCCACCCAGGCATGGTGCTGCGGCTGGCGGGGAACCCCTGGCGTTGCGACTGCAACGCGGAGGACCTGCTGACCTGGCTGAAGCACGGGGACATGGTCCAGGACCTGCAGAACCTGACGTGCTCTGAGCCGGAGGAGCTGAAGAGGCAGCCCCTGGTGCTGCTGGAGCAAGCCCAGCTGGAGTGCTCCTACTCGGGGGACATGAAGGGCGTGCTGGAGACCTCGTACGTGTTCCTGGGGATGGTCCTGGCCCTCATCGGGGTCATCTTCCTGCTGGTGCTCTACCTCAACAGGAAGGGGATTAAGCGCTGGATGTACAACATCCGGGATGCCTGCCGAGACCACATGGAGGGCTACCACTACAGGTACGAGATCAACACTGACCCCCGACTGGCCAACCTCAGCATTAACTCTGACGTCTGAGGACAGACCCGGGGGGCGGCCGACCACCCCAGCTACGAAGCCCCTAACGTGGGCTGCATCTGCATGAGTTCCCCCTCCAGTTCTCCAGTCTTCCTTTTCATCCTCCATGGTGGCGACTCTACACACTTGGCAATCCTCCATGACTGTTGGGCCTCAGCCCCACCCCCCCAGACCCTCAGCCCCACCCCTCCAGACCCTCAGCCCCACCCCTCCAGACCCTCAGCCCCACCCCTCCAGACTCTCAGCCCCACCCCTCCAGACCCTCTCTGCCCTCCAAGCTCCTAGCCCCCAAAACTCTGCCTGCATGCTCCGTTCTGCCTGCAGAGCTATGTTGCCTGATAATTGCCCCGATCATCTGTCCCTCACCCTCCAGTGTAGCATGGCATGGACTAGCAGTGATTACACAGGGCCACCAGGAACGACCCTGCAAGGGACTCAAGTCAAATCGAGTGGAGTTTTCACAGACTCTTCTGCTGAGACTCCTTCAAAAGAAAACCTGACAATAGTGTTGCTATGCTTCAGAGCCTGGTCATTTTATGAGGTACAACTTATAATTATTGTAGTGCTCATATTTATTAGTATGTTACACTGATGTGGACACTAAACTGTGTAAAAACGAAAAAAACTTTTTTTTCTTTTAGTCCCGTTAATGTGTCGAGCTGAATAAAATGTCTTTAATAGCTGATGTTCTTGTGTGTGTTTGAGGTTCCCCCCCCCCCCCCCCCTCACCCCCCAAAGGAGAAGGAATGTGAGTTAAGAGGGTGGGGGCGGGGCACGGTGCCAGGGCAGGATTCTGGAGAAGGGAACACTCGCCACAGCTTCAAAGCTATCGTGCTGTCGGCACGCCGCAAACACACACTCGCACAAGCGCACACCCATCATCAGTATTGCCTTCAGTACCTTGATTTCAGCTATTACCGGCCGTATCCTCTCTATTGTGAAGGGGGGTTTTTAAGTTGTTTTGATGTAGGAGGTGGAATCGCTTTGAAGATCTCTTTCCTGGATCCTTCCAGGCTGAGTAAAGTTCAGATCTGGCTGAAAACATCATGAAGGACACGGTCAAATAGCTGCGTCTCTCCGGCCTGAACCAGATGGTGTTTGACTTGCAGCCAGGAGACACACTGAAGCCCTTAACAACCACAGGAATTTCTATGCAAAGCTTTTCCTCCTGCATGTTGTCATGGTAAATAGATGCTGAACGACAGAGAGAGGAGAGACCTCTTGACGAATGCCAGTGACATAACACAGCATAGTGTGATTCCAAGGGTTCCTGGTTCTAAGGTGGCCACGGTACTCGAGGTTGTACAACACACACACACACACACGTAGTAACTGAACAGCTAATCACAGCCCTGGCATTACCTGTAGATACATGTACTGTGTAATTGCTCCAGAACAATGAGAAGATCTCTGTTCTGGAAGGAAGGCATTTCTCTGGAGTTGCATCAGGAAGAGTTTTTCACACATCTCTTTCTCCTGAGTCTTGCATTCACAGACCACGCCCACCACCGCTAATCGCTCGCTACATTTTTAGTCTCTCCCTCTCCCATCCTTTCTGTGTCTCTCTATCCTCTCAGGTGAGCGTACCTCTCTCCAGGGGGCATGCAGGAGCACCCTCCTCCCTCTCCCATGTTTCCACGGAGACCCTCTCAGCCCTCACACGCTTGAAGGTTCTGTGGAACGACACTCATCGGAGTTTTATTACCGTTTGTGCGTGCGCGTGTGTGTGTGTGTTTCTGCCTGTGGCCATGCTTGGCAGAGCTCCTGTAATTATGTGGGAGAGCGGTGTGCAGGGGGGGGGTTTAGACTGGGTCTGGGGAGGGGCTCCTGGAGCAACATGACTCATGCAAGGGGCCTGTTCAGCTTGGCTTCTAGACCCCCAGACCATCAGACAGGCAGACAGCCATGCAGGAAGGGAACACAGAAGCAGTCAGGCAGAGAGGGAAGGAGCCACACAGACGCACCCAGACATGTTTAGGATCGGGAAGCAGACATCCATACAGGCCCTGTGTGGGCTGTCCCTGTCCAGCCTGCTGACAGGAATCACTTCACA
>CM059322.1:14431305-14436305 GCA_030340685.1 Protosalanx chinensis | reverse complement strand
GGCTCCGAATCAGGGTGTCATCCTGACACTCCAGGGCCGGTGGATGTGGGGGGTGGGGGTGGGGGTGGGGGGGGGGGTGTGGGGGGGGGGGGCTGAGGCTGGATCTCTAGCTCAGACCTGGCCTGCAGGCATTGGCATTTCCATGGGCGACACTGCAGGGTGGCCCAGCGAGGCGTGGGAGGCACGGTGCCCGATAATGAGTCCCTCGACAGCCCTTAGAACGCTTGTATACCCTTTAGACTAGTTAGAGAGGCCTGGGAGGGGAGAGGGGAGAGGGAAGGAGAGGGTGAAAGAAGAGAGACAGGAGTGAATGCTGAATCCGCACCTTATGGTCACGTCATGACAATCCTGTCCTCGAAACAAACGTCACATGGAACAGGCCCCCCCCCCCAAGGCACAGCAGCGGACCCCTCCCCTCTTTGACAGCGCTCTCATCTTATCTTTTCCCGGGGAGGCGAGGACATCTGGGGGAGGGGGTCGAAGTTCAGGGCCTTTTGCTTTCCCATGTTCCTCCCTGATCCTGGATCCTGACCTGCAGGGTAGAGCTGGCTCGCTCCTGGAGGAGGAAGCCCAGTTAACCACATCAGATGGAGCTGGAGTATTCAGAGGACCAAGAGCACAGTCTGTGCTCTCTCTCTCTCTGTCTCTCTCTGTCTCTCTTTCTATATGTATATCCCAGATCTCTTTCTCTCTCTATATATCAGAGAGAGCTGAGATATACATAGAGAGATGTGAGATTCACATGTGAATGTATATACAGTATATATAGTATTTTAATAGATTCACACATTCCATAATAAGAGGGGGAAAAACACAGAGCTGCCTCCCGAACACACACACACACACACACACACAGACACACAGACACACACAGTCCTTGACAGGCGCCATTAATGAACGTGCTGAATCCGGCCCGTGCCTGCTTTACGGATACATGCAGCCGAGCCTGCTAATGAGCATCCCAATGTCAACCTGGGCTTGAAAGAGACGAGCGCTTTTAATTTGACACCTTGTATCGTCTCTCTGGGTTAATTGCGAAAGGATTCAGACGAGCAGGCGGCCAGGCCAGACTGCAGCAGTACGACCTGGGAGAGAAGCTCGTCAGGCTGCTTCTCCTCTCCTCATCAGGCTGGCTCTCTTTCCTGCCTGCTCAGCTGTCTTCAGCTCCTTTAGTCGTGGGCCGTCCTGTCTGTCTCTGCCAGGCTGGAGGTAGGGCGGTGTGTGTGTGTGTGTGTGTGTACGGCGCTCTGGACGATGTCATTAGCTCGGCCCTTCTCCGCTGTGTCGCCTCGCTGGGGTCACAGCTCCGCGCTTCTCCTCCTGTCAGCGTCTGATTGGTTCGGCGCTCTGCGCTTCCTGCCCAGCAGCAGCAGCAGCAGCAACAGCTAAGACCCCCCCCCCGCAACCTCCAGCAGCGCAGCTGTCTGCGGCGGTTAGGCGGAGGGGCTAACCTAAGTGGACAGGAAGGGCGCGATCGCTGGCGGCGGAGCGGGGGGGGGGGGGGGGAGGGGAGGGAGGGGAGGGGAGGCCCCGGCCTGGCCTGCTCAGCACACTCGAGCGAGTTCTTGCTGCTGCGAGTCAGTCAAACCGCTGCCTCTCTGAGTGTGGAGAGGCAGGCTGACTCATCACATGACCTTTAGACGCGTCCGCGCCCCCCGGCACAAACAACAGTTGCTGCGATACTTCACGATGACGCTTTAGTTTTAGTTGGACTTTACTGGCGAGTCATCGGAAGGTTGCGAGTTTGATTCCCGGCTGTGGCTGCATCAAATCAAATCCACTTTTATTTGTATAGCCTTTTTTACAAGCGAGGCACAAAGGGCTTCACATACGCCCACAGAACTGCCCCTCAACCAACCTAAACCCATCCATCCATCCATCCATTATCTTCCGCTTATCCGGGGCCGGGTCGCGGGGGCAGCAGTCTGAGCAGGGAAGCCCAGACTTCCCTCACCGCACACACCTCCTCCAGCTCCTCCGGGGGGATCCCGAGGCGTTCCCAGGCCAGCCGAGAGACATAGTCCCTCCAGCGTGTCCTAGGTCTTCCCCGGGGCCGCCTCCCGGTGGGACATGCCTGGAACACCTCCCGGGGGAGGCGTCCAGGAGGCATCCTAAACAGATGCCCGAGCCACCTCAACTGGCTCCTCTCGACGTGGAGGAGTAGCGGTTCTACTCCGAGCTCCTCCCGTGTGACCGAGCTCCTCACCCTATCTCTAAGGGAGCGCCCAGCCACCCTGCGGAGGAAACTCATTTCGACCGCTTGTATCCGCGATCCTGTCCTTTCGGTCATGACCCAAAGCTCATGACCATAGGTGAGAGTAGGAATGTAGATTGACCGGTAAATCGAGAGCTTTGCCTTGCGGCTCAGCTCCTTCTTCACCACGACAGTCCGGTACAGAGACTGCATCACTGCAGACGCTGCACCGATCCGCCTGTCAATCTCACGTTCCGTCCTTCCGTCACTCGTGAACAAGACCCCGAGATACTTGAACTCCTCCACTTGAGGCAAAGGCTCCCCACCCACCCAGAGGGGGCAAGCCACCTTTTTCCGGTCGAGTACCATGGCCTCGGATTTGGAGGTGCTGATCCTCATCCCAGCCGCTTCACACTCGGCATCAAACCGCTCCAGAGCATGCTGGAGGCCCCGGCTGGAGGAAGCAAACAGGACAACATCATCCGCAAACAGCAGAGATGAGATCCTGTGCTCCCCGAACCGGAAACCCTCCGCCCCCTGGGCGCGCCTAGAAATTCTGTCCATATAAACAATGAACAGAACCGGTGACAAAGGGCAACCCTGGCGAAGTCCAGCATGCACCCGGAACAGGTCTGACCTATTGCCGGCAATGCGAACACAGCTCCTACTTCGGTTGTACAGGGAACGGACGGCCCCTAACAAAGGGCCCCGGACCCCGTACTCCCGAAGTACCCCCCACAGGACACCACGAGGGACACAGTCGAATGCCTTCTCCAGATCCACAAAACACATGTAGACTGGTTGGGCAAACTCCCATGAACCCTCGAGCACCCGGTAGAGGGTGTAGAGCTGGTCCAGTGTTCCGCGGCCAGGACGAAAACCACACTGCTCCTCCTGGATCCGAGGTTCGACTATTGGCCGGATTCTCCTCTCCAGTACCCTGGCGTAGACCTTACCGGGGAGGCTGAGGAGTGTGATTCCTCTGTAATTGGAACACATCCTCCGGTCCCCCTTCTTAAATAGGGGAACCACCACCCCGGTCTGCCAATCCATAGGCACTGTTCCAGACCGCCACGCGATGCTGCAGAGGCGTGTCAACCAGGACAGTCCCACAACATCCAGAGACTTCAGGTACTCAGGACGGATCTCGTCCACCCCCGGAGCCCTGCCACCAAGGAGCCCATCGACTACCTCAGTGACTTCAGCCCGGGTGATAGGCGGGTCCGCCCCGAAGTCCCCAGTCTCTGCTTCCTCCTCGGAAGACGTGACGGCAGGATTGAGGAGATCCTCAAAGTATTCCTTCCACCGTCCGACAACATCCCCAGTCGACGTCAACAGCTCCCCACCCGCACCGTAAACAGTGTTGGTGAAGCACTGCTTCCCCCTCCTGAGGCGCCGAACGGTTTGCCAGAATTTCCTTGGGGCCGACCTATAGTCCTTCTCCATGGCCTCCCCGAACTCCTCCCAGACCCGAGTTTTTGCCTCTGCGACTACCCGAGCCGCGGCACGCTTGGCCTGCCGGTACCGGTCAACTGTTTCGGGAGTCCCACAAGCCAGAACGGCTCGATAGGACTCCTTCTTCAGTTTGACGGCATCCCTTACTTCCGGTGTCCACCACCGGGTTCTGGGATTGCCGCCGCGACCAGCACCAGAGACCTTGCGACCGCAACTCCGGACTGCCGCATTGACAATGGAGGTCGAGAACATGGTCCATTCAGACTCGATGTCCCCAGCCTCCCCGGGATCTGTGAGAAGCTCTCCCGGAGGTGTGAGTTGAAGATCCCTCTGACAGACGGGTCTGCCAGACGTTCCCAGCAGACCCTCACGATACGTTTGGGCCTGCCAAGTCTGTCTAACTTCCCCCCCCGCCAGCGGATCTGACTCACAACCAGGTGGTGATCGGTTGACAGCTCCGCCCCTCTCTTCACCCGAGTGTCCAAGACACACGGCCGCAGGTCAGAAGACACGACAACAAAGTCGATCATCGACCTTCGGCCTAGAGTGTCCTGGTGCCACGTGCACTGATGGACACTCTTGTGCTTGAACATGGTGTTAGTTATGGACATACCGTGACTAGCACAGAAGTCCAAAAACAGAACACCACTCGGGTTCCGATCAGGGGGGCCGTTCATCCCAATCACCCTTCTCCAGGTGTCACTGTCATTTCCCACGTGGGCGTTGAAGTCCCCAAGTAGAACAACGGAGTCCCCAGTCGGCGCACTGTTCAGTACGCCTCCCAAAGACTCCAAGAAGGCCGGGTACTCTGCACTGCTGTTCGGCCCGTAGGCCGCCACAACAGTGAGAGACCTGTCCCCGGCTTTTAGGCGCAGGGACGCAACCCTCTCGTTCACCGGAGTAAACTCCAACACGTGGCGACTGAGCTGTGGGGCTATAAGCAAACCCACGCCAGCCCGCCGCCTCTCCCTCCCACGGGAACGCCAGAGAAATGAAGAGTCCAGCCTCTCTCAAGGATAATGGTTCCAGAGCCAAGCTGTGCGTGGAGGCGAGGCCGACTATATCTAGCCGGTAACGCTCGACCTCCCGCACAAGCTCGGGGCTCCTTCCCCGCCAGCGTGGTGACATTCCATGTCCCCAGCGCTAGAGACTGTGTGCGCGGCTCTGGTCGTCCCGGGGCGCCTGCCCCTGACCACCGCCCAAATCACACAGCACCGGCCCCTTAACGGTCCTTCCTGCGGGTGGTGGGCCTACGGGAAGGTGGTCCCACGTCGCCTTTTCGGGCTGGGCCCGGCCGGGTCCCATGGGAAAAGACCCGGCCACCAGGCGCTCGCCTGCGAGCTCCCACTCT
>CM059322.1:14400753-14430805 GCA_030340685.1 Protosalanx chinensis | reverse complement strand
CTCTCCCCCTCTGTTCATTTTGTCCTCCCTCCCTCCCTCCTCTCTCTCCTCCGTCCCATGTTTTAGAACACACACACACACACAATAAATGAGGGTGCACACACTGAGCCAACAACAATGTTTTATTATCATAAAGGAATTGGGAGAAGTAAAAAAAAAAAAAAAAAAACAGATACAACTTCATGTAACGTAGCGACATATTTAACATGGTGCCCCGATAGCAGTTCATCGGGCCCCTGGAATGATCACATGATTAGGCGTCTGGGTCACCTGACCCATTCTCTATGATTCAGGGGCAGGTGACCAATGACCCTTGACCCATGACCTCACATCCTCAGGTACGCCACCTTGAAACAGAAAAACAGGGAGAACAAGAGGTTAAAGCATATAAAGGCTGCAGTAGAGTAGATCTAAAGATGAATACAGACTTTTATTACATTTCTTTGTTGTTGTATAGATTCATCCATTCATAAAGACATACCTGTCAAGCACCCAAAGGATGAGTTACTTGGATGAGATCAGTGATCTGACTGAAACGTACCTGCGCATGAACACATTTAGGGACAAGCCGACCGCGACGGGCCGAGGACCAATACAACGGTGCTAAAAAAGCGATGGCTGGATTGTTATCCAGGTCTGATATTTAAGGGAGCAGCGTTTCGGTTCCGTGGGGGTGTGGCCTCTCTCCGGGCCCCCTGGTTGGCTGGTTATAAATACCAGCACATTAACAACCATTACCCTGTCTGTCCGGACTGCCAGTGTTTCACAGCTTTAATCAGCATCGGGAGAACAGGCTGGCTAAGTCTGAACCCGGGCTGGGGGAGGAGGGGCGTGTTGGGGGGCGGGGGAGGGGGGGGGGGGGGGGGGGGGTCCATCTGCTGCCTCTGCTCTGGAGCTCTGGTCTCGAGCCAGGATGATGAATTAGGCTGTTGCGTAACCCAAGGCCACCTGCCTCTCTCTGAGGGGGGGCTGCGGTTTTTGGGGGGGCTGTGGCTGGAGGCTACGGGCAGGGGGCTGCGGGGTTGGGGGCTGGGCGACGTGAGGGCCGGGGGTGGGGCTGGTTCTAGCTGTTGTTTGTCTGGTCCCTGGAAGCGAGTGCGGCTGAGTGGCACGCCATTAACCTCGGCAGTGGAGCAACTCTCAGACAGAAACAACAATTCCCGCATTTCAAGACGTCTCAAATCGAAGCATCAAGTGGAAATCTCCCATTCCTTCCCTCCTCCCCTCCTCTCCTCCCCCCCTGGCCCCCCCCCCCCCCCCCCCCCCCCCCCCGCCCCTCATTTTGCTAGCTTTCTGTAAAAGTGAAGAAAAAAGCCTTCGAGGAGTTGAGGAACGAGAAGGGGATGTTACAAAGAAGGGTTGACGTGAGGCATGATGGGAGAAGAGCAGAGAACTGGCAATTAGTGTCTCCTTCCTGAGGGGGTGCGGCAGGCGGGAAACTGCGTCTTCATCAGCGGCGGGCTGGTACCCGTGTCAGCAGCCCCGCGCAGCAGCCCCACGCAGCAGCCCCACGCAGCAGCCCCACGCAGCAGCCCCACGCAGCAGCCCCACGCAGCAGCCCCACGCAGCAGCCCACGCAGCAGCCCCATACAGCCTCTAAACACGCTCAATTAAGCACAAGCTCCACCATGTCGAGACTACAAGTTTTGCCAGACGCACGCATTTTTCTGTCATGGAGACTCTCTCACACCACGCACGCGCTTCGTACTCGCATATGAATGTTCAGTTCATCCCGAGGGTTTGAGGGTTGTTCAGAAACCACACACACACCTCGTTCAGTTCACACCCCGGACGATCTCGGGAGGAGTTCCAACTGCGCTTACCCACAATGCTCCTCACCTGATAGGCATCGCAGCGCCGCAGGGACGGGGGTAAACAGGAAGGAGGAAGTGGTCAGCAGCCGGAGCGCTTCCAGACAGGAAGTCAGAGGCAGTTCCAGAGGATGGACGCTCACGGTCCTCTCCCAGTCTGTTATGAGTCTGGAACACACACGCACACGCACAGTCAGCAACAGGAGACAGAGAGAAATGTAGGCCTGGGAGCGACATTCATAAAAGAAGAGAGAGCGCGGGGGCGTGCCAGTGAGAGAGGAGCAGAGAGAGATGGATGTGCTGTCGTGAGAGGTGAATGTGATCCAGTTACCCAGGGTAAAGCCATCTGTGCAGAGGCTGGGCAGAGCTCTCTCACACACACACTCACTACACACTCACGCTCACGCACCCACCCCCCCACATACACACGCACGCCACACTCACATACACTCACCACACACACACATTCACTCAAACGCACACACAAACACACACACGCATATACACACACACACTCACTCACACACTCACACAAACACACACACACATATACACACTCACTCACACACTCACTCACACTTACACACACACTCACACACACGACACACAGCCTATTGTAGTGAGAAAATGTCAGCAGGAAGTTGATTAACGGGTCACTTTTGATTGTGGCCAACAGCGTTTCACCTTTGCTCCAATCAGGAATAATCAAGTCGCTGTCTCCCTCTGTGACGAGCAGGATTCAATTAGAACAGACCTCAGTGATGCTGAAGATTCATTAGACACAACTACTCTGTGCAGCAAGGCACGCTCGCGCGGCGCGCACACACACACACACACACACACTCACACACAATCGACACTCACACACACACACACACACACTTGAGATGGATGGGACAGATGGGCAGATGAGGAACAGAGGGATGGATGGATGAGTGTGTCATACTCTTTCTGCATGCAGTCGTTCTCCGAGGCAGAGCAGTCTACGTAGAGTAGCTTCAGGGCGCCGCCGCGGGCGGCCTCGTGGGATTGGCTGGGGAAGGCGGGGCGGAGGCTGGGGGAGACGTGGACGTCGGCCCATGACGGCCACTCCTCGGAGCCCAGAGCACAGGGAGTCACTGTTCAGCAGCCACAGCTGAGGACACACACACACACACACAGGCGTTACTCACACCTCCTCCTGGCTTCCACACTCCCAACAACACGCACCGTTGTCGATTTCGTACTTTCACCTCACAAACACCAGGGAAATGTCACCTTCCTGTCGCACTGGCAAAATTGAATCTTTCCCCAGACCCAATGCTTTTATCAGGCTCCTTCCCTCCCCTCCCTCATTCTCTCCTCCCTTTCCCCTTCCCTAATTATCTCCCTCCCTTCCTCCCTCATTCTCTCCCTCCCTTCCTCCCCTCATTCTCTCCCTCCCTACCCCCTTTCCTCCCTCCCTCCCTCCCTCTCTCTTTCACTCCCCTCATTCCCTCTCTCCCTCCTCTTCCCTCTCATTCTCTCGTCCCTTCCCTCTCATCCCCCCTCTCCCCTCCCCCTCCTTCCCCCCCTTCCCTTCATTCTCTCCCCCCCCCTCAAACCGCTTCCCTCCCTCCTCCCTTCCCCCTCCCTCCCTCCCTCCCTCCCTTCCCTCCCTCTGCAGTCTCACCAGGACGTGAGGCCGCTGGTCCGGGGTCTGGAGGGAGAAGCGGAAGATGCTCTGGCCGAGGACAGCCCAGCAGCCGGGCGGCCAGCGTTCTCTCCAGGAAGGCACCGCGCCACGCCCACCTGGAGCACACACCCACCCCACCCAGGCTGGGATCAGACACGGAGAGCGGGCAAGCACCAAGGTGGGCTACGCTCACGTCCAGCACTTCACACTGTGTTTAACGCTCGATACATCATTCAACATGGCAGATCCAAGGCTGGTACCTGTCCTCCTCCTGTCCCTCCCCTTCGCTGGGTCATTGACGCCCCCCTCGATAAAGTCTCCATCGTCCTGGCTCACCTCCACCTCTGTGATATACAGCTTCAGAGTGTCTATAAGGCATGGAGGGGTGGGGGAGGGGTGGTATAGTTATATACATGCACAGTTTGTACAGGACCTTGAACTTAATCAACAGTAGGTATGTGGTACGTGCGTGTGTGTGTGTGTGTGTACCTGGTGTGACGGCCCTCTCCCAGGCCAGAGGAGCAGCTCATTGCAGGAGACAACGGTTCGTCTATGACATGGTTTCTACACACACACACGCGCGCGCGCGCACACACGCACACACACACACACACGCGCGCACACGCACACAAAGACAGATTCAATTCACCTTGTTTATAACGCGAGCGAATCGATGAGCTCGCTAGTCAAGGAAACAGCTCGACCGTGTAAAGGCACAAGAGCAAGACTGACACTGAGTGTCCTGGAATGCCCTCTCCCTCTCTCTCTCTCTCTCTGTTTCTCTGTGCCTCTCTCTCTCTCTCTCTGTCTCTCTAGCCTCTCTCTCTCTCTCTCTCTCCATCCCTCTTTCTTTTCTGCCCCCCCCCCCCTCAGCCAGAGAAGCTACCAAAGCTGAACAGTGAGTGAGGGACAGGAGCTGAGGGACATCCATCCTGCTGGGGGATGGAGGAAGGTGGGGAGGAGGAAGAGGGAGGAGGGAGGGAGGTTTGGGGTGACAGTGGGCTTTATTTTGCTGTGTAAACAAACCTCTGTCTAGCTTGTCAAAGAAAATCCAGGACAACTTTACTCCAGTCCCCTGGTCCTATTCCCCTAGGCCAGTGGGTTGAGAACCACCGCCCTAGCCCCAGTGCCCTAGCCCCAGTGTCCTAGCCCCAGTGCCCTAGCCCCAGTGCCCTAGCCCCAGTGTCCTAGCCCCAGTGCCCTAGCCCCAGTGCCCTAGCCCCAGTGTCCTAGCCCCAGTGCCCTAGCCCCAGTGCCCTAGCCCCAGTGTCCTAGCCCCAGTGTCCTAGCCCCAGTGTCCTAGCCCCAGTGTCCTAGCCCCAGTGTCCTAGCCCCAGTGTCCTAGCCCCAGTGCCCTAGCCCCAGTGCCCTAGCCCCAGTGCCCTAGCCCCAGTGCCCTAGCCCCAGTGTCCTAGCCCCAGTGTCCTAGCCCCAGTGTCCTAGCCACAATCACTTGGGTCACCTTGGTCTCACGAGTGTCCCCATCCTGGGTGTGGGTAAGTTCCTGGACTTCCTGTGTGAGGGTGTCCCTGCAGCCACTGTCAGAGGGCAGCAGGAAGTAGGAGTCACCCAAGAGGCAGTCCTCTGGGCGGGGCAACAGCTTGAGGTTGGCGAAGGGGTCTGGGTGCAGCACCAATCATCTACCAGGGAATTCCAGTTGCCGGTTTGGCAGAGGTAGAACACGCCGGAACACCCTGGAAAACAGACCCAGTTGGAACACTGACGACAGCAGACAAAGAACACTGTCTGCAGACGCCCGGTGGAACACAGTAGAGAGCAGAGACACTGTCAGAACACCCCGGACGACTGTTCTTCCTCTAAATGGAACCCGTCTCCTCTCTGCTGAGGAAGAGGAGGGGGAGAACGCTCCCCGCAGGGAAGAGTGAGGGGAGGAAGAAGTAAGTTCACGCCTCCTCACGACTCACCCTCCTACTGTTTTACTTGATTTCTTCTTTTATCTCCCCCCCCCACTCTCCCCTCCCCCCTCCCCTCCCCCCAACCTTCATCTCCTCATTACCATCCTCCTCCTCCTCACTGTCCTGCAGAAGTCTGGTGCCACATGCCTGGCAGGTGAAGCTGTATGTCCTCCTGCACCTTCAGCCTCTCCATCACATCCCAACAGGGCTCTGAAAGGGAGCGTGCGCACACACACACCCACACACACACACACACAAACAGAGAGAGACACACACAGAGAGACACACACTCACACACAGAGAGACACACACAGACACACACACACACAGAGACACACACACACAGACACACACAGACACACACACACACACAGAGACACACACACAGACAGAGACACACACACACACACACACACAGACACACACACACACACAGAGAGACACACACACACACACACACAGACACACACACACACACAGGAGAGACACACAACACACACAGAGACACACACACACACGCGTCCAGAGTTAGCAAACAGGTCTTCACCTCGCACTAAAGGACTGCAGTCGATAAATCCTGGTTGGACGAGAGCAGCTTGGGAGGGACGAGACCGGCAGTCCAATCTGTCGGTGATTGGATTTGTCTTTTGAAGCTTCCCCCAGCTGTCCCTGTCCGTCCCTCCGTCTCGCTCTCCGCTGCCCGGACAGACAAGCACAGGCACCTGCCCTGTACTCATCAGGGGCAGGGCAGGAAGGCAGGAAGGACTAAAGATAGACAGGCATGGGTGACCGGAGGAAGGATGGACTGCCGGCGCGAGGGGCTGCTCGCTTCACCCGGTGTCTGGGTCAATATTAATGGCTGCTCGGTTGACTCCGGGGCTGGTGCGGATGGTGTCCATTAGACTGAGGGGGAGGTGAGGAGGCGGAATCACAGTAACAGCTCACTACTGTGGGGACTCAGACGGATCATCTGCGTGTGTGAGCTGGCTGGACCCCAGAGGATAGTTAGCACGTACACTGTCAACTATTCCCTCTGTCCTCTACACCAGTGGTTCTCAACCCTGGTCCTCAGGGCTCCACTGTCCTGCACGTTTGAGATGTTTCCCCCTTCCAACACACCTGATTCAAAGATGATTGTCATTATCAGGCTTCTGCTGAGCTTCATAGTGACTCATTCGTTTGAATCAGGTTTGTTGGAGCAGGGAAACATCGAAAGCACGCAGGACAGTGGGGCCCTAAGGACCAGGGTTGAGAACCACTGCTCTACACTCTACAGCTGAAAGCAAAAGCATAGAGGAGAGAATCAGGTCTGAGACTACTTGGAGCATGGAATTAACAAATAAAATTACATGTGTGTCTGAGGCCGCAATAAAGCATGTGATTACTTTCATCTAGGTCCTGCTCCATTGTGATTCGCATCCTGTAGTGCAGCTCCTCTCCCGGCTGTCCGGCGGTCTGCACGATGGAGTCCTGTGTGACACTGACCCCTGGTGGCAGCTTGAGGGATAGCAGGCTTCTGGCTGTATGTACCAGGAGGCACGACTCCCCTGCCGTCACCCTGGCCTCTGCTGGGCTGCCAGCCACCTCACTCCTGGGAAACCAAGAGAATGGACAGTGAGAGGGGTGTGTTCTTTTAACCACGATAAAAGCGAGGATGTGGTGTGTGTGTGTGTGTGTGGTGTGTGTTAGATACAACAGAGATTAAGGGGAAAAAAATACACTAAAGTACAAAAATTGTGTATATAAATGAATGAGGTACACACAAGTGTCAGACAATGCTCTGTTAACTTAGGACGAAAAAAAAAAAGTGTTTCTGCTCCAGTTTCAGCTCATTGTAACCTTCTCAAGCAGGGAAGATGACTTACCCCTGTCCAGTCTACAAGACCAAGTAACTGTGTCCGGACAAGCCAGACAATGCGTCTCTGTCCATTCCCGGAACAAGCCCCCCTCCCCAGGGTAAATAATGGCTTTCTATCCAAACAGCCCCTGCATCATTAGGCTGGGAACAGCCATTTCAGAGTCTCTTGTGGCCCTTGTACTGTGCGCGCAACAATCACACACTATAGTCACATGGAATAAGAGGGCTTTTTCCACACGCGCAGAGGTGAATTTTATGTTTGTTCTTTTTCAGTATTCTGATGTTTTATTCTTTAGAAATCTCTTTAAACGTGTGCATTATAGCAGAACAATCGTAGTTCACCAGCAGAGACATGGGGGGGATGCCTATTACATTTACTGATAAACAGAATATACTAAATTCCACAAATGGTTGTATATATATATAAATAAATAAAAAGTTGTATATTCGCCAACATGTTTAAATTGCTGTAGTTTAGACATGAAGCTGACCCATTAAGGACAACGAATGAGGCCTCAATTGCTCAGGCTTGACCCCACCTAGTGGTCCAGCTTGTGCTGCACTACACAGCCAGAGGTATTGGAACAGATCTACATTAAACCAACAAGCTCCCTCGATGTCACCCCATGATACATCCATAGGCATCCATGTGAAGGATAATCAAGCCACACTGGACCATGCAGAATCAGTTCTAATATCATCTGCAAAGCAGGTCTCAACAGGAGAGCCTGAACCACTGTACTGTGTCTGTGATACAGTGTGTGTGATCTACAGTGTGTGTGATACAGTGTGTATGTGATACAGTGTGTATGTGTGTGATCTACAGTGTGTATATGATACAGTGTGTATGTGTGTGATCTACAGTGTGTGTGATATACAGTGTGTGTGTGTGTGATCTACAGTGTGTGCATCTGAGCTCCCATCACTAACAGATCTGATTCATGTTGCTTGATAACAGACAGGAAGGTTTTCTGGTTAGATTCATAGAGATCAAACCTACTGCAGAGCAGGTTACTAACTTAACTGATCTAGCCAAGCTAGATCGCTGTCTTTTAATACCCTTATTAACCGTTTAAAACATACTAACCCCAGAACAAGTAATCCACTCTGACAACCGTTTTCTGAGTTCAAGGAAAACCCCCAGTTGTCCGGTGTTGCTCATTTTATCCCCCATCAGACACACGTGTGCTGGGATGATGATCGTAACGTTACCCTGCTGACCCAACAACTGCTGGAAAACACTTTAGATGCCAAAAAGGAGTGATAATTATTATAATAAATACACGGCTTGGAGTGAAAACGGTCCTAAATCCGGATAATATCAGGATAATACTGCTATGGAGCAGCCGATACACTTCAACGGCTCTTCAGCGGAACAGTTCCGGCTTGTAGAAACACATCCACGTCCGG
The DNA here is from genome assembly GCA_030340685.1 of Protosalanx chinensis. Taxonomy (NCBI): domain Eukaryota; kingdom Metazoa; phylum Chordata; class Actinopteri; order Osmeriformes; family Salangidae; genus Protosalanx; species Protosalanx chinensis. The sequence goes on along the minus strand of CM059322.1, from coordinate 14,422,156 downwards.
CCGGACCAGTTTGATGAACGGACCGAAATCTGCAGTGCAGTCTGGGAGCTGTCATCTAAGGGGGGGGCTGGTTAATGGTGATCGGACGTTTAAATCCCCCAAGACAAACCCAAAGGGAAATCTATGAATAATGTAGATATGATGAGTTCTTTGAAACCTTCTGGATCTTCATGACCAGGGAGCGGCTTGATCATCAGGTGATCCCCGGGGGCCCAGCGCATCAGCAGCGGCTACAGAACGAGGAAGAGTCGGGATCGGAAGCCAAGAAGCCGACTGTTATTATTATTAAAGCTTATGCTTATGATCCAGCCTGTGACAGCCTGTGTCCTTCATCCGTCCGTGGTTTCTCTAAACTGGGGACAGCTGATCTTAGAGGTAAGCATCGATTCTCTCCACCTTGATGCCCTGCTGCTCCTGTCCTGCCACCATGACCTCATCCTCATCCGGTGTCTTTATTGTGCTGTTGTGTCGCCTTTGACGTTACACACCAGTGAAGGCATGTCAAGCTTTTGTTAACATCCCTCAAACCTGAACTATTCAGCGATATATTCTGTAATGGTATATTACTCTTCCCTGATCAGTAGTGGCCATGTGTTTTACTCTTGTGAGAGGCTCAAATTAGGTGAATACCAATAGTAAGTCAGGGCCTCACAACGGGAGACTTCATGTTTTTGTCATGCATGTGAGTCACGGGTTGCCCCCCCTTTCCCCCTCAGGCATTTGGGATACATGTACCTTCAGTATTCTCAATTAGGTACATTCGAGTTGGGAAACATTTCACATGCCACACTCATTTCCAGGAGAAGGTGTCATTGTGCGCTGGCTGGTATGTCGGCCATGTGATTCAGTGGAGCACAGCCTCCTCCTCTTCTCGTGCAGGAACGTGGTTCCTCCACCCGGATCCCCTTCCATCTGAAAGGGCGGCCATTGTGGTTCCCTGCTGCCCGCTCTGTTTCCCTGTCATCAGCCAGACTTCCTCTCCTCTCCTCTCCCCCCCTCGGCTGGGGTGTCAGACCCAGGGATCCAGAACGTTTTCGCGTGATTCAGCGCTGCTGTCTCCCCCAAGCTCATCAGGCCTGGCCGTTCTACTGCCGCCTGCCAGACTTTGCAACCGCGTGTATACGACCCGTCAATAAACAAACCCGGTCACTCCTTGAGCTCAGCAGCTCTCTCTCTCTCTCTCTCTCTCTCTCTCCTCTCTCTCCTCTCCCTCTCCCTCTCTCTCTCTCTCTCTCTCCCCCTCCCTCTCTCTCTCCCTCTCCCTCTCCCTCTCCCTCTCCTCTCCCTCTCACTCTCTCTTCTCTCGTCTCTCTCTCTCTCTCTCTCTCTCTCTCTCTCTCTTTCCTTCGGAGGGTTTAACGGCCCGTTTAATAGTGAGACACAGTTTAAGCTTTCATGAATGAAATAGGGCGGCGAGTGTTCAGGCCGGTCAAAACCCGGAGTAATCATCTCCCTGTTCTTCCTCCCTCCCTTACCTCGTCCCTCCCCCTCTCACCGTCTCTTTCTCCCCCTCTTCAACCTCCCTCTTTCTCCCTCTTATCTCCCCCTCCTCACCCCCCACCCCCCCCCCCCCCCCCCCCCCCCCCCCCGCTCCAGCCGGTGTGATGCGTGTCCGCGAGCCCGCCGTCGCCCTGTAGCTGACCAATCAGAGCGGGGGAGGATGAACGCGGAGGAGGCGGAGCTTCTGAGCGACTCCAAGTACAGGAACTATGTGGCAGCCGTGGACAAGGCCCTCAAGAACTTCGAGTACTCCAGCGAGTGGCCGACCTCATCTCCGCACTGGGAAGCTCAACAAGGTCAGCCGCTTCACACGCGACCCACCAACCTTTCGCACACCAGTCCCAGCCTGGCGGTATCTTAACCGGGCTCTGCGCTCCACACCAGGTGCTCCAGAACAATGCCAAGTACCAGGTGGTGCCTAAGAAGCTGACCATCGGCAAGCGCCTGGCCCAGTGTCTCCACCCGGCGCTGCCCAGCGGCGTGCACCGCAAGGGCCCTGGAGACCTACGAGATCATCTTCAAGATCATCGGGCCCAAGAGGCTGGCCAAGGACCTGTTTCTCTACAGGTACGGTCCAGTAAGAGCCTCTGGTACAGGGAGTCAGATGGCTCAGCGGGTTAAGGCGCTGGCCTCATGAGCGGAAGGTTGTGAGTTCAAACCCCTGGCTGTGGCTATGTGATGTTGCGTCCTTGGGCAAGGCACTTCACCCTACATGCCTCAGGGAGAATGTCCCTGTACTTGCTGTAAATCGCTTTGTATTAAAGCGTCTGCTAAATGAATATTTATTTATTTATAGTAGGCTGGACAAATAGCTGTAAGAGTCTCTACAGTATAGATAGAGCTTCACTCTCACATGCTGTATATAGAGACACTAGCCTTCGATACTGTGTTCTACATGAGGCTACACAGGAAGAAGTCCATGTGTATTTGCATGAACCTTATATGTTGAATGGCTTCTCCATGTTGACTTGTGTCCTCTGCTGTTTCCCCTGCTCTACCCCACAGCGCCGGGCTCTTCCCTCTGCTGTCTAAACGCTGCCATGTCAGTGAAGCCAGCGCTGCTGGGTCTGTATGAGACCTACTACCTGCCCCTGGGGAAGACCCTCAAACCTGGCCTGCAGGGTCTGCTCACCGGGGTGCTGCCTGGCCTGGAGGAAGGCTCCGAATACTACGACAGGTAACACAGGGGAGGGAGGGAGGGAGTGTGTGTGTGTGTGTGTGTAGGGGGGGTCCTTTACTACGACAGGTGATTCATAAGTAGGAAGCGACAATGCGTCCTGAGAACATGAATACATTTTGATATGTATAAATATAAAAATGTATAGCGGTGTTATAAGGACTAATGGCTAGCAGCGTTTTTAGGACTAACGTATTCTTGTCCCGCGTGTCGCATCCAAAACTCAACACCACACCTGTACACCTCCCTCCCTCCCTCTCTCCCTCCCTCCCTCTCTCCCTCCCTCTCTCCCTCCCTCTCTCCCTCCCTCTCTCCTCCCTCTCTCCCTCCCTCTCTCCCTCCCTCTCTCTCCTCCCTCTCTCTCCCCCCCCTCCCCAGGACCAACGCGCTGCTGGAGAAGGTGGCGGGGGCGGTGGAGCAGTGCGCCTTCTACAGCGCCCTGTGGGGCAGCATCCTCACCAGCCCGGCCGTGCGCCTGCCGGGGGTCACCTTCGTCCTGCTGCACCTCAACCGCAAGCTGTCCATGGAGGACCAGCTGTACGTCATGGGCAGCGACATCGAGCTCATGGTGCGTGCCTCCCCTCGCTCCTTCCAGGCCCTTATAAGGGAGTCGGGTTAGTAATAAGAAGGTTCCCGGTTCAAAGCCCGGCGTGCCAACATGACATTGTGTCCTTGGGTAAGGCACTTCACAAGGGAGTCAGGTGGCTCAGCGTTTAAGGCGTTGGGCTTGTGATCGCAAGGTTGCGAGTTCGATTCCCGCTGTGGCTACGTGACGTTGTGTCCTTGGGCAAGGCACTTCACCCTACTTACCTCAGGGGGGAACATCCCTGTACTTACTGCAAGGCTCCCAGGATAAGAGCGTCTGCTAAATGACTCAAAGTAAATGTATAAACTCGCCACCCTGCCCTGTTGCCCTCCGGCCTGCAGGTGGAGGCAGTGAGCACGTCCGTGCAGGACTCCAGCGTCCTGGTCCAGAGGAGCACCCTGGACCTCATCCTGTTCTGCTTCCCCTTCCACATGAGCCAGGCCACCCGGCCCGACATGATCCGCATCCTGTCAGCCGGTCTGCATGTGGTGCTGAGAGAGACATGTCCCTGAACCGCAGGCTGTACGCCTGGCTGCTGGGTAGGCAGGCCGCACACACACACACTGACGCACACACACACACTGACACACACACACACTGACACACATACACTGACACACACACATTGACACACACACACTGACATACACACACACACACTGACATACACACACGCACACTGACACACACACTGACACACACACTGACACACACACTGACACACACTGATACACACACACACTGATACACACAGACACACTGACACACACACACTGACACACACAGACACACTGACACTGACATACACACACACTGATACACACACACACACACACACACTGACACTGACACACACACACACGGCTGTGTAGCTCTGTACCCTGGTGTTGATGTTAGTACTCTGCTCTCTCTCACTGTGCGTCTGATGATGGACGTCTCTACCCGGTGAGTTTGGGCTAGGCTGCTTTGGTCTGAGGGCGACCGCTTTCACCTCCTCACCCAGCTCATTCTTAGTTTGTTTATGTGTGTGTGTGTGCGCGTGCGTGCGTGTGTTTTCCGTTCCCAGGCTTTGACAACACGGGTGTGAGGGACAGGTCCACGGAGCACGAGGCAGAGCAACCCCGAGGAGCACGCCACGCTGTACTTCAACACCTACTCCAAGGACATGCTGGTTCAGGTCTGAAACACACACACACACACACACACACACACACAGACAAGACATGCAGTACGGAGCCCCTGAACAACTTCATGGCCTAAAAGTGGAGGGACAGGAGAGAAGGGGGGGGGGGGTTGGGGGGGGAGGGTACATTTGGCAGCAGGTGAAGTCCCCCACCTTCTGCCCTCCTGGCACCCTTCAGACACCTCCCTCACCGCCCCCCCCCCCCCCCCCCCCCCCCCGCCTCCCCTTACAGCCCTCACCCCTCCTTCCCTCCCTCCGCCCCTCTGAGGGCCAGGCCAGCGTGTGATGTCTCCATTACTCGGGGGTGGGAAGGGGGGGGTGGGGGGGGTGGGGGGGATCTCTCCGCCTCTGATTTGTGTTCGTCTGCCGTTTGGCCATCTGCTGCCACTTGTAGCAGCTCCCCCGCTGGGAGCCCCCGGTACTGCAGGGACCGTGTGGGTAGACGAGGCAGGCGAAGCGTGAAACACGAGCTCACACACACACACACACACACTCACACACACACACACACTGACACACACACACTGACACACACACCCACACAGGAACAGAGGGTTTCCCCTCAGGGATGCCATACAGAACACCAAAAACAGTACCCCAACCAGGAAGAAAATCTATCTGACCACCTGAGCCTGGCTGTCCCTGTAGGTGTGTGTCCTGTTAGGGGAGAGGGTGCACGGATTCCTCATGATAGGTGTGTGTGTGTGTGTGTATTTGGGTGTGTGTGTGTGTGTGTGTGTTTCGCAGGCGATGGTGGGGATTCTGCAGGGCAAGGCGCGAGGAGGAGAAGAGGAGAGCGTCCTGATGCACGACCTCAAGCCTTTCCGCATCCTCATCAGCCTGCTGGACAAACCAGAGCTGGGTACAGAACCCTCCCACACACACACACACACATCCACACACACACACACACACACATCCACACACATCCACACACACACACACATCCACACACACACACACACACATCCATCCACACGCACACACACACACACATCCATCCACACACACACATCCATCCATCCACACACACACACATCCATCCACACACACACATCCATCCATCCACACACACACACACACATCCATCCAAACACACACACATCCATCCACACACACACACACACACACACACACACATCCATCCACACACACACATCCATCCACACACACACACACACACATCCATCCACACACACACATCCATCCATCCACACACACACACACACACACACACACATCCATCCACACACACACACACATCCATCCACACACACACACACACACACACACATCCACACACACAGTCATCCATCCACACACACACACACACATCCATCCACACACACACACACACACACACACACACACACATCCATCCACACACACACACACACACACATCCATCCACACACACACATCCATCCATCCACACACACACACACACACACTCATCCATCCACACACACACACATCCATCCACACACACACACACATCCATCCACACACACACACACACACACACAGGCCCAGGTCAGCAGTGTGGATGTGTCCTCAGGCCCTGCCATCCTGGAGGATGTGCTGATCGAGGTGTTCCGGACCTTACACACACAGTGCTGCACTGAGCTGGACCTGCACAACCACAACGCCTTCAGCAAGGACCACGCACACCTGAGCAGGTGGGGAACACACACACACACACAAGGACCACGCACACCTGAGCAGGTGGGGAACACACACACACACACACAAGGACCACGCACACCTGAGCAGGTGGGGAACACACACACACACACAAGGACCACGCACACCTGAGCAGGTGGGGAACACACACACACACACACACAAGGACCACGCACACCTGAGCAGGTGGAGAACACACACACACACACACAAGGACCACGCACACCTGAGCAGGTGGGGAACACACACACACACACACACAAGGACCACGCACACCTGAGCAGGTGGGGAACACACACACACACACAAGGACCACACACACCTCAGCAGGTAGAGAACACACACACACACACACAAGGACCACACACACCTCAGCAGGTAGAGAACACACACACACACACAAGGACCACGCACACCTGAGCAGGTGGGGAACACACACACACACACAAGGACCACACACACCTCAGCAGGTGGGGAACACACACACACACACACACAAGGACCACACACACCTCAGCAGGTAGAGAACACACACACACACAAGGACCACACACACCTCAGCAGGTAGAGAACACACACACACGCTCGTCCTGTGACCCTCTCTCACGTCCGTCCTGCAGCAAGCTGCGTGAGAACAAGAAAACGGCCGAGCTGATTAAAACGGCCAACCTGCTGTTCAACTCTTTCGAGCCGTACTACATGTGGGACTACATCGCCCGCTGGTTCGAGGAGTGCTGCAGGTGAGCGTCTGAGCGCGTGCAGCAGGCATGGGGGAGGTTACTATGGAGACTCGGTCCTGTTCCTGTCCAGGAACACGTCCAGGTCTTTGAGAAGCCTTAATGTTGGAGGCCAGTGGTCTCAAACTCGTGCCGTCGAGGGCCGAGAGGGTGCAGGTATTCTCTTCAATCAAGCACTACTCCAGCTGATTTCACTAAGTAGAGAAACTCGTTAGTGAAATCAGCTGGTGTAGTGCTTGGTTGACACGAAAACCTGCACCCTCTTGGCCCGCGATGGCACGAGTTTGAGAGCCCTGCTCTAGACATAGAGGCTTAGTAATGTGGGCTTGTTTTGTTTCAAAAACAGCAGATAAACCTGAGACTTGAATGTCGAGGATTAGGGGGAGGAGAGTTGAGGGGTGTGTTCGTTGCTCATTGGTTAACTTCCTTCTCGCCTTGTAGGAGAACAGCCAATGGAAACCCACATACCGCCAGGCATGCGTGGAGCGTCGAGTCTCCAGAGCTCTCATTGGTGGAGTTCTGTCAGCTGGTGGACTTCCTATTGGACATAGTGTCCCTGGTGAGGCACACGGAGAGACACACATGCTCTCTCTCTCTCTCTCTCTCTCTCTCTCTCTCTCTCTCTCTCTCTCTCTCTCTCTCTCTCGCTCGCTCGCTCGCTCGCTCGCTCTCTCTCTCTCTTTGTCTCTGTGTGTCTGTCTTTCTCTGTCTCTCTGTGTGTCTGTCTTTCTCTGTCTCTCTGTGTGTCTGTCTTTCTCTGTCTCTCTGTGTGTCTGTCTTTCTCTGTCTCTCTGTGTGTCTGTCTTTCTCTGTCTCTCTGTGTGTCTGTCTTTCTCTGTCTCTCTGTGTCTGTCTTTCTCTGTCTCTCTGTGTGTCTGTCTTTCTCTGTCTTTCTCTGTCTCTCTGTGTGTCTGTCTTTCTCTGTCTCTCTCTGTGTGTCTGTCTTTCTCTGTCTCTCTGTGTGTCTGTCTTTCTCTGTCTCTCTGTGTGTCTGTCTTTCTCTGTCTCTCTGTGTGTCTGTCTTTCTCTGTCTCTCTGTGTGTCTGTCTTTCTCTGTCTCTCTCTGTGTGTCTGTCTTTCTCTGTCTCTCTGTGTGTCTGTCTTTCTCTGTCTCTCTGTGTCTGTCTTTCTCTGTCTCTCTGTGTGTCTGTCTTTCTCTGTCTTTCTCTGTCTCTCTGTGTGTCTGTCTTTCTCTGTCTCTCTCTGTGTGTCTGTCTTTCTCTGTCTCTCTGTGTGTCTGTCTTTCTCTGTCTCTCTGTGTGTCTGTCTTTCTCTGTCTCTCTGTGTGTCTGTCTTTCTCTGTCTCTCTGTGTGTCTGTCTTTCTCTGTCTCTCTGTGTGTCTGTCTTTCTCTGTCTCTCTCTGTGTGTCTGTCTTTCTCTGTCTCTCTGTGTGTCTGTCTTTCTCTGTCTCTCTGTGTGTCTGTCTTTCTCTGTCTCTCTCTGTGTGTCTGTCTTTCTCTGTCTCTCTGTGTGTCTGTCTTTCTCTGTCTCTCTGTGTGTCTGTCTTTCTCTGTCTCTCTGTGTGTCTCGGTCTCTCTCACTGTCTCAGCTCTGAGTGACCACAGCCCTTATGGCTTGGTATGGTGTTCCCTAAAGTGTGCTTTTGTGTGTAAGTTCTGAGTTCTGAGTGCTGTCTCGTAGTCTCTGCATCTTTTATTAGACTGCATTTCCGACCTGAATCCCTTACACAATAATAACTGTACGCCTGTGTTTCCTTGAGCGCGTGTCTCCAAGCGTGCCCGTAAATGCTGCAAGTGTGTGTGTGTGTGTGTGAGTGTGTGTGTGTGTGTGAGTGAGTGTGTGTGTGTGTGTTAGTCTGGCTTACGCTCCGCTCGCTCCTGCTCCTGTTCAACCTCTCTGCTCTTTCTCCTTGAAGCCCACTAGAAGCATGAGGGTGATCTGCCAGGTAAAGTACTGCTGTCTCCTGCCTCTCCTCCTCCTCTTCCTCCTCCTCCTCCTCCTCCTCCTCCTCCTCCTCCTCCCCTCCGCTCCTCCCCCCTTCACCCCGCCTCACCCTGCTACTCTGACCTTCCTGCTTCACCCCCCCCCCCCTCCCCACTCACCACCGCCATCACCTTCCAGCATGTTCCATCACTGCCTGGCTAACCCGGGACTCATCATCAATGTATAATTGGAGTGGTTATTGTGATGCCAGCTCAGCACTGTGTCACCGAGGACAGGGGGGCACCTCCCCTCCCCCCCTCCCCCCCCCCCCCCCCCCCCAAGGAAATGAGGTACTGGTTTCCTGGGTGAGGTGTCGGGAGTGGTGGGGGGCCGGGGAGGTTTCGTCGTGAGGGGGGGGCCCTGTGTTCTGCATGCTGTTAGCACCGCCCAACACCCCCCCCCCCCCCATGTCTTTAACACCTTGAGTTCATAACATAACATCCATGTTCCCTTGCATAGTGGGGGTGGGGGGGGGGGGGGGGTTTCCCCTCCTCTCTTCATTTATTTTCTTTTTCAGCCATTTTTCTTTCCTCACCTCCATTCCCTCACGATCAGTGTCACGGTCTTCTGGCTGTTCGTTCAGCCGAGCCAACCAACACGTGTGAGGTCTTCTTCACCAACACCGGCTCGCCTGCTTCCCTCCCGCCAGCCTCACCCCTCCGTCTCACCCCTCTCCCCCCTCCTCCTCCTCCTCCAGGAGACGTACATCGAGATCCAGACGGAGCACCTCCCCCTCCTGCTCCTCCGCATGGTGGCGGCCCTCACCGGCCAGCTGCCCTCTCTGGGCCTGGGGGAACTCACCCACTGCCTGCGTCTCTGCTCCAAGATCCTCAGCAAGGTGCAGCCCCCCCTGGTGTCCCCCCTGGCCCTGCCCCCCGGCCCCTCCGGCCCCTCCGGACCCAAGGCCCCCACCTCAGCCAGGGACAAGGAGGAGAGACGGGTGAGGCCGGTGTGCATGCAGAAAGTCAGCTGTCGTTGTGGGTTTTAGCTACAAGAGATTTTTCTGGCAGCGTGAGTCAGGGTCAGTGTTTAATTAGGGATCATGGTTAATCTGCGGTCAGTAGAAGCTCTTAAGGCAGGGGTAGGGAACCCTGGTCCTCGAGAGCCATAGTCCTGAAGGTTTTAGATTATCCCTTGCTCCAGCACACCTGATTCTAATTATGAGGCTTCCAAAGAGCTTGGTAATGACCCTTCATTAGAATCAGGTGTGCTGGAGCAGGGAAACATCAAAAACCTTCAGGACTGTGGCTCTGGAGGACCAGGGTTCCCTACCCCTGGGGGGTCGTACAATTATCTGTACATGTCATTCATGTTTGGCCAAGCCATGGTGTGTTCATGGATGGGAGCTGATATCCCAGAGTGCCTCGGTGCAGCGAAACTCGGGGTCGATCTCCCAGCCTCCTCTCTGCCTCGCTGCACTTCCTGTGAGGGGTCCCAGGCGCTGATGGAGCGGTGGTTGATCACGGTCATCCGGGCACGCCCGTAAACCAAAACGAAAAACACGTTCACAAGCAAACAAACCTCGACCTCACGCCCCCCCCCCCCCCCCCCCCCCCAATCACAGCGTCCGCCGCCAACTTGGAACATCAAACCCTCTCGCCTCTGTCACGGCTCCTCGCTGCCAATGGGACCGCCGCCCTCGGCAGATCTCGCCCTTTCAAGCCCCTAAAAGCAGCCCTGTGTGTGTGTGGTGCCGCCCACAGGGACCTGGGTCTAGAATCTGTGTCCTGGCTTCAGTTGAGGGGGCAGGGGGACCCAGTGCCTGCGTAGGACAGACCAGGCTCACTAGTCACGGCCCAGATAACACCCATCCCCGGGTCCTCATGGTGTCCCCTGGTCCCAGATCCGTTCCCCCCCCCCCCCAACCAAGCCCAGCCTGCCCACACCCCCTCTGGACCTGACCAACCTTCTTCATCTCAACCAACCCCCCCCCCCCCCCCCCCCCGAACGCCATGCCAGCCATATTGCGCTGACCCCCCCCCTCAACCCAAAACCATGCCAGCTCCCCCTCCCTGCCCTCCCCAGGCAGGGTGGCCCGACAGCCGGCTTCACCGGCCTCCTCTCTCCCCTGACGGAGGCGTTTGAAGGTGTCCCCATCCCCGGGTCTGTGGGTGGGTGCCTGGGTGCTCGGTGGAGCATCACATTTCACCCTGACATGGAACAGGCCCTTAGGAGAGGAAGAGGAGGGGGGGGGGGGGGGGGGGGGGACACACGCACACTGTGGTTAGCAACAGCTGAGCCCCTCACCCTCTCTCCCCATCTCTATGTGAAAGGGACCAGGCTGGGGGAGGAGGGGGGGGGGTCCCTTAGGTGTGCTCTCTCCGTTAGAGTGGAAGACCACCCCCCCCACGCCCCCCCCCACCCCGCCCCCACAGGGAGACTGCCTCTGCCATCTGAGTCCAGGCTCCAGAGCGCGCTATTGCCTCGGTCCAAAAGCATGCTGGGAAGCCCCTAGGCTGTGTGTGTGTGTGCATAATGGACTGTCTCTCTGTCTGTCTGTCTGTCTGCCATCTGTCTGTCTGTCTGTCTGCCATCTGTCTCTCTGTCTGTCTGTCTGTCTGCCATCTGTCTGTCTGTCTGTCTGTCTGCCATCTGTCTCTCTGTCTGTCTGTCTGCGGGGTCTTACTCACCCAGGTGTCAGCCCACAGCTGTTCTCTGTTCTCACCTCCCCCCCCCTCCCCCTCTCCTCCGGCAGCCCCTCCCCCCCACCCTGGAGCTTCCGGAGGAGGGAGAGGCGTCCGACGGGGGGGTCACCCCTACCGGCGGGCCCCCCTCCGAGGGCGTCTTCTCCGACTTCGTCCAGTACCAGGAGGGCGGCGGCGAGGAGCCGGAGCGTAGCCCCCCTGCGGAGGCCCAGCCCTGCCTCAGGCCTAGCCGCAGGGGGCCCGGGCCTCCCCAGACCAGGACCCAGGACAAGCCCGTGATGCAGAGCTGCCTGGAGCACTTCCAGCTGTTCCTGTCCCGCCTCATCACCCTGTACATCACCCCTGGGGAGGGCCAGGGCCGGGGGGAGGGCCAGGGCCGGGGGGAGGGCCAGGGCCGGGGGGAGGGCCAGGGCCGGGGGGAGGGCCAGGGCCGGGGGGAGGGCCAGGGAGGGGAGATGGTGCGGGCAGCGCCCCCGGCTCCAGAGGCCGCCCAGCAGAACGGGCACGTGGCTCGCCCAGGCCCGGGGGTAGCGGGAGCCGGTCAGCCTGCCTCCGCCCCGGGTCAGAGGGAGTGTCTTCCAGCCTTCACCGCTGCATGTCAGCTCTTTCTGGAATGTTCCAGCTTCCCTGTCTACATCGCCGAGGGCAACCTCAAGTCGACATCCACCCAGGACGAACCAGCTGGTGAGACAGGCTGATGCTGTCTGCCTTATACTGACTGGCTGTCTGTCTGTCTGACTGGTTCTGTATGTCTTTGACTGGCCGACTGACTGATTCTCTGTCTTAAACTGACTGATCATATATGTATTTGACTGTCTGACTGACTGATCATATATGTATTTGACTGCCTGACTGACTGATCATATATGTATTTGACTGTCTGACTGACTGATCATATATGTATTTGACTGCCTGACTGACTGATCATATATGTATTTGACTGTCTGACTGACTGATCATATATGTATTTGACTGCCTGACTGACTGATCATATATGTATTTGACTGTCTGATTGACTGATCATATATGTATTTGACTGCCTGACTGACTGATCATATATGTATTTGACTGTCTGATTGACTGATCATATATGTATTTGACTGCCTGACTGACTGATCATATATGTATTTGACTGTCTGATTGACTGATCATATATGTATTTGACTGTCTGATTGACTGATCATATATGTATTTGACTGCCTGACTGACTGATCATATATGTATTTGACTGTCTGACTGACTGATCATATATGTATTTGACTGCCTGACTGACTGATCATATATGTATTTGACTGTCTGATTGACTGATCATATATGTATTTGACTGCCTGACTGACTGATCATATATGTATTTGACTGTCTGACTGACTGATCATACATGTGTCTGACTGCCTGTTTCTGGATGTTGTGAACTGGTTGGCTGGTTTTCAGAGGGGGAGCCGGTGCGTCCGTCGGTGTGGCTTCAGACCCTGATGGACGCCTGCTGTGTGGGCGGAGACTTCAGCCTGCAGGGCGTGGCCATCTCCCTGCTCATGGACCTGGTGGGCCTCACGCAGTCGGTCGCCATGGTGACCGCCGAGAGCATCGGCGGGCCCGACTCCGCCCCGCCCATGAGCCCGAGCCAGGGCCGCGTTGCCGTGGTGATCCGGCCGCCCCTCACTCAGGGGATCTTGAAGTACATCGCTGAGAAGACAGACTTCTTCAAGGTGGGAAGGGGGGGCATCATGGGATTTGTAGTTTATTTTCCAATTTTAGATCCGAGCATTGACCAGGGGAACTCAAGTTAGCGCTGCCCTCCTCTGATGGTCTAACCCCCCCCCCCACCCCTCCTCTGATGGTCTAACCCCCCCATCTCCTCTGATGGTCTAACCCCCCCCACCTCCTCTGATGGTCTAACCCCCACACCCCTCCTCTCATGGTCTAACCCCCCCACCCCTCCTCTCATGGTCTAACCCCCCCCACCCCTCCTCTGATGGTCTAACCCCCCCCCACCCCTCCTCTGATGGTCTAACCCCCCCACCCCTCCTCTGATGGTCTAACCCCCCCACCCCTCCTCTGATGGTCTAACCCCCCCCACCCCTCCTCTGATGGTCTAACCCCCCCCACCCCTCCTCTCATGGTCTAACCCCCCCACCACACCCCTCCTCTCATGGTCTAACCCCCCCCCCCTCCTCCTCCTCTGATGGTCTAACCCCCCCCACCCCTCCTCTGATGGTCTAACCCCCACCCCTCCTCTCTCCTCAGAGCATAGCCCTGACCCTCTGGCAGCAGCTGGGAGAGGCCACACCTCAGCACCACCAGCGCAGTGTGGAGCTCTTCTACCAGCTGCACAACCTGGTGCCCTCATCCTCCATCTGCGAGGACGTCATCAGTCAACAACTCATGCACCGGGACAAGGTCAGACACACACACAAACACACTCACACGCACTCACACGCACTCACTCACACACACACACACTCACACACACACACACTCACACACACACACACGCACACTCACACACACAATGTGCGTACATTTCAGAAAATAAATATAACTTTAACTTAAACACATATGTGCACCCTCTCATTCCTCGTGTGTGTGTGTGTGTGTGTTTCCAGTGGATCCGTCTTGAGGCCCATGTGAAGTTCTCAGTCTTATGGCATCTGACCAGAGACCTGAACATCACCAAGTCTTCTCCCTTCAACCGCACCTTCGACAGGTGGGCCGGCCTGCACACTCTGCAGCCTAATATGTCTAACATGTGCACCTAGCACAGTGGTCCCCAACACTGGTCCTCCAGAGCCACAGTCCTGAAGGTTCTAGATGTTTCCCTGCTCCAGCACACCTAATTTTAATGACTGGGGCAATATCAAGCTCTATGGAAGCCTCATAATTAGAAGGTGCCTCTCGAGGACCAGGGTTGGCCACTCCTGACCTAGCATGTAACCTAACATTGTACGGTTTTATCACAAACATGCCTCATCCCAACACGTCTCCCCCAGGTCTCTCTTCATCATGCTGGACAGTCTGAGCTACTGGGACCCGTCGGCCAGCGCTGTGGGCCGGGCGTGGCTCAACCAGGTCCTGCAGAGGCACGACATCGCCCGCGTCCTGGAGCCCCTGCTGCTGCTGCTGCTGCACCCCAAGACCCACCGCGTGTCTGTGCAGAGGGTCCAGAACCAGCGCCACTGGGCCCAGGCCTGCCCCAGCCAGCCGGAGCACGACCCGGCACAGCCCATCTACATGAGGGACTCCGGCTTCTCAGACAGTGAGTGGAGGGAGGGGGAACATGTGCTGCTGCTGTAGACCACTGTGTGTCTGGAGGAATGTTTACTTTGAGTTATTTAGCAGACGCTCTTATGCAGAGCGACTTACAGCAAGTACAGGGACGTTCCCCCCTGAGGCAAGTAGGGTGAAGTGCCTTGCCCAAGGACACAACGTCATGTTGGCATAACCGGGATTCGAACTCGCAACTTTCTGATTAATAGCCACTTGACCCTCAGGGAATATCTGTTTTATTTCTAATTGTATTACCCTTTCCTCTCCCTCCATCTCCATCTCCTCTCAGACATCAACCAGTTTCAGGGCGAGTACCTGAGGGCGGGCCATGAGCATCTCCGAGGCCTGCCATTGGGTGACATGGAGCCCTTCAGCCTGACAGTCAACCCCCTGAGTGACAGCCTGTCTCTGCTGAGTCTGAGCAGCGAGAACCTGCAGTACCAGCCTTCTGACCAGCAGGTGGAGCCTGCGAGCTCTGAGTCCAGCGCCTCCCGCTCCTCCACGCTGGACCACGGCAGCTTCGAGGAGCAGGAGCCACGGAGCACCGCGAAAGGGGGGCCGGACGCCCCCCCAGCTGACAGCCAGACCGGGGAGGAGGAGGAGGAGGAGGAGGAGGAGGAGGATGAGGGTTCTGTTGAAGATGTGGTAGCCTCAGTGCTGGCTGCTGTCATAGATCAGGTGGTGGGGGAGATTGAGGTGGGGGAGGTGGGGACGGAGCCCCCGACCCCCCTGGAGGCCTGGCCCCCGAGCGACTCAGACAGCTGCTCCTCGGACACCTCCACGGGCACCCCACTCACCCTGGACACCCCCGGGCCCCCTCCCCACCCCCAGACCCTTCCTGAGATGCTAGCAGGGGGCACCCTGGAGTTCCTGTCGGTAACCCTGGACACCACAATGGGCGCGGAGGAGCAGCGTCGCGAGGTCATGACCCGCCACAGCTCCTCCCCCTCCATCGTGATGCAGACGGACGGCCCCGCCCCCCAGGACCACACCCTGCAGGTGGACGACGCCCAGGCGCGGAAACGCAGCCACAGCTCCACCCAGCTCAGCCTGCGGGGGAAGATTCTGGAACGGCTGGCCGACAAGTCCCCCGGCGCCAAGCCCAAAGTGATGAAGAGGAGCAGGAGGAAGGAGGAGGAGCGTCACAGGAAGGCCCTCCAGGCCGAGAAGGCCCGCCCCCCCAGCATCTTCTTCGGGGACAGCCTGGACCTGGAGAACTGGTACAGCTGCGGCGAGGGCGAGGTGTCCGAGATCGAGAGCGACGCCGGCTCGCCGTCGGGCGCCACGGGCGGCAGCTGCGCCGGGCTCAGCCCAGGAGGTCGGAGGTCGTCGTCGGCCCCTCCCCCGCCGCGCTTCAACATCCACCCGCTCTACCAGCACGTGCTGCTCTACCTGCAGTTATATGACTCGTCCCGGGCGCTCCACGCCCTCTCCGCCATCGCCGCCATGGTACGGGCGGCGCCGGCGGGCTTCGTGGGCGCCATATCCACCACCAGCATCAACAACACGTACACGGCCCAGCTGAGCCTGCTGCAGAACCTTCTGGTCCGACATCGCATCTCCGTGATGGGCAAAGACTTCTACTGCCCGCTGTCGCAGGACTCCTCCCACTCGCACTCCTACCGCAGCGCCATGTTCCTGGAGATCATCATCTCCCTCTGCCTCTACTTCCTGCGGAGCTACTACTCGGCCCACGTGGCGGCCGGCCCCGGGGATCTGGCGGGGAACCGGGCCATGCAGCTGACCAGCCTGGAGGTCCTGACCCTGCTGTTCAGCGAGCTGGCCAAGATCACGGACGGCTCGGCCAAGGGCTTCGCCTGCTTCATCGGGGACGTGCTGTCCAAGTGCAAGGTCCAGAAGGTTCTGCTCCACTGCCTGCTCTCCTCGATCTTCTCCGCCCAGAAGTGGCACGAGCAGCGGACGGCGGGCGCCAACGCGGCGGCGGTGGAGGAGGGGCTGTCGGAGGACAGCGTCATCAACCTGTCCGAGGACCAGCTGGACGGCTGCAGCGCCGTGCAGTCGCAGCTGCTGCGGCTGCTGCAGAGCCTGGTGGTGCTGGAGCACCGGGTGCTGGCGCCCGGGGACGAGGCGGGGGGAGGGGGCCGGGGGGGGGAGGCGGCGGCGGGGCTGGGGGGGGCGGCGGAGGTGGGGGAGGGGGAGGGAGCAGCGGAGGTGGAGGAGGAGGGGGACTGGGCGCCGGGTTCGAGCTGCTGGGCGGCGAGGTGGAGCACGTCAACCCGCAGCAGCCAATGACGTCGCTGCAGTACCTGCACGGCCAGCCGATCACGGGCCAGGGCATGTTCCTGTGCGCGGTGATCCGGGCGCTGCACCAGCACCACGCCTGTAAGATGCACCCCCAGTGGATCGGCCTCATCACCGCCACCCTGCCTTATATGGGCAAGGTCCTGCGACGGGTGGTCGCCTCGGTAACGCTGCAGCTGTGCCGGAACCTGGACAACCTGATCCAGCAGTATCGCTATGAGACCGGGAGCACTGACATCAGGTGGGAGGATGGAGTGACACACACACACACACACTCACACACACTAGGGTTGTACAGTAGACCTCTATACACCCGCTAGCCTGGCTATGTGACTTTGATAAACTACATTTTACTTCAGACATGAATATTAAAGATAATAAAATCTCATATTCTGCCACTAGATGGCATTACTGTTCTACGGATGCCGTCGTTCTCATGAACTTAGACCTCCTGAGTCCATGCCTGACCTGTGTGTGTGTGTGTGTGTGTGTGTCCTGGCTTGCGTCCCCCAGACCCCAGTGGATGGCCCTGTGCATCCCCCCAGACCTCATCCTGACCGTGCTGGAAGGAGTGACCGCCATCATCCACTACTGCCTGCTGGACCCCACCTCCCAGTACCACCAGGTGGGGGCGACAGAGAGCCGGCATCCGAGCTGTTGGAACTGCATTTACGTCACATTTACATGAATTCATTTAGCTGACGCTTTTATCCAAAGCAACTTACAAGAGAGAGCTTTACAAAAGAGCATCAGTCAGTATAGCAACGTGATAGACCCCAAACGTAGCAGGTTTATAGATTATGAAACGTACCTTGTGTGAACCAATAAGTGCCAAGGGAAGAACTATTTGAGGTTTAGCCGAACAGATTACAAATTTAAGGTGAGTTTCCGACGGGCACTAGTCTACCTGTAGGACCCGAACAATAAAGCAACAACACTAGCTAGTTTCTGAAAGGGGATTAACCAGTAATTCTGAACAATAACAACAGCTGACATTTCTAAGTGCTCCATTTTTGAGCCTTTTGTTGAAGGTGAGGAGACACCTTCCTGGAGAGGAACATCTAATAGATGTGTGTGTGTCTGTGTGTGTGTCTGTGTGTGTCTGTGTGTGTGTGTGTGTGTGTGTGTGTGTCTGTCTGTGTCTGTGTGTGTGTGTCCTGTCTCAGCTCCAGGTGAGCGTGGACCAGAAGCACCTGGCCGAGGCTCGCTCTGGCATCCTGTCCATCCTGCACACCATCATGGCCTCGGTCACCCTGCTGTGGAGCGTCCTGTACCAGGCCGACGGCTCCGACAGGCCGGCCGCAGCCTGCGCCGCCTCCACCTCCAACATCAACCTGGGCTCCACCAAGGTAACCACGGCCACACCGCCATCACCAGAGCGACCACGGCGACCCCGGGGTGTGTTCGGTGCAGGTTCTCCACCAGTCTCCGCCCATTTATCAGAGACTCTTATCCAGAGTGACTTACAGTAAGTACAGGGACATTCCCCCCTGAGGCAAGTAGGGTGAAGTGCCTTGCCTAAGGACACAATGTAATTTAGCCACAGCCCGGGGAATCGAACTCACAACCTTCCGATCGCCAGCCCAACACCTTAACCGCTGAGCCACGTGACTCCCTGTGACGCCACATGACTCTCGTAATTCCACATAATAATGAATGTATTCATTCAGCGGATGAAGTGGTTTATGTCACAGAGGGATTTGATCCGACAACCTCCTCGGTCAACATGCCCTGACCGCCCAGCTGTCCCTCGCCCCTCCCCCCCCCCCTCCCCCTCCTGCAGAACCTGCGTCAGCAGATCCTGGAGCTGCTGGGGCCCATCTCCATGAACCACGGCACTCACTTCATGGCCGCCATCGCCTACGTCTGGAACGAGAGGCGGCAGGTCAAGACCCCCGCCAGGAACAAGGTACTGCAGGCCTCGCGCACGCACCCTGACCCCTGACCCTGCCTCGACCACCCCCCCCCCCTGTGTGTGGAGTGTAAGTGTGCGTATACCGAAGGTGTGTGTGTGTTGCCAGGTTATCCCAGCGGCCTGCGACGAGCAGCTCCTATTGGTGGAGCTGGTGCGGTCGGTAAGCGCCATGAGGACGGAGACGGTGATGCAGACGGTGAAGGAGGTCCTCAAGCAGCCGCCCGCCATCGCCAAGGACAAGGTCAGACCCACTTCCTGTCAGCTGACGCCCCTCTGCTTCCTGCCTCGGCACATCTGGCCAGGCTCGCATATGGGGGATGCAGATGTGGGGCCAGGTGTTTGTCGCTCACGGACCATTGGCATCCCCAATGTAACGCTCTCTCTCTTGCTCTCTCTCTCTCTCTCTCTCTCTCTCTCTCTCTCTCTCTCTCTCTCTGTCTCTCTGTCTCTCTCTCTCTCTCTCTCTCTCTCTCTCTCTCTCTCTGTCTCTGTCTCTCTCTCTCTCTCTGTCTCTCTCTCTCTCTGTCTCTGTCTCTGTCTCTCTCTGTTTCTCTATCTCTCTCTGTCTCTCTCTCTCTCTCTCTGTTTCTCTATCTCTCTCTGTCTCTCTCTCTGTCTCTCTCTGTCTCTCTCTCTCTCTCTCTCTGTTTCTCTATCTCTCTCTGTCTCTCTCTCTGTCTCTCTCTCTGTCTCTCTCTCTCTCTCTCTATCTCTCTCTCTCTGTCTCTCTCTCTGTCTCTCTCTCTGTCTCTCTCTCTGTCTCTCTCTCTCTCTATGTCTCTCTCTCTCCAGAAGCACTTGTCTCTGGAGGTGTGCATGCTGCAGTTCTTCTACGCTTACGTCCAGAGGTGAGGAGATCAGAATGTCTGCTGAAGCACGTCTTCTAATAACGCTTCATCATGTCCCACAATATCAATCGCCCTTTTTCTTCTTCTTTCTCTCTCCTTCTCCTCTCTCTCTCTTCTTCTCTCCTATCTTCTCCCCTACTCTATCCTTCTCTCCTATCTTCTCCCCTACTCTATCCTTCTCTCCTATCTTCTCCCCTACTCTATCCTTCTCTCCTATCTTCTCCCCTACTCTATCCTTCTCTCCTATCTTCTCCCCTACTCTATCCTTCTCTCCTATCTTCTCCCCTACTCTATCCTTCTCTCCTATCTTCTCCCCTACTCTATCCTTCTCTCCTATCTTCTCCCCTACTCTATCCTTCTCTCCTATCTTCTCCCCTACTCTATCCTTCTCTCCTATCTTCTCCCCTACTCTATCCTTCTCTCCTATCTTCTCCCCTACTCTATCCTTCTCTCCTATCTTCTCCCCTACTCTATCCTTCTCTCCTTCTCCTCTCTCTCTCTTCTTCTCTCCTATCTTCTCCCCTACTCTATCCTTCTCTCCTATCTTCTCTCCTCTCTTCTTCTCTCCTATCTTCTCCCCTACTCTATCCTTCTCTCCTATCTTCTCCCCTACTCTATCCTTCTCTCCTATCTTCTCCCCTACTCTATCCTTCTCTCCTATCTTCTCCCCTACTCTATCCTTCTCTCCTTCTCCTCTCTCTCTCTTCTTCTCTCCTATCTTCTCCCCTACTCTATCCTTCTCTCCTATCTTCTCCCCTCTCTTCTTCTCTCCTATCTTCTCCCCTTCTCTCCTATCTCCTCCCCTCTCTCTCCTTGTCCCCTCCAGGATCCCAGTGTCCAGTCTGGTGGACAGCTGGCCGTCTCTGCTGGCTCTGCTCAAGGACTCTGTCCAGCTGGGGCTGCCTGCGCCTGGACAGTTCCTTATACTGGGGTTAGAGCGTGCGCACGCGCACACACACACACACAGTAAAGCACACTCTCACTCAAGCATGAAGCTCTTCCTCATTACTGCTCTCAGCCTCACTCTATTCTACCTTTGTATTCTCTTTCACCTCTCTTTTCACCTCTCTCCTTCTCTCTCGCTCTCTCGCTCTCTCGCTGTACACTCTCAGGGTTCTAAACGAGTTTATTCTGAAGAACCCTAACCTGGAGAGCAAGAAGGACCAGCGAGAGCTGCAGGTAGAACCACCACCCCTGCCATCCCGCCATGCTGTTAACCCAGCCTGCCAGCCCTCTGCTGGACTGAACATGATGACCCCCTATCTCTCTCTCTCACCCCCCCAGGATGTGACCCATAAGATCGTGGAGGCCATCGGCACCATCGCAGGCTCCTCCCTGGAGCAGACCACCTGGCTGAGGAGGAACCTGGAGGTGAAGGCCTCCCCTCAGATAGTGGTGGATGGGGCCAGTCTGGAGACGGATGTAGAGGGTAGGTGTGTGTGTGTGTGTGTGTGGGGGGGGGAGGGGGACTTGACCTCTGGATAGGACATCAGACAGCCTGCATGTGTTCTGCATGTCTCTCACTAACTGTGTGTGTGTGTGTGTGTTTGTGTGTGTGTGTGTATTTGTGTGTGTGTGTGTTTGTGTGTGTTTGTGTGTGTGTGTGTTGTTCCAGACCTAATGCTGACAGTGATGGAAGCATCCAGCTTCACTCCGTC